>JAECYA010000180.1:0-281793 GCA_018153455.1 Drosophila parabipectinata | reverse complement strand
GAAAAGATAATCACGTAGCTGATGCGTTATCAAGAATAACCATCAAAGATCTACAAAATATAACTAGAAATGTATTAAAAGTCACTACTAGATATCAAAGTAGACAAAAATTCCGCGCGGAAAATCAAGAACAAGAATTGCCAAGGCAATCTTTAAATAAAGCTTCTAAGCCCAACGTATACGACGTCATAAACAATGATGAAGTACGTAAAGTAGTGACCTTGCAGATAAAAAATATGTTATGTTTATTTAAACAAGGCAGAAAAATTACTGCAAGATATGATGTTAGCGATTTATATACTAATGGAGTTATTGATTTAGATCAATTTTTCCAAAGGCTTGAAATGCAAGCCGGTATACATAAAATCAGCCAACTCAAAGTGACACCGTGGGAAAATATATTTGAATATACTTCAATAGATAAATTTAAATTAATGGGCAATAAAATATTGAAAACATTAAGAGTAGCGCTACTCAACCCGGTGACCCAAATAACAAATTTAAAAGAAAAAGAAGCAATTTTGTCTACATTTCATGATGATCCAATTCAAGGAGGTCATACTGGCATATCATAAACTTTGGCCAAAGTAAAAAGACAATATTACTGGAAAAGCATGTCTAAAGATATAACTGAGTACGTAAGAAAATGTCAAAAATGCCAGAAATCAAAAATAACTAAACACACAAGACCCCTTTTACAATTAGAGACACACCAATAAATGCTTTCGACAGAGTGATAGTGGACACTATTGGTCCACTGCCAAAATCAGAAAATGGCAATGAGTATGCAGTCACTTTAATATGTGATTTAACTAAGTATTTAGTTGCCATACCTGTTCCGAATAAAAACGCCAATACTGTCGCTAAAGCAATATTTGAATCTTTTATCCTGAAGTACGGTCCAATGAAGACGTTCATTACGGACATGGGAACAGAATATAAGAATTCAATTATAGATATAGACTATAGAATTCAATTATTTCATATATAGTAATATGAAAATATTACATCCACAGCACACCACCACCAGACAGTTGGAACAATAGAAAGAAGTCATAGAACTTTCAATGAATACATACGATCTTACATATCGGCTGATAAAACTGATTGGGACGTATGGCTTCAATATTTTGTCTTCTGTTTCAACACGACCCCCTCTATGGCACATACTTATTGTCCATATGAGCTAGTATTCGGTAAAACAAGTAATTTGCCAAAACATTTTAATAGCATAGATAGTGTAGAAGCACTATATAATATAGATGACTACGCTAAGGAGAGTAAATATAGATTAGAAGTAGCCTATAAAAGAGCTAGAGTTATGTTAGAAGCAAACAAGAATAGAAATAAACTACTATACGATCATAAAGTAAGGGATATAGATATATCAGTAGGTGACAAAGTTTTATTAAAAAACGAGACAGGTCATAAGTTAGATCCTAAATATACAGGTCCGTATATAGTAACGGAAATAGGAGATAGAGATAACATAGTAATAGCAAATAATAAACATAAAAAACAAACAGTTCATAAGGATAGATTAAAAATCTTTATTTCATAAATTGCACTTAGTATGGCCATACAAAGACACACATACGTAGATAAATAAATACACATATTCTTTAAATAATTTCATTTTCTATGATTCTAACCACATAAAACAAAACAAATAAAATAAAAAAAAAAATGTATTAATTAAAAATTTTTATTATAAAAATAACTTCATTATATTACGTTATTTTTCAAAAGGAGGGAGATGTAGTATGCACATATATTGAATACCCACTGTACCGAGAGTACTTAAAGGGTGCGCACTGTAACACTTTGTTGCAGTGTTTACATTATCCAAAGTCCCGGTCATAAACCCTAAGTGGCCGAAATATGAACCGATCGTTATGCCTTAGCCCGCACACAGAAAGTGCTAGTGTCAGCATAATCGTAACAAACGGTCAGCATATGCATACCCCTCGCGCCTCCACTTGAGAGCGCATGACAACATATATTATTATATTCCTTTATATATAAGTACATAGCCGTCTCTCTGCCGCCGCCTGCGAGCAGCGCTGCTACGAGACTTAGCCTTACTTAGACTTAAGAAATATTGTAAAAGATCAGAGACATTTTGACCGTTGGAGCGGCACCTCAGCTGCTCCATCTAAATGATGGAGCGGCACCTTTGCTGCTCCTTCCAAATAAAGACCAACTAAAACCAATCCCCTGGAGTTATCGTATCACACGCCGCTGTCGTAATATTTGTTTTTTATCTTCCTCAATCAGTGTCATTTTTTACACCACATAACTTTTCTGTTCCCCCAATTATACAGTCCACTTATCAAAGCTCCACTGTGCCGATATAACCGATAAAATTTAACATATACAGTCCACTTATCGGCGCTCCACTGTGCCAATATATGCCCCACATGCCCTTACATACATATATCCGTACTTGCATGCATGTCCATATATTTCCAAATATTTTCTGCCCCCAATTTCAGGAAATATATAGCCGATAAAATTTAAAAACAAATTTAATTTTTCTAAAACCAACAATTATAAACCGCCATTTCACTACAAATCCGTGATTGTGTCGCTTAAATTCTCGACCTAGCCGTGTTGTGTTTTTGGTGCTGTTTTTTTCCTACGAACAGGGTGCCGACGGCATAACCGGCTGCGTAACAAATAAATTAAAAAAAAAATTAATTAATTATAAATTTATATATTTATAATTATAACTACGAAAATTTATTTAATTCTTATTTTCCGTTCGAGCAAAGGGACCGGTTTTTTAACTCACCTTTCCGGCCACTCAATAATTAAAGTCGAAAATTTAATTATCGAAAAATTATAATAAATTAATTTAATTATCCACCTTCTGTCCGAATAGAGCCGCGGTTTTAATTCCATCTTCCCGACTTCGTGTTAATTACATTCATTTAATTAAAGATTTAGGTTTCAATTCCACCGTTCCAACTTCGTGATAATTGATTAAAACCATCATAATTGGACAGTTAGCCAAAAATTAATTATTTTTTTTTGTGTGGTAAATTCAAGCCAAAGTTAAGTCCACCTTCCGGCTCCGCAAATTCGAGAATAGTTAAGAATTTAATATCTCAGTATATATGCAATTCAGTACGAACCACACAAGTCGAAATATACAAATATATAGACCGTCATCATTTTTTTCCGAACAAGCACGAATTTTCCGGTACTTTTTCCATTTTTCCGTGCCTCCAACCACTAACCATACAGCATATAGACAACCCATTTCATACAACGAAAATGGACGCAAAAATTTCTTGCGACAGGCCCCAGAGCGGATTTCTTACGCTCTCTTACGCTCATCGTTCGTTCATCTTACGCTCATTCTCTCATTAAATTTTTACTGTTTCTCAGTCTCTAAACGGAGCGCGATGAAGAAGGTTGGCCTGCGCTTCGGTTGATCTTTGTATGTATGCGTGTCACACATTCACATACACGGCGTTTACAATCGGCGTTTTAAGTGACTCCGACTGAAATATACTCTGACACATTCTCAGTATATTGATTTTTAATGATTCGTAAAAATATATATGCAGAAAACATTTTACTACTAACACTTAATCTAATTCCTAAATAAACTAAAAATGTATGCTGAAATAATAAATGTATAATAATAATAAATTTCTTTCTTCATTTCATCAAATAACGAATACCCGAATTTTGTTAGAGTAGCAAGCCTGAAAAGTAAGAAAATCCAAATTTTGTGCGCTGGCTTCGAAACGAAATCGTACGCACACAAACACCCGTGTATGTGAATGTGTGACACGCATACATACAAAGATCAACCGAAGCGCAGGCCAACCTTCTTCATCGCGCTCTGTTTAGAGACTGAGAAACAGAAAAAATTTAATGAGAGAATGAGCGTAAGATGAACCAACGATGAGCGTAAGAGAGCGTAAGAAATCCGCTCTGGGGCCTGCTGGGGCCTGTCGCAAGAAATTTTTGCGTCCATTTTCGTTGTATGAAATGGGTTGTCTATACGCTGTATGGTTAGTGCTCCAACGCTGCTTCCACTCCGCATCAGGCAACATCCGCCTACAATCTGAGCAAACCTCGTCTTCTTTTGGGTTTTTTCTGGTGCCTGAAGTTTTTCTTTCCTCATTCGAATTGTGCCGCACACGACTTTCCTTTTCACATCGGCGCCACTAGTTCGCACTTGCTCCTTGTAATTGCCTTTCATCCGCGATCTCACCGTTCTCATCACATTAGTGCGACCGGCCACCATTTCGTACGAGGCACCTGTTGCGCGAGTCAGTCGACAAGCGCTGACCAGCGAATTGGACTCTGAGAATGCCCACGGGAGACGACAAAAAGCCGCGTTCGATCCCAGCCATCCGCATCTCCGCGGACGCCTCTTTAGAAGCATAAGGCTACCAGTGCCAGTCCAAGGGCAAGGAGTGACGAATCCGTCAATGCAACCCTCGGTCCTTCACAGAGGCAGACTCGCTCCGTTGCGAAAATGGCTCCAAGTGCGGTCGAAGTGGCATTGAAAAAGTTCATCCCCGCCACAGATCGAATTATCCAATTTGAGGCTAACATAAGTACTCCGGGCGCCCCAGAAACGGAAATAGGCTCCCAATACATGTGCGAAGTCCATCGGGACCAAATTCGGGCACTATGGGAGAAGGTGGAGAAGAGCTATGAGAGCTGCTCCGATTTGCTAGCCGTGTCCGACGTCAATGCGGCCGCCTCGACAGTGCTAGAAGCAAAGTACAGCAACTGTTACTCCGTCTATTCGAGATTTATTGCCCAGCTTCGGGAGAAAATGTCCACACGCCCGCGTCTACAGGCTGCCGGTTACCTCCGGTGGATACCGAGGTCTTCGCGGGTGATTATCTTCGGTGGCCCACCTTCAGAGACTTGTTTACGGCCATTTACATCCAAAACTCGCGGCTCACCCCGGTAGAGCGGTTGTTCCACTTACTGTCCAAAACAAGTGGTGACGCTCTCGCCATTGTTTCTAAGGCTCCGGTTACCCATGAGGGGTTTGTCGCCGCATGGCAAAGCCTCACAGACCGCTTTGAGAGCCGGCGGCTATTGGTCAACAGCCAGTTGAAGAAACTTTTTAACATCCAGGCTATTTCTCAAGAGTCCGGGGTCGCTATGAAGGAGCTGCAAGCTACCATTCAGAGTTGTTTGACAGCCCTAGAAATGTCCTCCGTTAATGTTGAGGCTTGGGACTGTCTCCTTGTATTGATTTGAAATCCCCTTGATTTCGTCGAAGCTCCCCAAAGTCACACTTTCTATGTTGGAGCAATCCGTAAATAATAAGGCCGAGATTCCAACATGGAAGGAATTAGATAACTTCCTGACAGAGCGCCATCGCATTCTGGAGGCCATCGACGACGTCAGGCCTAGTGGCTCCGTGCAATTTCCGCCAAGGTCGGGACTTCCTACTGCCCCTGCTCGGAGGCTCACTTCATACGAGACTCGAGTGGTTCCGGGCCAAAAGGGCTGCCATCTCTGTTCAAGGGAGGACCACCCCATTCGCTTATGTCAGCGTTTCCTAGAAATGGATGTAAATGGGCGCTCTGACTACATAAGGGGGAAGCAGTTATGTTTAAACTGTTTTGCCCGAGGGCACCAGAAGCGAGACTGCACGAGCGCCCATACCTGCTTCACATGCCACAGCCGACACCACACCCTTCTGCTCGCCACCGCAATCTGCAATCTGCTCGCCACCGCTCCAAATCCGCCGATCATATCCGATTTTGCGAGATCGTCTCAAGAGGCTGCATCACATTCCCCTGGTGGATCCTACCTTCTTTAAGAGCTCCCAAGTCGATGTGTTATTAGGAGCTGACATTCTTCCGTCCATTCTTCTGGGTAATTCCAAGGCTAAAATCTGCGGGTCGCATTTCGGTCAGTAGACCATTTTCGGATGGGTACTGACAGGCCCATTATCTCCAGCCAACCCCCGGAGCATGTCTGTTTTTTCACACGAGTTGCCCGCAGCCTCGGCGACTCACTGGATCAGGGAGAGGTGCCCACTCAGGCTCCGAAGCGACTTTCATAACGGAACGACTGTTCAACCTCGTCAAGCCTCCCTTCAAGACGATTCAAGACCAAGTTTCCGGCCTTAATCAAACCATTTCCGCGCAGTCTACGAAATTGTGCCATTTCTCCATTCGGTCGCCGTCAAGACCCGGGCTACAATTAGAGACTGCGGCTTACGTTCTTCCGCAGTTGGCAGGAAATCTGGAGCAGGGGCTGCCCGATATTACCCTGGCGGACCCCAACTTCTTCATCGACTAGACTTGGGAGCTCTAGTCGATGTGTTATTAGGAGCTGACATTCTTCCGTCCATTCTCCTCGGTAATTCCAAGGCTAACATCTGCAAGTCGCTTCTCGGTCAGGAGACCATTTTCGGATGGGTGCTGACAGGCCCATTATCTCCAGTCAACCCCCGCAGCGTGTCTGTTTTTTCCGCACGAGTTGCCCGCAGCCCCGGTGACTCACTGGTTCAGGGTTTCGATTCAGGACGCGAGCACAATTCTGTCTCGACTCCTTCTTCGACTTACACATCGCATCACGCTGCACGGTGGCAATCAGCTGATGATCAGACTGATCCGGGACAAATTCTGGATTCCAAGGTCATATTCAGCACGATGTTGCCACGCCCACGCAACGCCCAGTCACTGGAGAGCAGATGTACTCGAGGTACACAATCCTACCGATGCCGAGTCTGCAATGGGATCCATCCATTGAAGAAGTGTCGGCGCTTCCTACGCCTTAGTGCCGAGGAGCGGCTCCGAGCGGTTCTCGTGAACCGCTATTGCTCGAGCTGCCTGGCCCACGAGCACTCCGACGGATCCTGTCGGGGTGGGGACGGCTGTAAGACGTGTGGTCAGGATCACCACACGCTGCTGCACCCCGTGACCAAGGAGCACCGGTCACCGCCCGCGGGAGACAGTACACGGGGTGTCTCGCTCTCTCGTCGGCCGTCATCCGCCAAGTCCCGGCGCGGTTCGGGTGCTTCTCGCCCTGCGTCCGCCGTTTTCCGGCATTCCCAAACCGATCCACGGCCGCCGACTTCCCGGCACTCTTCGATAACTCGGCATTCTTCCGCCACTGGCCGGCAGCCGTCAAGTGCTCCACTGCATTCGTCCGCCACCCATCGGGTGCCGTCCACCGCTCGTCCGCCCGCGTCATCCGCGCCTAGGCAATTTTCCGCCTCTCCTCGAGGGCTCTCGCAGGTCGCGGTCGCTGTGCCCATCCTATCGTCGCTGCTGAACCGGAACAGCGACAACACCGGTGCCCGGGTCTTCGACACGGGGGCCTTCATCGACCCGTGTACGCCCTCTAGCTGCAGTGACGCATAGCTAGCGACAAGGGATCTGTTGCAACCCGAGCGATTGCAAGGGGGGAGGATGTTTAGGTGAGGGGCCTTTGTGCCGCAACGTTAAGAGCGCACCCGCGCTGAAGAGCGCACCAGCACTGAAGAGCGCACCCGCGCTGAAGAGCGCATCCGCGCTCGCCCCTCCTTGCGCTCTCGCTCCTTCGTCGGCCGTCGACGATCGTATTTTTTCTATTACCGTGGCCTGTTTTCTTGCTAAGTTAAGTTCAGTATTCGATGTAAGCAGCCCAATAAAGCTGACCGCGTTATATCCACTGGAAGACGCCCCCGACTTTTTTTATTCAACATTTCTACTCCTGGAATCTTTTGCGGCAACCACGCCCCCTAAAAACACAAGCGATATCCTCGAGAATTTGCAGCCATCACCGTAACAGGAAACGATGGTTATCCTCTGTATAGGAGACGGTCAACTGAAGATGGCGGGACTTCGGCAACTTTGAACATGAGAATTGGTGATATTGAGGTAGACAATCGTTGGGTGGTTCCATACTCACCCCTATTGTCAAAATCATACAAAGCGCACATCAACGAAGGCGATTGCCATTCCGTGAAATCGATTAAATATATCTGTAAGTATGTACATGAACAAAGGCAGCGATATGGCAGTTTTTGGTGTTCAGGCAGAAAATGGAGACAGCAATGCGGTACGAGTTGTCGATGAAATCTCTCAATACCAGGCTGGAAGATACATAAGCATGAACGAGGCTGCATGGCGAATTTTTTCGTTCCCCATTCATAAACGCAACCCAGCTGTAGTTCTCTTGGCTGTCCATTTGGAGAATGGTCAATGTGTCCTGAATCCGCCTGCGACAACTCTAACTGCCTTCTTCACCTTATGCCAGGAAGATGCTTTGCCAGAACCTTGATGTATTCAAAAGTGTCCTCTTATTACACGTGGAATGCCACTAAAAAAGTGTTTGCGCGACGCAAACGAGGCGAGCCCGTCGAAGGACAACCTGGCATTTTAAAAGAGAATACAATCGGTAGACTCTATACAGTGCATCCTAATCAAGATGAATGTTTCTTCCTTCGCATGCTGTTGGTGAATGTGGCCGGTTCCAGGTCTTTCCAGTATTTGAAAAATCTCAACGGCATCACACATGCCACCTTCCGCAGTGCGTGCCAAGCCTTAAGTTTGATGGAGAACGACCAATAGTGGGATATCTGCATTCATGGTGCGTGCAACACGGCACTTCCGCACCAAATTCGCTCATTGTTTGCAATCATATTGACTGCTTGGATTGCGCCGTGAGCAGAATTACAACAGTCATGATCTCCAGTCATATGTCCAATCCAACATTTTGAAATTTAACCATGATCAAAGAATGGTATATGATCATGTCATGCAAAAGATAAATAGTGGGGCTGGAGGCATCTTCTTTTTGGATGCTCCAGGAGGAACGAAGAAAACATTCCTCATCCTGGCTACGGTTCGAGCTTACAAGGACATAGCTTGAGCTCTTGCTTCATCTGGAATCGCTGCGACATTGTTACCTGGTGGGAGGACTGCTCACTCAGCGCTGAAGTTTCCATTAAATGTGCAAATCATCGAGACTCCTACGTGCAATATTTCCAGAGCATGGGAAAAGTATTGCAAAGATGTAAACTGATTGTTTGGGATCAATGCACGATGGCACTAAAAAAATCGCTGGAGGCTCTCGATCGATCATTGCGGGATTTGCGTGGAGCTGTCCAACCATTTGGGACTGCGTTAATATTGATCGCAGGGCATTTCAGACAAACGTTGCCTGTGCGTGTCCAGTTACAGAACGATTACTCATCCGACGTTTTCTCACGACAGCTACTGGACATTGGGAACGGAAAGCTGCCAGTCAATGAGACGTCAAAAAAAATTGCATTGCTCGAGAATTTCTGTAATTTAGTTACACTTATCCAAAAAGTATTCCCCGATATCCGAATAAATTATAGGAATCACGATTGGCTCAGTGGACGAGCGATTCCGCTGCCAAGAACAAAGATGTCTACCAGCTCAATCATGTAATCCAATCCATCATAGAAACTGACGAAATTACATATAAGTCGATAGACACCGTTGTGGAGGCAGAGGAAGCAGTTAATTACCGTACGGAGTTTCTAAACTCACTTGATCTGCCAGGAATGCCACCACAAATATTGAAATTAAAAATAGCTGTGCCGACTAGCTTTACTGATTATCATGCCCGGAATACTCTGCAACGGTACGCGACTCACAGTCAAGAAATTGATGAACAACGTTGTAGAAGCAACAATCATAAGTGGTCCTTTTAAAGGTGAAGATGTCCTCATTCCTAGGATTCCTATGTTCCCGACTGATGCACCGTTCCAGTTCAAGAGATTGCAGTTTCCCATGGCGTTCGCAATAACCATAAATAAAGCTCAAGGTCAATCTCTGGAGTTTCGTGGTTTGGATTTGGATGCAGATTTTTTTTCACACGGACAATTATATGTTGCGTAAACCAAATAATAAAACCAAATAATCTTTATATTTACGCAGAGAATGGAGAAACAAAAATATTGTATACCTACAAAAATTACAGAATTAAATTAATTTGAAAATTATTATTTTTTGTTTGACTTATTTCTTATGCGTGCAACCACAATATGCCACAGCGAAACGTGGCAGGGGTACAGCTAGTTATAAATACATTTGAAACAAGACAATTATTTGATGAAATCGGAGGTTTAGAATCTGATATACTAATTGGATTCAATTATTTAAGAAAAATTGGAGCTATAATAAATATAGATAAGGAAATCTTGGAATATAATGTGGAAACAGGAGAAGCTAAAATTTTATGATAATGAAAAAAATATGAAATATGCTAATTGAAGAAAATAATATTCTTCCGTTAAAAGAATTTATTATAAAAAAATATTTTGATGATAATAGTAGCGACATTATTTGTTGAAAATTTTTTTTTTTTTTTTTTTTTTTATTTTAACGTTGCTTTTATTTCTTAAATCTTCTCTTTGCGAGACTAACAAGAGGTGTATCAAATCTTATATTTTTAACTTAACTAACAGTCATATTGACTGATACGGAGTTAGACGGCCCTAAAATCGATTGCTGGGTTGGGAGGTCGTTGCGTCTAAGGCGGATACGCTAGAAACCCGAGTCAATCCCCGAGCGAGAAAATTTGGGTGCGAAGACAGTTTTTCTTTGTATGACTCTTTTTGCTTCTGGATTTCGTCTTTCACTGCGAGGATGCCCAGATCCCGGTGGATGTTTTCGTTGCGAACATACCAAGGTGCCCCTGTGATAGTTCTCAGGATTTTTGATTGTGCGCGCTGTATGATGTCTATGTTGCTGCTGCTCGCGTTCCCCACAGCTGGGAGCCATACGTCCAGATTGGCTTTAGGACTGAATTGTACAGTAGTAACTTGTAGTCTAGGCACAGTGGCGATCGTGAGTTTATGATCCAGTGGAGGCTGCTGGCTTTCAGTTTTAGATGCATCTTTTGCATTCGATGTGCTTACGCCAGGTAAGTCGTCTATCAAGGTGAACGCCAAGGTACGTTACGTCGTTAGCTTGAGGGATCTGCATACCGTTTAGTAAAAGCGGAGGGCATGTTTGTCTATTAAGAGTAAACGTTATATGTTTACACTTTTGTTCGTTTATTTTAATGCGCCAGTCGGACAGCCACCTTTCCACTATTGTGAGATGATTAGCCAGTTGGGTTGTTGCCTGCGTTGGGCATCTGGAGCGACTAAGGATAGCGGTATCATCGGCGAACGTTGACGTTGTTAGTTGTGCGCTCGTAGGAATATCCGCAGTATACAAAACATATAGACACGGCCCGAGTGCGCTTCCCTGTGGAACTCCAGCTTCGATGGTGTAGTCGCCCGAAGTAGCTGCGTTGCATCTCACTGAGAATACCCTATTGAAGAGGTATGATTCCAGTAGCTTGTGGGTGTATGTTGGCAAATACGTTTTAATTTTGTGCATGAGTCCGATGAGCCAAACTCGGTCGAAAGCTTGAGATACGTCGAGGAAAATAGCGCTGCAGTATTCTCGTTGTTCGAAGGCTGAGCGTATTTCGGATGTTAATCTGTTCACTTGTTCGATGGTTCCATGGTTTCTTCGAAAGCCAAATTGGTGTGCCGGGATGATATTGCAAGCTTCCAAATGTGGTATTATGCGAGTTAACAAGCATTTTTCAAACAGTTTAGACAAACAAGATAGAAGGCTTATTGGTCTGTATGATGACGGAATTGTGTGGTCTTTTCCAGGCTTCGGTATCATTATAATAATGGATTTCTTCCACTTTTTTGGGAAATAGCCAAGATTAATGATTCCATTAAATAGTTTGCAGACGACCTCTATAGCGCATTTTGGAAGTTCGATCAGCATCTTTGGGGTCAATAGGTCACCACCGGGAGCCTTTTTTTGGTTTTAGCCCTCTATGACTTTTTTCGATTTCGTTCGGCCGGAATGGAGGTGCGGCTGGCTGAGGGGAGGACTCTGGCTGAATTACTGGCAGGAGGAATGAATTTGAGGCTGGGTTTGGCTGGAAGACACTTTGGAGATGTGTGGCGAATGTTTCAGCTCGGTCTTCGTTGCTGCGAGCCCAGCATCCCGAAGAGTTTCTTATCGGGGTGGTCGTTTCAATTGGGGCACTAAGATTTGGGTGGCCCTCCACAGGGGGTACTTTGTGCTTGTTGGCGAGAGATTCTGGATGTACCTCAGCTGTGCATTTTCTTCCTGTTGGTGAAGAGCCTGGTCGAGTGATCGGGTTGCTTCCTTAAGGCGTTGTTTTGAAGCTGGTGATCTGCTGTTTTGCCAATCACGACGCGTGCGCCTCTTTTCTCGCACGAGCTGTTCGATTTGCTGATTAGATTTGAAGTGTTTGTTTCGGTCTATTTCTTTCCTATGAGGAGTAGAGATTTTAGCTGCCGCAACGAGTACTTCTTCCAGGGCGCTCGTAGTGTAGTCGATGTCCGATTCCATGTTAAAATCCGGGGCGAGTTCTATATGGGCACTCACGTACTTTTTGTATTTTAGCCAGTTTGTTTTTGTCGTCGTCAGACTGAAGGGGTGTTCGGTTATTTCTGGGCTTTGAAGAAGCGTTACACAGTGGTCCGGCTTGTATGAAGAGAGCGGCCAAAAATACTTCTAGTTGAGGTAGGGACTGGAAACTTGGCACAAAATATTTATATTTTTATTCTAAAATAATATATTAAAATCAGTCAGATCGGGCAACTATATCATATAGCTGCCATATAACTGATTGATCGAAAATGCTATAACTTTGGTGTTTTTACAGTAAGAGAGTTCAATTTTTGTAAGAATGCTATATTTGACAAAATAACACGACTTACCAAATTTCATAAGGATCAGCCGACTATATCTTATAGCTGCCATATAACTGATTGATCGGAAATGATATAACTTCGGTGTTTTTAAAGCTAGAGAATTCTGATTTGGTACGAATGCTATTTTGGGAAAATAATTCAACATGCCAAATTTCATAAGGATCAGCCGACTATATCCTATAGCTGCCATATAACTGAAAAAACGGAAATTACCCAACTTTCATGTTAAGATGGTGTTAGTATTTTTACAATATTAGACACATAGGCAAATTTTGGCAAAAAATTTTTGCACATTTGTTACCCTTGAGACCGACAAACACATTGGTATATAAACGAATTGTAGAATTTTGTGGGATCACTACTAAAAACTTTAGCTAAACATGAAAAATACGTTCAAAATATAGGAAAGTAACATGCATTAGTTCATAGTAATATAATAATAACAATAATTATTATTAATATATCAAATTGTATCTCATTTTATAGAAAATACCTTCAACTTCAAAATCCATTACAAATAATTTGAATTTGAACACGTAAATAATGATCTGACCACTTCAAAGTGCGGTTTAGTTGCGAAATATTCGTGATGCGCGAAGCCGCGCTTTTACAAATGAGCATCTTCAAATCATTTTTTAGAAAATCCAGTTAGATTTTTTAGGCAAATCTGGTTTGTCATGAAGAAGCTTGGACATTTTAGAGGCGATTTGTTTATTTTTCGATTATTTTTGTCGTTATCAATTTTTTTATTTTTGGCCTATGGGAGCAACCACTGTGCGTTAGAAGCACAGGCGAGTGGTCTGATGATAAGTCCGAGACTGCTTTGGCACTTATTAGATTGCGAGGTATGTTTTTTGTCACTGCAAAATCAATAAGGTCTGGGAGCTTTCGTGAGTCTGTTGGCCAGTATGTGGGACTTCCAGGGGAAACGTAGTCCAGTTTATTTTTCACATTTATAATTGCATTGTACAATTGTCTTCCTTTGGGAGTCACTAGACGTGATCCCCAGTGCGTATGTTTGGCGTTGTAGTCTCCTGCGGCTATAAATCGATCCCCAAGTGAATTGTAGAAGTCCATAAATTGTCCTTCCGAGATTGAGAAGCGAGGAGGGCAGTAAACGGCAGCAATTGAAAGGATTCCGTTGCTTGACTGAATTTGTATCGATGTGGCCTGCAAGAAGTTTGTTGCAAACCTTTGTGAAAATGGTGTTTAATTCGTTCTCTGATTAGAACTCCAGTTCCGCCGTGGGCTTTCCCATCTGGATGATCTGTGCGGTAGATTGTGTAGCCTCTTATATGAAAGTTGTATTTGCTTGTAAGATGCGTTTCCACCAGTCGCATAACGTCAATATGGTTTTCGGTCAAGAATTGTGACAATTCTAGTTTATGCCGTGAGACACCATTGGCGTTCCACATTGATATTCGTAGCGCCTGCATAGATTATTTGGACTGTTGTGCTACGAGCAGCTGTATCACCATGTTCTGGTTTTGAACAAGCGTTTGCATGGTCGTTTTCATGAATGACATAAGCTCCATCATACTTTGTTGGAGGGTAATCATCATAGTTTCCGTTTTGCTGTGTGGCTGTTCTGGGGCCTGTTGAGCGCTTTGAGAGTTAGGCTGAATTGGAATTTCCCTTCCAGATCGTAGAGCATCGGCATAGGAGAAGCCGTTGGTGGTGTTTAGTGGACCGAATGAGGATCTCGCAGCTTTGGCGAAGAAGACGTCTGGCGTGGTTTTTGACGAAACGTACGCATTCTGTGGATTTTGGTTGCGCGTTGCGGTCGCTTGACGCATGCGACTCTTTAACTCCTTATACACAATACATCCTCTATAGTTTGCCGTATGGATGCCTCCGCAGTTTCCACATTTCTTCACGGTACTGTCCTTGTTTGTAGTGCAGCAAGCGGACTTGTGGGCGTCCCCGCAGACTACACAGACAGCCCGAAGTGTGCAGTAAGACCTTGTGTGTCCATACTCTTGACAATTAGTGCATTGCACTGGACCGTTACGTTTATGTGGTTCTTCAACAGTGATTTTCCGATGCAAAAGATATTGCAGGTTGTAGATTGGGTGGACTTCGTTCTTCTTCAGCGACCTGCTTTCAGGCTCGAGCTCGACCTTGAAGAGGGGTTGTGGCTTTTTATCTTTATTTAGAATGTTAATAACATTCTTGGCGGCGAAGCCCTTTTCTTTAAGGGCGGTTTTTATTTCCTCGGCGGTAACATCAGGTTCTATTCCCTTTACTACCACTTGTAGGCCCTTACTGCTTTTCAGCTGGTACGTGTAATAGTTTTTCTGTACAGTGTCCAGATATTTTGACACTATTCGGAAGTGCTCTTCAGTCTTGGTTTGCACCTTTGTTTCATGGAAGTTCCCTTTGATAAGCGGAACAACATGAAAGTTTTCACCGTTCCCGATCAACGACGCAATTTTGTTGACCAGGGCACTCGAGCTTTTTCCTAATATAGATTGGAGGGGGCTTGGGTTTTTTTGCGGTGTCTTGGGCTGGTTGGTTTTCCTCAGCCTCCGCCAGTAGGGCAAATCTGTTAGTAGTGGATCTGTCTGGTTCATTATCGTTATTCAGGACACGGTTAATTTTTGTTTTGTTGCCTGCCGGATTACTCTGCGGGCTAAGCTTGCGCTTAATTTGGATGTAGCGATCCATTCCAGTCTGTGTGGCCGTTGCCGCTTTGGCACTTTCCAAGGTTGTTGTTTTTGTACTCGCTGTAGTCGTTGACGTCGTGGTACTTTGAGTTGCAGGGGTTTTCGCTGTTGTTGCAGAAGTTGTAGCGCTGCTTGTTGTTGGTGCGAAATTTGTTTCCGATATTGGAGGGGGGTTTTACACTGCGAACTCCATGACGCGGGAGTCGGAGTGAGCAGAGCGGGTGAGCAAGACCGTGCCCTTTGGGTTTCAGCGGTCAGTAAAGCCGGGTTGCTTTTAAGCGCCGATTTTTCCACTTCGGTATCGCGGGTTGAAAAGTAAGAGTAGAAGCCGTTTCTTTGGTTCACTGAACTTCTACGCTCGTTCTTTTGGTCGTTGCTCAATGAGCTCATTGCGTGGTACGTATTTTTTTTTTTCAACAATGCACTAGTTTTGGTTTAGCACATTACAACTGTTATAAAAAAAAAGCTTGTCTGTCGCTTTTAATAAATTGTATTTCAGTGTCTTTTCGCTTATATTAGCGAAAATATAAGCGAAGTGAAGTTTTCCCGGAGCTCGGACAAAGCACGTCCGCTCAGTTCGGTAGTTCGATTTTAATTTGTTGAAAATAGTGAGAAAAGCTTGGGAACTAAAAATCCCGAGAACGCCGACGTAGAAATATCCGTCAACGAATAAAGAAATATATTGGGAACTAAAAATCCCGAGAACGCCGACGCATGATACAATTATATAAGGTAGTCCATTCGTTGACTTAAGTTCATTATTTTTATTTTAACATAGTAAGCGTTGAATAGTACGAGTAAAACGGCTATACAGTACTTTGATTAACCCTTACACGGAGCATGGGGCTAAAAGTTTTTCTCAGTTATGACAAGAGTTGTAGTGTTTATAATTTTATTTTAATAAGTTTAGAGTTTGACATTATTCTTTGTTTTTGTTTTTGGACAGCCAATCTTTTGTTTAAGTTCTTAATTCTAAAGTGTATGCGTATCTTAAAATAAAATTTTTGTTATGATAACACTTATATCGACCTGCTCAGCGGCGTTTAACAATGTGTGTTTTAAATTTGTAGTTATTTGAAATGTGAAGCACTGAAATGAGTATCGCAAATTGAGATCTCTCAATAAAGGTACAGCCCAAAGACTGCTCCCACAAAGCTCTTGTTTCAATGCTTTTTGGGACATGCACAAACTTTACGCCTAGCACGTTCTTGCGACAATAATAGCAAAAAGTCATTTTTTGCTTGGCCACTTAAGGGTAAAAGTTATGAAAACAAAATCACCTTTCAGTTTGACAGTTTGAAATTAAGTGAGCAAACCCGAACGATATGTCATTGGAATGGACTACCTTATATAATTGTATCATGCGCCGACGTAGAAATATCCGTCAACAAAAATACAAATATCTTGGGAACTAAAAAATCCTGAGAACGCCGACGTAGAAATATCTGTCAACAAAAATAAAAATATCTTGGAAACGAAAAATCCTGAGAACACAAAAATAAAAATATCTTGGTAATTAAAAAATCCTGAGAGTGCCGACGAAGTAAATAACGTCAAAAATCAAATAAATAATATAGGTCCGACCAATTAGGAGGACTGTGGGAAAAAATACTATATTGAAAAAGAGCATTCAAAGATAAATATGCAAATTCCTTTTAAAACCGACATAAAGGGGGAAATAAATCTTATTTACGATAGGCCAATATACGGAACACAATTGCCGTATGGTCCATCTGTCAACGACTTCAGCGAATAGCGTGAATAGCGAAATCAGAAGAATGTTATCAGAAAAAAATAATAAGGCCTAGCAGAAGCCCTTACAATTCTCCACTCTCTGGTAGTTCCAAAGAAAGGAGAGAATCAAGACCGAAGCCGTAAATTAAGAACGGTCATTGATTATAAAAAATTAAATGAAAGTACCATACTTGACAGGTACCTAATGCAAGACCCATCAGTAATTCTATCCAATTAGGGAAAAGTAAGATATTTTTCAACAATAGATTTAGAGTCAACAATCGAAAAAACAGCTTTTCCAATAAATAATGGAAAATACGAATTTTTAAGAATTCTGTTCGGATTAACAAATGCACCAAGAACCTTTCAGAGAGCAATGGACGATATTCTAAGAGAACAAATAGGAAAAACTTGTCATGTCAATATGGACGACATTATAATATTCTCAAATTCAATTGACCAACACTTTACAGATCTAAACAAAATTATAAACATGTTATTAAGGGCAAACATGAAAATCTCTTTAGAAAAATCCAAGTTTTTTAAACGCGAAACTCGTTTTCTAGGTTACATTGTATCCTATAACGTCATCAAGACAGACCCAGAGAAAAATTAAAGAAACCATTAGTAAATATCCGCTTCCGAAAAAAATTTGGGAACTAAGAAGTTTCCTAGGTCTTACGGGCTATTATAAAAAATTCGGGACCTAAGAAGTTTCCTAGGTCTTACGGGCTATTATAGAAAATTGGTTTTAAACTACGCCTTCATAGCCAAACCTCTAAAAAATATCTTGGATGTCATAATGGCAAAATTTCAAAAAGAATGTCAATGAAAATGTTAATTTAGCTGGATGAACCAGCTTATAAGAGCTGAAAGAAAATCTCATTGCTCAAGTAGAACTTGTTCAATCGGACTATAATAAAAAATTTACTCTGACCACCGACGCTTCAGACGTCGCAATTGGTGCAGTTTTTCCAAGAAGGAAAACCAATTACTTCTATTTCAAAAACCTTGTCTAAAACAGAACAAGCTTATGCTACTAATAAGAAGGAACTTTTAGCGATAGTATAGGCTCTTAAAAATCTAAGAAATGATTTATACAGAGTTATTGGAATTGAAATTCAAACCGAACATCAATCTTTATCTTACACAATTTCGGATAAAAATCCCAACGTAGATATGAAAGGATATAAGCGTTCTAAACGCTTTGCCCTTGAATTGTGTCCCGTTGTCTAAGAACACCGTTTCCGGAACTCCAAATGTGTGGAACAATTCCTGCCTCATGTAGTTCACTACTTCATTGCCGATTCAACACGACCAGTGACTGAGGAGGAAACAGCTGAGCTCATAACCATCATGAAGACAACAACAAGGCCCCGGGCGTTGATGGTACCAAAAATGGTACCATTCAGATAATTACGAGGATCAATAATAGATGTTTGGAGATAGGGTACTTTCCGTCCACATGGAAACGTGCCCAGGTAACTATGATTTATACAATGTCTACACGGCCGATCTCCCACTCTAGCGGATCCCCAATAGGATGGCAGCGACCTATGCGGACGATACCGCCTTCCTGACCGCTGTTGACAACGCTACAGAGGCAGCTGCTGTCATGCAGGAGCAACTAGATATTCTCGGCGATTGGCAGAGAAGGTGGAATATTTAAGTGAATAACGATATGTCCACCGCCAGCCACATATTTTCTCCATTGAGGAAATTGGCTTCCGGCCCACCTCAACATCCGCCCCATTCAGTATTGCCGTTTTATCCTTTTTCCGGACAGATCTGTCTGGTTTTTAACTGCGTCAGCCGGAAAAAATTTAAAACACCCCCTTGCCTTTTATCTGTACTTTTTTTATTTTGGCCTGGCCTTTTTATCTGCTTTTTATTTTTGTGTAAAGTGCTGAAAAGTAATCCAAATGTACATTACTTTTATAGCAGCACTTGATAATTAATGCAACCCTGTTGAAATCGCATATCGTATGTATCGATATACAGTGCTACAATTGTTACTTTTATTGTGAAATTTGTGCGGGAAAGATGCCAAAAGAAATTTACAAGCAAAAGTTTTGTGATTCATGGCTAAATCCATCGGATCTGGTGCAGTGGATGTGTTGTGCAAATGCAGAAGTTTAGCGTGTTATTATCCAAGCTA
This sequence comes from Drosophila parabipectinata, assembly GCA_018153455.1. NCBI lineage: Eukaryota > Metazoa > Arthropoda > Insecta > Diptera > Drosophilidae > Drosophila > Drosophila parabipectinata. Next base: position 262,526 of record JAECYA010000180.1, on the reverse strand, counting down.
ATTTGGTAAAAACCAAATTGCTCAACCGACTGCAAATAGAAACTTTAAATGCGATTTTATCGACCAGATAAATATTTTAATACTCTTTTGTTTCACAAATTTATTTAAATTGTATGAAATTCTTAAGCAACAATCAAAAATGATTGGAAGCAACCAATCTACAGAAAATAAAAGTTTAGAAAAGCTCGCAAATAAAGTTGACGCTTAGTCACCAAAAACTGTTTTGCATATCAGGTGCCAAAAGGTCACACAGAACCGTTCACCTGTGTCTTTTGACAACCAAAAACAAATTTTTCTGTCCTTTTTGCTCGGGTCATTCGCTGACCATTTTGCAACGAGCGAAGAAAATAAAAGTCTTTTGCCTTTGTATGAGTGTATGTATATGCGAATGACTTGTAATTTTCATGTTGCAAACCACACTTTTTGGTGGATTCGGTTCGTTTGGAGTGTAATAATTCTTGTCAAGATGGGTCGCATCACAAAAAAAAGTGCAATTTTTTTCCAATTTAATGCAGAAGACAATAAGTCTAAGTGCAATGTTTGCGGTGTAAAGTTAGCAGGCTCTCACGTAACAAATTTGAAGCGCCATTTAATTGCAAAACATGGTGAAATTTATAATAATTTAAGATTAACGACGACAAAGCGCAACAAAATATGAAAAAAAAGGAAAATTTCAATGTCTTCAATTCTAAAGATTGTAACCACCGATGGAAAGCCTTTTTATTTCTAGATAGCGAAGGGTTTCGAAAAATATTGAACCCAATTTATAACGCGCTTTCGATGAATCCCATAACTTCTCGAAATGTTATGGAATATGTAACTGCCAAAAAAAAAAAAAAAAAAAACAAAAAAGCGCTTGTAAAGGGAAAGCTTGTACCAAAATAGATGTTGCTACTAGAATGGACAAGGCTATTTTGGGCGTGAATTTACAAATTATACATTCTAGTATATCTAAAACTGAGATCGTCATCAAGACTTTAGGCATGATACAGCTTCGACATTCGCACACTGGAAAGTACATCCAAGAAAAAATTATGGAAATCATAAATGACTACGGAATAACCCTCGATCAAGTATTCAGGTAAAATATTTATTGCAAACTATGTTTTAAATGACTGTTACTGAAAACCTAAAACCATAACCACAGCATTACATCGGATAATGGAAAAAATTTGATTAAAGCCGTTCAAATTTTAAATGATGGTTCGGACAGTCTTTTTGACGATAATGCACCTGATGACATTAACGGGGATGAAGTGATGGAAAAACTCGATTCCATACAGCTGGCGAATATTCACCTTGTAAGGTGTGCTGCGCACTCCCTTCAACTGTGCGTATTCGACACAACAAACTAGATGAAATCAACAAAAAAAGTTTCATCCTGTCGCAAAAAATTTGTAAATTATTGCGTACAGAAACGAATAGGTAAGTGAAAACTTAAGATTTTTTAATATTATTTTAAATATTTAAAAATATTCAACCTGAGCAGACGTTGGTTGAACGAGGGCAAAAAAACGTCCCATGTCTCGATATTGTTACGAGATGGAACTCTACATATTTAATGATTTTAAAATTGTTAGATTTAAAAGAGTTCCTTGCTGTACACCTAGCATTAGTATTGATGCGGACTGGGATTGGATGGAAGTATATATTGATGCGTTCAAAAGACACATACGAAGCGACCTTAAAGTTGCAAAATACAAAATTAGTATACAGCGAATTCTTCATAATATGGATGGAGCTTAAACTAAAGTGCGAGAAAAGCCAAAATTATATAAAAAAAAAATTACTAAGACAGATCAAAATTCGAGAATGTAAATTGCTTGAAAATGATGCAATGTTAGCTGCAATCTACATTGATCCACGCGTTAATTGCACCTAAATGATCAGCAAAAATTCTTAGCAAAGCTAAATCTAAAAAAAATAGCACACCGTTTATTGGAGCTAAAGCAAAGTAAGGCTACGTGTGTTTGAAGTTGAGGTCCTGTTTTATTGTAATCAATTGTTATTAAATGTTTTAACAACGTATATTGTCCTTGTCAAAAACTCACACTTGTACTAAACTAACATTGCAAAAAATATGTTCTAATTAATTTTTATTTAAGGTGCATTCCTCAACACAAAGTGCGCCATCATGCGAGGTTGATATCAAGGACCAAAAGAAGAAATACAATCCGACGATGATAAATGCATCGTCGCTAACAAAGAGGAGTCTCTGTTTTCCGCCTATTTGGATGGCGTACAAACAATCTCGGAAGTAAAAAAAGACCCTGCAATCTAAAAAACTGGTGAAAATCTATGGTGACATAGAAAATTTCGACATTATGCATGGACGTTTGCCACTGAATGCGAACATTTTGCAGTTTTTTAATGATATAAAACTGCAGTCGCCCCATCTGAGTGCGCTCGCACACGTTGTACTGGCTGTACCAGCGACTCAGGTGACTGTTGAGAGGGCTTTTCAGCGCTTCACTACCTTTTAAGCGAGCGACAAAGCTCTTTAAGTGCAGAAACTTTAAATTCTCTACTTGTTATTAAGCTAAATACTGAATAAATAATAAATATAATGTAAAGATTTAATACATATGGGCAATTCCATAGACACGCACGCGACAACAATTTCCCTAGTACCATATCACATTAAAAACAAGTCCTATGAAAAGAAATCAGTTTTATTATAAATAAAAAATAAGAATTAAGTATTTTCAATAGTTTCTGATTATATCTCACAAAAAAGTTAATATAAGGCGACTTTAAAAAAGCAAGCTTTTTAGAAAAAAATACAGTCTGTGCTGCTTTTGTTAATATTTTTCGATCACATGATAAGTGATGCAATTTATGAAGTCCAGAAATACACAGGACTTTCCTCCATTTTTTTATTTAAGAGGGTTGTATAATAAAAATATAAAATAATATATAAAAATTTAACTATTTCTTAGTTTAAAAAAAGTTTATACAATATGGATTTATTATCCATATTGCCCATATGTTAAAGCTGTTACTAAACGTTATTTAAACTCTACTAAAAACAAAAGACCATTTACGATGAGTTTTTCGTTTTTCGCTCATCAGCTGACAACTCAATGAGTGAGCGTTTAGTTGAATCGCTCACTCTAGGTTGTTGTTGAGTGAGCATAAAAACAACCCTAAACGGAGAACAGTTAACCAAAAGAAAAACATGGAGCAACAAAAAGTTCAGTTCAGAGCGAGGCACACGAGTATTGTCTTTTTTGTTGTGTTAGTGAGCAGATCGAAACACGAAAAACGGTCAACTGTTATTTGCGAGCTCTGGTTTAGAAGCTTGCAATGATGAAATTGACGATGTTCTAAACGATTTGGCCACCAATAAAGAGTGATATTACATAAAATTTATGGATAAAATATTTTGTCTTGTTTTTTGTCCTTTTTTTTTTAATTTTTGTCCTTTTCTATCCTTTTTTTATAATCAATCTAGCCTTTTTCTGTACCAAGCTGACGGCAACACTGCCCCCATCCTACAAATAGAAAACTCAAGAAACCTGGGCTTCACGATAGACAGGAGGCCTACTTGGAAGCCTAGGTAGTCGAATAGCAAAAGCAGTGTAAAGTTAGATTATAGGCGTACTATTGGCTGATAGGTAGGACGTCGAAGCCTCTTCGAACTCCGTATTAATACGGACATGTCCGTATTTTCAGCTCTGTGTTCGTTATTCCGTATTTTTTGTAAAATGTCCATATTTTTCGCGTTTTTGACGAAAAAACTGGTTGCACCTTCAATTTTTCCGAAATGAGTTTCTAGCCTTAAACGTAGAGGAAGCGCAATCACGTCTGGTTGTTCGGCTTGCTATGTATGCATACTGTCGCGTACATACATTGCTTATGGCCGTTGGTTGGTGGCCGTATTTACCACTTCAGCTATCTGGTCACCCTATCCGTATCGCAACTGGTGCCCACGTCTACCACGACAGGCAGACCACCACAAGGTGCTTGGCTTCCCATGGGTAAAATCTAGAGAAGCAGCAACAAGTACATTCAGAGACTACACAACCACCCCAACGAGTTGGCGACCACTCTCCTCGACAACAGCGAACAGATGCGAGATACCGAGATATCAATCTCTGAAGAATCAGGGACAATCAATATGTTGCGATGTTGTCGCAGGTACGAGATCTGAGCATCATTCGGTGCCGGTGGTCCGGACTGTGGTATACCCTTTTGGGTGACTCTGACGGGGGTTTCACTTGAATATATACTACGGAGGACATATCAGACAATTGCTCATTTTCTCTGAGAAACTTAGGCGGCGAATTGTTCTCAGCTCTAGCCCTTGGAGTGGACAAAGATATGAGCGGCTGAGAACGTCCACGAAACTTCTCATTTACAAAGCCATAATATGCCCCATCTGGACGTACGTCATTCAGCTGTGGGGCACTACGAGCCAGACGAACTATACAAATATTCGAAAATAGAGCCCTTCGAATCGCCACTGGCGTCCACTTGGTCTACCTGGGGCCTATCATGACAATCGCACCAACCACGAGGTTCTCAATTTTCCTTGGGTCAAGGACGATATCCAAAGACATGCAGAGGCTCCATAATCACCCGAATCAGTCGGCCATCTCCTTGCTGGACAACAGCGAGCAGCCCAGAAGACTAAAAAGACCCGCTGGACCTTCCCTGGATATCCTAACCATAATCAATTTAGTTCTCCAATATTACGAGGGCTGACAATAAAGAAAGGTCTCCAACGCTGCAACTTCGCCGGATCACGCGCTAGGCCATGTTCCAACACCGCCATGTTCCTTGGTTCCCCCGCTACCACTTTGCTGAGGCTTCCCCGACCGCTCAGTCTTGGCTGAGCAGCCGTCACCGATGGAGGTACCCCTCGCGTCAGCGTCCAAGTGCCCATTTCGCTCTGTAATTGGTTTTTTGAGTGCGAAAAAGGTGACACCTATTGAAATCCATCGTCAACTAGTTGAAATTTACGGGAAAAAGTATATGGACATAAAAAAAGTGCGTAAGTGGAGCCGCGAGTTCAATTCCGGGCGCACTAATGTTCACGACGAGGAGAGAAGTGGCCGGCCGTCGGTCTCGGATCCGATTGTTCAAGCAGTGGAGGCAGAAATGCTCACAAACCGCCGTGCGACAATTAGGAACTTGGAAGAGAAGCTTGGAGGAGTGTGTAGCAGCGAAACAATGCCATAAAAAACAATCGCCCGGAACCTTACTTTATTGTCAGTCCTCGTAATATGTAAAATTATCTATAAGAAAGTTCATGTAATAACATTTAATGGTTGTCCTACTTTTGCGGTCCTACTACCGCAAAAGGCTCCCACATAGGTTGCCATTTCCCCTCCCCGGGGTTGCCACCTACGCCGATTCTACGCCGACCGACGTTACATTTACGGTATTTATTTCACCGCGTATATCTGTGAGTAAAATCGGCATACTTATTTTACAATGCACCTTACCTAAAATATTTTATATATTAATTTCAAGATCTTTTGTTTGATGTGTAGGTCTGTTTTCTTATAATATGTTTTCTTATAATATAGAATATGTCGGATAATTCGACGACGGGGTGTTAGGGATTCTTAAATCTCAAACTAAATTTGCTTTTATTACTAATTTCAGAATTGGATCTAATTAGAGCATTTCCATTGAAGTATATTTTTACTCGGTACTCATCATCACCAACCATCTCTCTAAATATATTTTTAATCAGCATCAACTGCCGAGCAATATAGCAATGTACGTCTGTCCATCAGTCCGTATGAACGCGTGGGTCTCAGAGACTATAAGAAATAGAGCTATAGGAATTAGGATGGAGACTCCTATAATACACTGGTATTTAGGTATTTAATACACAGGACCAACTCACGTCTACTCAAGGCGTGATCACTGCTCAACGAAATAAACGCACTCGCCGCTAACAAAGTACCAGAATCTTTCTTGAAAGCACTGTGGCTGCAGCGCTTACCAACACAAGTGCAAGCGATCTTGCAAGGATCGGACGCCAGCCTAGCAAACTTAGCTAAGTTGGCTGATAAAGTGATAGAAGTTGGTGATTTTCATCAGGTACGCACCGTCGAAGCCAAGTCGGCGCCAACCAGCAGAGCCGTTTTCGACGATCGTCTAGACCGCATCGAACAACAAATGGACACGCTGTACAGAAACCGTTCTCGCAAGAACAGCTTGCGAACGGATCGCAACAGCGTCATAGCTGGAGAAATGTGTTGGTACAACGCAAATTTGGCAACGCCGCCAAGAAATGTCGCCAGCCATGCTCTATTAGGCCATTTTGCAATTCAATAGCCAGATACGACTGTTTGTGCCCAGATGCCTACGCCAAGCCGTGGTTTAAGCCCTACATTCGATGAGCCCTCCAGGAGTTAGGGCAACGAACGAACAAGTGGTCAAACACTACCTTTGACCCCGTATGGCAAAGGATGTCGCTAAAATGGCTCTTGTATCCCTTACCAGAAAGCCAAAATCCAACGTCACACTAAATCGCCACTAGGAGTCTAGGAGGCAGCAGCACTGATATCGGGCTGGTGCGCTCAGTACGGAATTCCTCTCGAGATCACAACGGATTTGGGTCGACAATTCGAAGCTCGCCAAAATTTGTTAAAAGCTGCCTTAAAATGCCCCTATCCAATCAACTGTAGCAGTTCCCTGTATTTAATCCTACGAGGCCTACGTACAATAATTAAAAGCGACATCGGGCTGAAATCAGCTGAAATGGTTTATGGCACCACACTACGGGTGCCAGGCGGATTTTGTGCACCGAGCACACAAAAACACACTCAGTCCGAGTTCACCGAGACTCTTCCAAAACCATGTCTCAGCTGCCAACCACTTAGCCAATGCACCATCATACACCGCAGGAATTGGTGCACCCGGTGCAGCCATTGTAACTACGTCTTCGTCAGAGTGGATCGAGTCAAAACCCCGTTGGAAGGAAACTACGAGGGTCCGTTTGAAGTGTTAACAAAACCAGGCAAATATTATACGCTCAAAGGCCACACAAAGAAAAACAAGGTTTCCATCGATTGACTTTAATTAGCTTACATTTTTAAAGACGAAATGCCTCCGACACAAAGCAGACGACAGCGCTGACTGTCCAGACACCCGAGCAAGTGTCAAGATCAGGACGACGAGTCAGATTCCCAGAAAAGTATCTTTCCCAACTGGAGAGGTGTACTGTGGCAACCCTCGTTAGGTCGAACAAGCTCGATAACTCACGCGAGTATCGATATTGCAGGGCACTCTCTCTCGCCTAACAGCTTCGATAACTTCGTCCGCCGCCACTGCTGAGTCTTTTTTTGGTTTTAAGTATGTTTGGTCATTGAGCGTTTTCAATGCCGTAAATAAAAAATCAAAATTTTATTAATTTTAACGTTATAAACTTTATTCAGGCCGCATATGAAATGTTTGGTCATTGAGCGTTTTCAATGCCGTAAATAAAAAATCAGAATTTTATTAATTTTAACGTTATAAACTTTATTCAGGCCGCATATGAAATTAGGATTTATGCACAATATTTGAAATCCAATTTAGGATGCGAGCGCAGTAAGAAGACGAACGAGAGTGGCGCCAACCTTCCAGAATAGGCTGAGCGGATGCTCGCTAACTTTAAACGCCGAAGTAGCAAAGCCGAGCGGCCGAAAGAGAGTCGGCTTGCGACCAGCAAAACATTAGTTACAAATTAATTATTATGCTTAAATTAGTTGCTTGCTGCTTGACCCGACATACTCCCCCCACTCCAACTTCATCCTTAAGGGGCAAAAGGCACAGCTTAGTCACTGCTCGCTTGGTAATTCCAGATGAGGTTTTTATCACCGCCACTCGAAAGACACCATCTCGACCAGGGATTAATTCCATTATTCTCGCAAGCGGCCATTTCGTCGGAGGTAGATTCTCGTCCTTTACTAGCACCACATCGTTCGGGGCCAAGACAGGACCGGAGGCGCGCCATTTGGAGCGCTGCTGGAGAAGGCTTAGGTACTCCTCCTTCCATCGGGACCAGAAAGACTGCTGCAGGAAAGACACGCGCTGCCAGCGGTCCAACCGGTTGAAGTCAGCTTTGTGACAAAGCTGACTGACGGACCACCAGTTAAAAAATGAGCCGGGGTCAGAACATCAAGGTCTGCAGGATTTTCTGAAAGAGACAATAAGGGTCGTGAATTTATAACAGCCCAATATGACACAGAAGCGTTCGCAGCTCCTCGAATCCAAGAACTGCAGATCCGACAGCTCGGTAAAAATGGTGCTTGGCGGTTTTAACAGCCGCTTCCCACAGACCACCGAAATGCGGAGATCGAGGAGGAATAAAATGCCATTCGATGGACTCCATAGAGCTAAACTCCAGCAGTGCCCGTTGATGCTCTTCGCTTAAAAATAATCGGCGCAGCTCCTTTAGCTCGTTTTTGGCTCCAACAAAGTTGGTTGCGTTGATAGACCAAATATGTTTAGGCCTTCGGCGGGTGCCGAATATGTTTTAATATGTTATAAAACACTCCAAAGCCTGCAAAAAAGACATTGTGGACAGATCCCTTACAAGCTCCAGGTGGACGGCTTTGGTAGCAAAACAAATGAAAATGCTAATGTAACATTTTACTGGAGCCTTATTACGCACTTCCGGCTTATAATAGAACAGTCCACAAAAATCCACACCAGTGACTCCAAAGACCTGGGAGCCGCTAACTCTTTGCTCCGGGAGATCAGCCATAATGTGCTCCAACAGCCAAGGCTTTGTCCGGAAGCATCGGATGCATTTGTGTATGGCCTTCGTCACGGTTTTTCTCCCCCCAATTGGCCAATATTGGGACCTAATAATTGCCAACAGTGTGCGAGGTCCCGTATGTAAAATTCGCTCATGGAAGTCAACAATTATTGCCAGCGTAACTGGATGGCTTCTTGGAATTGGATGCTGACTATGCTGATTGGATGCTATAATTCGATGCTCACTATCAAAATCCAACGACGAATTTTTTAGCCGACCGTCTACGCGCAACAGTCCAAATTTGTCCAAGAAGGGAGAGGATGAGGCAAGGGCACTGGATACCGCTATGTCTTTTCCATTTTGAAGAGCCCTTATGTCCTCCCAAAAATGCACACGCTGCACTAGCCGCAATAACAGCTGTGTTCCGTTGTGGTGAATTCGCTGAGAAAACTTGTATACGTACGCGAATACCCTCTGCAGTGCTGGAAACGAATTAGCGTACTTAGAAACCGCTGTTATATCCACGTAAGGAGACTGAATGAGCAGGACCCTTGCACGTAACTCCAGGGTTGATATCTCAGATGGGACCGCGGTTGGCCACGCCTCTTGGGATACAATGAGAAACGGAGGACCTTGAGACCACAGCTTATTCTCAACCAATTCATTGGGAAGAGCACAACGCGACAGGATGTCTGCTGGGTTCAAAAAAGTTGGAACATACCGCCACTCCATTTCTCTAGTTAGCTTCTGAATGGTCGAAACTCGATTGGCGACGAAAACATTAAACCGAGAGGGTTCTTCTCGAATCCAAGACAGAGCCACAGCAGAATCGCACCAGCAAAAATACTTTCCAACGTAGACCTTCAACTGCTCTACTTCCGACATAAGTCGAGCCAACAACTCGGCTCCCGATAACTCCAGCTTCGTCACCGTAACAGTCTTTAACGGCGCAACTCGGGACTTCGAACAGAGTAAATAGCTTGCAGATCCTGCGCCCTTGTACACGACATAAACGCATGCCCCATACGCCTCAATGCTGGCGTCACAGAATCCATGGACCTCCACCTCGGATTTCGATGTTAGCACCCATCTAGGGAATTCGGCGCACTGCGTACTCACAAAGCTGTTACAAATCATATTCCAGTCGCAGTGAAGGGCTTGAGGAAGACTTTCATCCCAGGACAACTTCTCACGGCACAGTTTCTGGAGAAAGATCTTTGCCTTTGAAATTACAGGACCAACAAGGCCTAAGGGGTCATAAAGCCGAGCGACTGAAAAAAGCACAATGCGCCTAGTGGGCTTTGAGATTGACTGAATCCCTTCAAAAGAAAATAGCAAGCGGTCAGTTGCAGGATGCCAAGCAAGACTCAGTGCTTTGTGAAGCCGCCATCATCAAACTTTAGGAAAGACTTTCTTCAGGCACCTTATCCAGCACGTCAGCAACATTGGAGCACCACTTCCTTAACCAAAAATGACCTTTGGCAAGGATCGCGGATGTTTGCTGCATTATGCTAATAGCTTCATCTATAGAGTCGCCTCCGGAAAGCAGGTCATCCACATAAAAGTCGCGACGCAGAATTTCGGCCCCCTTTGGAAACATTATTTGCTCATCATCTGCCAACTGATGCATTGTCCGAACTGCTAAAAATGAGGCAGGCTTCGTTCCATAGGTGACCGCGTCCAGCTTAAAAACCTGTAACTCATCCTGGGTTGAATCCCGCCAAAGAATACACTGAAGATAGCTGTCCTCAGGAAAAACCCTGACGCAACGATACATTTTACAAACATCTCCAGTAATGGCCACCCGATGGCATCGGAACCTTTACAGAATAAGCAGTAACTTTGGCTGAATAATTGGGCTAGACATCAACACGTCATTCAATGAACATCCAGAAGTTGTGACAGCAGATCCATCAAAGACAACCCTGAGCTTGGTTGTTGAACTGTCCTCCTTTAAAACACAATGGTGTGGAAGAAAGTATTGACCAGTGACGCTCGCATCAGAAGGGACTGGAGACATGTGACCCAACTCCAAATACTCCTTTATAAAGGCAGCATATTGCTCCTTTAATTGAGGATGGCGACAGAGCTTCCTTTCGAGGGAACAAAATCGCCGAACGGCTTGGGGGTACGACTCTCCCAGCAGCTTAGAACCACATTTTAACGGAAGCCTCACAGCGTAAGCGCCGGAATCCAGCCGAGCAACATGTTTCACGAAATGCGCATTGCAATCTAGCTCTTCCTTAGTCCGCTTCACAATAGGATCGGAGCAGTCTTCGATTTCCCAAAACCGGCGGAGCAAAGAATCCAGCTGACCATCCAGCATTGTTGCGCTCTCCGGAACATCCTTGTGGGCAGTGGAAACGAAAGTGATCTTCTCTGGACATGTGAACCGCCTCCACACACGACCCATCCAAGTCGAGGTCTTTCTGCAGCAATGGCAGGCCGGCTGAGAGCTTAATTTGCCCAACACACAACAGCTCATAAAACAGACTGGCTCTGATAAGAAGGTCGATGCGCTGTGGGCGGAAAAATTCAGGATCAGCCAAAGAAAGATTACCAGGAATATTCCAACTGGAGACATCCAAACTGAAGCTAGGCTGCAGGTCCGTGATATTGGCGGCGATGACGGCGTTCACCAGGGCCGAGTACTCGAATCAGTGGGAACGTTGGAGAACATCAACAGAGAATCCATCTGTAGCAAAGCCAGTATCTCCAATACCAGACACCGCCATGAATGATTTGTACCTCCGGAGCTGCAGCTGACTTGCCAGCCGGGAAGTGTTCACGTGCAGCTGAGATCCAGAATCCAACAGAGCTCAGCGAAGGGTCGTCTCGTGCTCAATTTCCGCCTGCATCGTCGCTACGAGCTCCGAAACAGTCCATCGAAGGTCACTGCTGATCTGCAAAATGTCCAAATCCTCAAGCTCCCCGTGGATGGCCTTGAAGTCGCTGAACATGGTGGCTATCTGACCATGTCGCACGTGTAGCAAGGCATCATCCACCTTGGAAATAGGCTGAAGAGCTCCTTGGATCCTCTGTAAGTCCTGGAGAATACCCAGGGCCTTGCACTTTAAAATAGCACTCCGGGTTGGAGTGGGTGCTCCTGTGACGGCACCGCTGGAGTTCATGATTTATTATATTGAGTTCCGAACAACCCGAAATAAATATTATTTGCTCGCGGCGAACACGAACTGTCCCACTGTGCGCTCAGAACCGTAGCGGAATTGTGGAATGTATATATATTTGAAGCTATGTGCGAGCGAATGCACTTGCGTTGTGGATCGTATGTTTGTATGTGTGCTTGTTAACTAACGTTTATGTTTATGCCTGTATGTATGTATAATATAATAATATATTATAATTTGTTTATTATTGTAAACAAATTTATAAGCCACGAATGATAATTTTTCACATAACACTGTTTACAAAATTGTTTTGTTTTTGTTTTAGTAATTTGTTTATGTGTATATAAATATATTAACGATCACCTCGGGGTCACCAATGTTTGGTCATTGAGCGTTTTCAATGCCGTAAATAAAACATCAGAATTTAATTAATTTCAACGTTATAAACTTTATTCAGGCCGTTATAAACTTTATTATAAACTTTATTCATTATGAAATTAGGATTTATGAACAATATTTGAAATCCAATTTAGGATGCGAGCGCAGTAAGAAGACGAACGAGAGTGGCGCCAACCTTCCAGAATAGGCTTAGCGGATGCTCGCTAACTTTAAGCGCCAAAGTAGCAAAGCCGAGCGGCCGAAAAAGAATCGGCTTGCGACCAACAAAACATCAGTTACAAATTAATTATTATGCTTAAAGTAGTTGCTTGCTGCTTGACCCGATTAGATCGTAAGCATTCCCACCATCCCAAGCTTGACTCAGATATAACCAAATTCGTTCTTTTTGACCGCCAACTGCAAAAACAATAATAGAATGACCATCCGAATCGGCTCCCCCTTTTGCTGATCGAAGCAATCCCAATTCGTGAACCAAGATTTAAAATGACTTCGGATTCATCTTCGTAAAAGTTCTAAGCCAAAAGCTTCGAAAAGCTACAATCCCGAGGCGAGAAAGAAAATAATACAACTCAAGCTTGGGATAGTCGGAATTAGGATGAAGAAAAGGAATGTTGTGCTTATAACTCAAACCACTAAAAAACTTATTTTTTTATATATCGGAGTTGGTACTGTGGAGTCGGGGTTAAATGGCTCCCAACGGTAGGGCCCGTGTTATTAAAATATCGAAACAAAACAAGAAATGAAAGCTAACTTCGGGCGGAGCCGAAGGTGATACGACTGTACCTTTGGAGTTGAAATCGAAAAAAATTACTTTTTCATTAAAAAAGTTACACATTGTGCATTGAAAAGATTCAAAGTGTTGATAAACTTTTTGAATTGACTTTTTCGGTCAATCGGTATTTTAATGAGGGTCAATTATATCTTTCAGTGAGCGTAAAACACTCAACCGAAAACCAAAATCTAAAGAAAGTAACTGTGGAGGCAACCATACGGAAAACTATAGAGGATGTAACAAGGAGTTAAGGAGTCTTGTACACAGAATGCGTACATTGCGTCATAAACTAGCCTAACTCTCAAAGCGCTCAACAGACCCCAGAACAGCCACACAGCAAAACGGAAACTATGATGCTTACCATGAAACAAAGTATGATGGAGCTTATGTCATTCATGAAAACGACCATGCAAACACTTGTTCAAAACCAGAACATGGTGATACAGCTGCTCGTAGCACAATAGTCTAAATAATCTATGCAGGCACTACGAATATCAATGTGGAACGCCAATGGTGTCTCACGACTTAAACAAGAATGGTCACAATTCTTGACCGAAAACCATACTGACGTTATGCTACTGGTGGAAACGCATCTTACAAGCAAATACAACTTTCATATAAGAGGCCACACAATCTACCGCACAGATCATCCAGATGGGAAAGCCCACGGCGGAACTAGAGTTCTAACCAGAGAACGCATTAAACATCATTTTCACAAAAGGTTTGCAACAAATTTCTTGCAGGCCACATCGATACAAATTCAGTCAAGCAACGGAATCCTTTCAATCGCTGCCGTTTACTGCCCTGCTCGTTTCTCAATCTCGGAAGGACAATTTATGGACTTCTACAATTCACTTGGGGATCGTTTTATAGCCGGAGGAGACTACAACGTTAAGCTAACGCACTGGGGATCATGTCTAGTGACTCCCAAAGGAAGACAATTGTACAATGCAATTATAAATGTGAAAAATTAACTGGACTACGTTTCTCCTGGAAGTCCCACATACTGGCCAACAGACTCAAGAAAGCTCCCAGACCTTATTGATTTTGCAGTGACAAAAAACATACCTCGCAATCTAATAAGTGCCAAAGCAGTCTCGGACTTATCCTCAGACCACTCGCCTGTGCTTCTAACGCTTCTTCAAAGCCCAGAAATAACCGAACACCCCTTCAGCCTGAAGACGACAAAAACGAACTTCCTAAAATACAAAAAGTACGTGAGTGCCCAAATAGAACTCGCCCAGGAATTCAACATGGAATAGGACATCGACTACACTACGACCGCCCTGGAAGAAGAACTCGTTGCGGCAGCTAAAATCTCTACTTCTCATGGGAAAGAAGTAGACTGAAACAAATACTACAAATCAAATCAGCAAATCGAACAGCTCGTGCGAGATAAGAGGCGCACGCGTCGTGATTGGCAAAACAGCAGATCACCAGCTTCAAAACAACAGGAAGAAAATGCACAGCTGAGGTACATCCAGAATCGCACGCCAACAAGCACAAAGTACCCCTGTGGAGGGCCCACCCAAATCTTAGCGCCCCAATTGAAACGACCACCCCGATAAGAAACTCTTCGGGATGCTGGGCTCGCAGCGACGAAGAGCGAGCTGAAACATTCGCCACACATCTCCAAAGTGTCTTCCAGCCAAACCCAGCCTCAAATTCATTCCTCCTGCCAGTAATTCAGCCAGAATCTTCCCCTCAGCCAGCCGCACCTTCATTCCGGCCGAACGAAATCGAAAAAGTCATAAGAGGGCTAAAACCAAAAAAGGCTCCCGGTGGTGACCTATTGACACAAAAGAAGCTGATCGAACTTCCAAAATGCGCTATAGAGGTCGTCTGCAAACTATTTAATGGAATCAGTAATCTTGGCTATTTCCCAAAAAAGTGGAAGAAATCCATCATTATAATGATACCGAAGCCTGGAAAAGACCACACAATTCCGTCATCATACATACCATAAGGCCTTCTATCTTGTTTGACTAAATCAGTGGTCGGCACGGCCCTATCCCAGGGGCATAGGAAATTTCTCTGCCCGAGCTCTGCCACACACACACAGTGTGAAACGTCATGCTCACAGCCTACTTATTATTCATTTGCGGGTTATCAGCTGGCAGGGGAATGGGCTAGGCACTCCACGCGCCGGCAGGGGAATCGGCTGGGCACTCCACGCCTCGGCATGGGTATCGGCTGGGCCCTCCAGGCCTTGGCAGGGAGATCAGCCAGGCACTTCATAGGGGATGGGGGAGGGGAGACACCCCCCCGGGGGGGGGGGGGGAGGGGGCCTCCCCCCCCGGGAGGGGATCTGCCGGGCATTTATTGACGGGTTATTAGCACTTCACGTATTGGCGGGTTATCAGCTGGCAGGGGATCGGCCAGGCACTCCACGCGTCGGCAGGGGAATCGGCTGGGCACTCCACGCCTCGGCAGGGGGATCTGCCGGGTACTTATTGACGGGTTATTAGCACTTCACGTATTGGCGGGTTATCAGCTGGCGGGTTATTTCAGGCCTTGGCAGGGAGATCGGCCAGGCACTTTACTTATTGACGGGTTATTAGCACTTCACGTATTGGCGGGTTATCAACTGGCAGGGGATCGGCCAGGCACTCCACGCGTCGGCAGGGAATCGGCTGGGCACTCCACGCCTCGGCAGGGGGATCTGCCGGGCACTCATCACGTATTGGCGGGTTATCAGCTGGCAGGGGATCGGCCAGACACTCCACGCCTCGGCAGGGGGATCTGCCGGGCACTCCAGGCCTTGGCAGGGAGATCGGTCAGGCACTTCACGTATTGGCGGGTTATTGGCCGGGTGCCCGGCGGATCCCCTGCAAGCTTTCGACGGAGTTTGGCTCATCGGACTCATGCACAAAATTAAAACGTATTTGCCAACATACACCCACAATATTCTCAGTGACCAACATATTTTCAGTGAGATGCAACGCAGCTACTTCGGGCGACTACACCATCGAAGCTAGTGTTCCACAAGGAAGCGCATTCCGCCCGTGTCTATATGTTTTGTATACTGCGGATATTCTTACTAACAAAATCAACGTTCGGCGATGATACCGCTATCCTTAGTCGCTCCAGATGCCCAACGCAGGCAACAACTCAACTGGCTTATCTCACAATAGTGGAAAGGTGGCTGTCCGACTGGCGCATTAAAATAAACTAACAAATGTGTAAACATATAACGTTTACTCTTAATAGACAAACATGCCCTCCGCTTTTACTAAACGGTATGCAGATCCCTCAAGCTAACGAATTAACGTACCTTGGCGTCCACCTTGATAGACGACTTACCTGGCGTAAGCACATCGAATGCAAAAAGATGCATCTAAAACTGAAAGCCAGCACCCTCCACGGGGTCATAAACTCACGATCGCCACTATGCCTGGACTACAAGTTACTACTGTACAATTCAGTCCTAAAGCCAATCTGGACGTAGTGCTCCCAGCAGTGGGGGAACGCGAGCATCAGCAACATAGACATCATACAGCGCGGACAATCAAAAATCTTGAGAACTATCACAGTAGCACCTTTGGATCTTCCCAACGAAAACATCCACCGGGATCTGGGGATCCTCGCAGTGAAAGACGAAATCCAGAAGCAAAAGAGTCATACAAAGAAAAATTGTCTTCGCACCAAAATTTTCTCGCTCAGGGATTGACTCGGGTTTCTAGCGTATCCCGCCTTAGACGCAACGACCTCCCAACCCAGCAATCGATTTTTAGGGCCGTCTAACTCCGTATCAGTCAATATGACTATTAGATAAGTTAAAAATAAAAGATTTGATACACCTCTTGTTAGTCTCGCAAAAAGAAGACTCAAGAAATAAAAGCAAGGTTAAAAAAAAAAAAATAGATCTTTAATTTATTTCAACAAAAAGGATACAATTTTTACGCAAGAAACTGACATTTTTAATTTTTGTCGTGTTTTTCAGACTTTGACGCCATTTCTTCGGTACAATTTCTAAGAAATGATATCATTTCTGATTCATATCATTATTGTCTCGCTAATTTTAAATAAAACGAGACCATCTTCATTAAGAAATTATGAAAATTGTTGAAGTTGTAACGCTTTTCCCAAAACAAGTCTTGCTAGCGTTCCGGGGTAATAGTGTGCCCTTCCATTTCGCTTATTCCTTTCTTTTACACACTTTTACTCCGGAGCGATGGTAAAATTGCACTGACTTGTTTTGGCAAAACATTACGACATGCTAAATTTCAGCACCGCTGATGTCTTCCGGATCCCCCATGAAGCGCCACCTTCCCTTCATGCGCTTGCTTCACTAATGTTCTCGTTAGTTCTTTGGGGATCCACAATTTCCAGTCGAATTCCTCGCTGTCCTCCCGGCGAAAACGAGTCTTCATAAAGAGTAAGCTTTCTTCCACCCGCAAGTCTGGGAATCGATCTTATTGCTCTTTAACTAGATTCTTTCTTTCCAGGTACTCCTACGCCGTATACGGACGACTCTTTTATCCAGTTACACTGGTTTCAGGTCGATGCTGCTGATAAAAATCGTGTCATCGTCCCGACTTATGATGGACTTTATATTCTGCAACGGGTAGCTATCCTTCTTTGTCAATGCATTTAGCTTCCGAGCGTCCAAACACAGCCTGTTCTTGCCTGGTTTTTGCACCAACGTCGTGCGGTTATTCCACGGACTCTCACTCAGCTCGATGACTCCGAGTCTCAACATTTCATCCACTTCGGCGAACAAGAGTTGCAGCTTGGCCGAGGACACTGGAAAAAACATTTCCTTGACGGGCACTGCCCCCTCTACTAGCTGTGTGGTGTGCTCTTCCATTGTGGTGAGACCTAACCCTTGATTCTCATATGACAAGAAGACTTCCTTTACCTTATCCTGCCGTTCCTGTTGTTCGTTAGTTAGGGAGTGAGGCTCTACTGGTTCCCCTTTGCTGTGGAACTCGGATTCCACGTGCTCCAACGACTCAACCCCCACGACCTCGGGCTCGATCTGAAACTTCCTCCAAAAATCTACGCCCAGATACAGTTTCTGCTTCAAAGAGGGGCAAAGCAGGATCGGGATGCGGTGAGTTTGAACACAGTCTGTTCTCGTCGTGTTTTTGCACCAACGTGGTCCGGTTATTCCACGGAGTCTCACTCAGCACGATGACTCCAAGTCTCAACATTTCGTCCACTTCGGCGAACAAGAGTTGCTGCTTCGCCGGGGACACTGGAAAAAACCTTTCCTTGACTGACACTGCCCCCTCTATCAGCTGTATGGTATGCTGTTCTATTGTGGTGAGTCTTTACCTTATGCAGACGTTCCGGTTGTTTGTTATTTAGGGTGTGAGGTTCCCTACTGGTTCCCCTTTGCTGTGGAAGTCGGTTTCCACGTTCTCCAACGACTTGCCCCCACGACCTCGGGCGCGATGTGGAACTTCCTCCAAAAATCTACGCCCAGATACAGTTTTTGCTTCAATGAGAGACAAAGCTTCAAGGAGGCACAAAGCAGGATCGGGATGCGGTGAGTTTGACCTTGGTATTTTATATCCGGATAAACCTTGCCAAGCACCTGGTGTTTTGCACCGCCCGCGGACTGCATGATTGCTCGCTTCTTTTCCAGTCTCAATCCTATTTACTCAGTCTCCTTCACCAAGGAGACTGACGGATACACCACTGTCTAACAGGCCTTAGATGCTGTTTCCCTCCACTTCCACGATCGCAAATGCAGCTCGCAGCTCAGCACGGCTCGAATCGCTGCACATATCCTTTATCCGCTCCTCGTACTGACATTGAATTCCTATCCGACCTTTCTACCGTTGGACTCTGCCTATTTATATTTACTAATATTTGATTATAGAGTCTGCGGATCGGCCTCTACCTTGATGCAAATGGGTTGCATCAACCCATTTGTCTCGGCCCGGGACACATTGGGATGAAATGGCTTTATTTTGGTCAAAACTTGAAAAGTTCGTGTTAATATATCAATAATGTTACAATTATTTCAACTTAAAAAAAGTTTTTGCATTTTGTTGTGAAGCCCTCGTCTTGCACCAGCTTTTGAAAGTGAGCTGTTCTTGCCTCGTGGTGCGTGCAAGCTTGCTGATTAGTGAAGTTCCTAAATTTTGGCGTTCTCGAATTTTTAAACAGTTTGATCAATTAAAATACCTTAAAATGGAAAAAGTTTGGCATGGTATGTAGAAAATATTTGTATAAGTGTTTAATCATGTGTGCTTTTGTGTTGTCATGTTTTTGATGTAATCGTAAACAGTAGTTTTGTTGATTCTAACCTGAAAATATTTGTGTTTCGTGGAGCATATCTAGCAAATATCAAATAACAACGTATGTGGTAGTATAAGTTATTATGTGTATTCAGATAGCATTTAAATAATTTGAGGGAATTTGCGGGGGGGTTAAATATGTCAACAGATTCAAGCAAGGTTGCTATTCGTCGAGGTGACACTAGAAGTTTGGCTGGATGCCAATCGCAATTTCAACGCTACTTTTGACTGGGTTTGCGTCTAAGTAATTCCAAATGATTTTCCGGAAAACGATTTGTGATTAAACGAGGTGATTAAAAACAAAATAAAATACTTTATTGTTTAAATTAAGAGACTGCTAAACAAAGCACACAGAAATATTCGTCGTTTCAAATAAGAAAATGCTAACTTGCTTGCATCGGTGCTAATATTTTATTCAAAAGATGATTATAATCGTAATCTCGGTGGACGACCTTGGGGATCTTATGACGAAGGAAGTTTACGGCATAAAATAAGATTTGCTTCCGAACATGCAAACGAAAATTCAACACTTCTACTTGTTGAAGCAGCTGCTATGTCTGCTAAGAAGGCAAAAAATACGTTTAAAATCACACTCAATGTCAGGTGAAATTATTGCATTTTTAGTTTCTCCAAAACCGGAAGATGCAGCCTAAGTATATAGTGTTGACGAGATTAAAAGTATACAAAATTTTTATTTTGATTTAGAAGAACGTTTATGTTTATGTACTTATTTGCAAGTTTTCGAAATTTAGCTATGTTATAATATGCAAAAATATTAAAATATAAAAATTTTCTAACAGTTTTGGATAAAAAAAATGAAGAGAAAAGTATAACTAATATTTATGAAAGTATACTATAACTAATATGAGTGTAAAAAAAAAGTGTAAAAAAAATTGTTGCGTAAAAAAAACGAAATTCACAAATAATATAAGCGGCAAACTCTCGAACTTTCAACATTCCAGCTTTAACCCTTTATCGTTCATACCGTCATACCGTTTCAATTCAATTATTTATCAAACTGCGTTACGAAACTGTCCAAAATCTTTTTGATGCAGTTCAGCAACTTTCGTTTTTTTATATAAAAAGTGTTGGTTACTCAGAATTCTGTCCAATACTACACAGGCGATTACTTTTCCCGCCAATTTTGTGAATGTGGTAATCTGAATTGGTTGTGCAGTTTCTGATCAAAAATAAAAAAAAAAAAATTGTATAATTGATTCAATTAATGTTTAAAATAAGGTAAATATTATATTTAGTTGTATATTATTGAGTTTTTGTGTTTGTTGCATTATAATACAATTAAATCACTAATTTCGCTTGGTTTAAAAAAATTGCGTTTTTTTTTTTTTTTTTTTAAAATTAAGAAAAACCAACCTTAAAAAAAATAAAAAGAAGCGTATTTTTATTTTCACTTATCTACCGAACAAAAAAAGTCAAGAAAATCGGAGTTATTGCCATGTAAAGGGTTAAAATTACGGTTATGGCCAAAATAAAGGCATTTCATCATAATGTGCGTTGTGAGGACTGAGCTGCGACCGTTTCTGCGAAATTGTAAGACCAGCAATAGAAAACACTCGCTCACTTGGAGTGCTCGTTGCAGGAATACACAACACTTTTTGAGCCAGCTTCGAAAGTAAGGGCATTGCAGGTGCCTTTTCCTTCCAAAATGTTAATACGTCTTGACATGAAGTCAAACTTAAAGCCTAGTACTCTGACGACGAAAATCCGCTGTCGAAAATCCGCTGGCAAAATCGCACTTTATTTGGCTACCGACAGCTGTTGTTTGTAAACAAAAAACAAATAAGCAAAAATGAATTCAAGCCGATTGGAATTTGGTGTTTTCTTCATGTATTTCGCCGCTTAGGAGCTGATTAAGAAAACTGGGTCAAAATCAAAATCAATCCATATCCCATATTATGGGCTTTGCTTTGACCGCACTAATTAGATTGACTTTATCCTCGCAGACGAAAATATTTCGGTCCGACAATTTTTTATCTTTCAATTTTCGCTCCATGTTTTGGCTGTCAAAAGAAATCAAATGAACTCTTTTTACACCCCAAAATCAGCTGTTTATTTTTTTTGATCCGGCAACGCCATTCAATTTGATAGCCATAATATTCGACGTCAGAGTACCGGCCAAATCTAGGAAGCAAAAATTTCTTCTTCCTTTATTTTACACCGTTTTTTTTATATGGAGTTTGACAGCTGTCACACATGTGACAGCGGATTTTCGTCGTCAGAGTACTAGGCTTAAGAGTAGATGGCATTCAGCTTCCAAATTTCTATTTTTGGTATTTGAGATGGGAAATGAGATGGTCTCTCAACGAATAATCGATTACACAGTGCGACAAAAAAGAAAAATTGGAGGAACTTTTGAAGAGACCTAGTAGGAATTGTTCATTAGTAATTTTAAACTGTTTTTAAAATTTTTTCGTTTTTCAATAGTTAATTGTTGGAGCTTTTGAAAAAAAATAGATCTTTATTTTATTTCAACAAAAAAGATATAATTTTTAGGCAGGAAACTGACATTTTAGAATTTTCGTCGTGTTTTTCGGACTTTGACGCCATTTTTTCGGTACAATTTCCAAGAAATGGTATCATTTTCGACACAAATCAATATTGTCTCGTTGATTCTTAATAAAACAAGACCAACTTCATTAGAAAATTATGAAAATTGGTTAAGTTATAACGATTTTCCCAAAACAAGTCAGTCTAATCTTGTAGCGTTCCGTAGTAATAGTGTGCCGTTCCATTTCCATTATTCCTTTCTTTTACACTATCAAAGCTAAGAACAAGCTACACTATGTTTCTTCTGGCACACCAACATACTGTCCGACAGACCCAAAGAAACTTCCCCATTTAATAGTCTTTGCGATTACCAAAAACATCCCCAAAAATCTGATAAGCGCCGAATGCCTTTCGGATCTTTCATCTGATCACTTGCCTGTCTTTTTTACTCTACTCCGAAACTCAGGAACATGGCATCAATCATCAAAACTGACCTCACAAAAAACCAATTGGGTTAAGTAAAGGAAGTATATTAGCTCACACATTGAGCTAAGTCCTCACCTCAGCGACGAAGCCAACGTAGACAGTTTTGTTAATTCACTGAAGTCTGTACTCGTCTCTGCAGCTCGTGTTTCAACACCTCAAACTATAAACACACAATGCATTCAAAAGAAGACAAATCTACAAATCGAACAGCTCGTCCTCGAAAAGCGACGCTTACGAAAAGCGACGCTTAGAATGGCAATTTCACGGATCGCCATATGCTAAGCAAAGCTTAAAACAGGCATCAGTCAACTTGATCAAGCTCTACAGCAAGAAGAAACGAATGACCAACGCCGCTACATAGATCAATTGTCAACTAACAGTACAAAACACTCACTATGAAGAGCTCACCCAACTCTGAGCTCAACGAAAGAGCTATTAGAGCTACTAGAGCAACTATTAGAAATTCCAGTCACCAATGCATTTACTTTGCCGACTCTATCATACGACCTCCAGCCACAACCAGTTGAGCCAATTGAGTTTCGCCCAAACGAAATCTTTTACATCATCAAAAGACAACTGAACCCGAAAAAACGCCAGGCTGCGACCTCATAACTCCCAAAATTATCATTGAGCTCTAATACTGCGCCGTTTGCACTCTCACCCAGCTCTCACCATCGCAAAACTTGGTCACTTTAAAGTGAGATGGAAAAAGTCAATTATAATAGTGATAGCAAAGCCGGGGAAAGACTATCCCCACGTTGAATAGACGAATAAAGTTTTATAAGCAATAACCTACCCAGCGGCGCGCCGCGGCAATCTTCTTTATCCATTGTTGATTGGGGATCAGACCAGCCTCGTCCAGTACTGGCAATGCTCTACTCAAAAACATTCTTTCGAGTATTTTGGAGACTCCTCTTCTCTCACAGGTGGTATTCTGTCTTCGCCTCGTTCTGGTGAGCAGCGGTAGAAAGGGGAGAATACGCTTTCCAGGTGTTCGGCGAACGTTAGCTCGGTCCGTCTCTGACCTGCACCAACTGCCGTCGGCTCGCTGAACAGGTGGGATCCTCTTAAGAGGACGTCGTATGCTTTTCGTGACGCGCCACAGATTGTTTTGTGGGTCACCCGGTTCCAACTGTTCAACGAACCCGTCGAACGCTTCCTTCCTCAAGTCCGCCAAGAGTTCAGAGAAACACTTGGAGACTCTATTCAGGTTGGTCTTGTCCCTCGGGTTTATGGACAGCATCCAGACCCGCCTGAGTCGCCGCTTTTCCAGCTTAAGAGCAGTCTGGACGTCTGGACTCAAAAAATGAATGTCCCTGTCAATGGCTCTCTGGCTTTCTCTCGAAAGCCCTGGAGCTGCCTCGGCTGCGTGTATAGAGAGACGGCGAGAGCGCTGTGGTCAGACATGGTCAGACAGACCTGGATTCCGACCGAGTCCAGTCCTCCTGTGATGGCGAAGTCCAGGACATCTGGGATCTTCGACGGATCTGTTGGCCAGTAGGTCAGAGCGCCTGTAGCATAGCAGCCGAGATTACCGGTTTTTCGGATTTTTCAGTTTTGCAGTAGAGCTCCACTGCTGGCCTTCTTTTCACCAGGCCGTTGGCGTTCCGAATTGTGACGTCTAGTCCCGTTTGTATAAGGACTTGCAGACAGCGGCGATCATTTGGGACATTTGACCCATAACTTTTTGTATCATTCTCTCGAACATGGCGTCCATTCTGGATATAACCGCGTCCAGTGTATTTTGCCGGCAGGATTGGATTGGCGTTAGAGCTGGTCACCGGTTGTGGGCCAGCATTCCTTGCTGCGTCAGCGTAGGTGGCATTGGGGTTAACCCTGCTAGCGTTGTGGGCGATCCTGTTGAAGTGGGGCGGCTGGTACCGTGGGACAGCTGCCTGCTTGGGGCCAAAAACGTTTTTCGCTCTCTTATAGGAGACAGAGGGCCGGTTCGCTAGCGTTCTTTCTACATTCGGCCGTTGGGTGCTCACCTGCACACTTTACACAACGATGTACTGCTGGCAGTATCTTTGGGTGTGCACATAGGCTTGGCAGCGGTAGCATTGCGGGACATCGTTTAATTTAATTGGCGGCTCGACCGTCACTACTGAACTGCATAACCAGGCCCGATAAGAGGGGGGGTCAGCCGGGTAATTGTCCCGGGGCCCGCAATGGACAGGGGTTTTTTGGATTAATTAGTTTTCACTACTCTAGTCGTCAGTTAGTCGTTTATATTGAATCAATCTACCAAAGCAGAATTTCAACCAAAGTTCTACCAAAATGTACCAAATACGTTCTGATATGTAAATAAACGGACTATAAATATCGGAACCACCCAGGTGATTTTATTAGAAACCGTCTCAAAATGTCATTTTTATCTTTATCATCCAACTAGCCTGTAATGTGCAACGCTTCAGTGTAATTTAAATGAGAGACGTAAACAAAAAAGGCCCCGTGCGGAATCCATGCCCGACATGGCTCTCGACGGCATAACCGCTTGATTTGGAACGCCTCCTTATTGTTTTTGGCTGGCTCCAGGCTAACAAAAAAGATGTTTAGGGGATTCTTGGTACTTCTTTGTGTGGGATTATGTACATCCCTGACTATGTACGTCCTTGACGACCCGAGCCGGCCGAGTCCCTCTTTGATATCTTCCAGATCAGTCGAGTAATGGAGGCCCTTGATGACCACCCGGTAGGCGCGTTCGTCTCTGGGTTGGAAAGTATGCTACCTCTTTTGATTTTCACTAAGGAACGTCTTAAGTTTGGTAAGGGCGTCCTTGTTCGGGGTCATGACTCGAATGGAGTTGTTCTGGTCGGCCTTATAAGTGATCTCAACCTTGTCGCCTAGGGCGCCAGAGATGGCTTTGGAGAGGGCCTTCATATTTGTCCGGGATAAAAATAGGTGGTGTCTTGATCTCCTTGGGTGCTTTGAATACTTTGTCGTCCTTCTTAGGGGGCTTAGCAGAGATAGGTACCTCATCGTCATCGGCCGCTTCCATGTCGTCATTATCATCTATATCGTCTTCATTAGATAGGAGGGCGAAATAGTTTTTTTTTCCAGTTTAGCCTTTAGTGCGCGGTAGGCGCGTTCGTCTCTGGGTTGGAAAGTATGCTACCTCTTTTGATTTTCACTAAGGAACGTCTTAAGTTTGGTAAGGGCGTCCTTGTTCGGGGTCATGACTCGAATGGAGTTGTTCTGGTCGGCCTTATAAGTGATCTCAACCTTGTCGCCTAGGGCGCCAGAGATGGCTTTGGAGAGGGCCTTCATATTTGTCCGGGATAAAAATAGGTGGTGTCTTGATCTCCTTGGGTGCTTTGAATACTTTGTCGTCCTTCTTAGGGGGCTTAGCAGAGATAGGTACCTCATCGTCATCGGCCGCTTCCATGTCGTCATTATCATCTATATCGTCTTCATCAGATAGGAGGGCGAAATAGTTTTTTTCCAGTTTAGCCTTTAGTGCAGATCTGGCTGATTCGCTGGTGTTTGGTTTTTGGCCGGTTTCCGCTTCATTTCTCCGGGCTCGGAGTCGCTGGATTCGTCTATCCGAAAATTAGCATAGCCCTTATTTTTGGAAAGAGGCTTGGTTTTGATGGAGCGGGGGGCGTCTTGCCAGTCTATCGTGTTGATTTTGTCCACGATCGGCCGCAAGATTGTATATATAAACGTGGTTTTTATATTTGTTTGTTTTTGATAAAATTTTTGATTTTTTAACACACAATAAAAACGATATGTTAAGTTCAAAGCCTAATATGCGACATTACTAACAACAAAGTAAATGATAATTAATTAATGAAATAATCCATAAAGAGTGAATTAAAACGAAGGTGGACCGAAATTTTAAACCAAACAATTACAAGAACACAAAAGTATTAAACCAACAAGAAAAACCAAGGAAGGAAGACAGGATATTCTCTATCCATTAATCCACTGTATCCAGGAAGGAAGATCAACCACCAACCACAAAGAAGGAAGACCCCAACGGAAAAAATTAAAGATTATAAATTAAGATCAGGAAATTTGAGAAAAATAATATAAGATTTATATATTGCAAAAAGTAAGATTCGCGATTTAACGAAAAATATAAAGAATAAATCTGGAAGATTTGATAAACAGTGAACTAAATTTGGTGAACTAAATTTGACAATGACAACCGGAGGTTCAGCACCAAATTTTTCTGCAGGCAGTGTAGCCTCAGCCGGCGGTTCAACAGTGGAATTGATAAACAGATTAATAAACGCTCAATTGAATGAAGTTAGCAGGAAAGTAGAATGTTTAGAAGGAAGGCTAGCCACAGATGCAAAAACTGTGGAAGATTATAAAACACAACAATTGACCCAGCTATAAAATGCGATACAACACTTGAAGTGGAAAAATCCTTACCAAATTTCACAGGGGAACCAACACAATATGTAGGTTGGAGGGAAGCTGCAGAAACTGCAATGAGTCTCTATAAAATTGAAAGTGAACAATATTTTATCGCCCTAACAATTTTACGAAATAAAATTATGGGAGCTGCCCATGATGCTCTTACCAATAATGGTACAGTTTTAAACATTAAAGCAATCTTATCCCTATTGGACTTTATATATAGTGACAAACGACCAATACATGTTCTCGATTCAGAACTAAGTATCCTCAGGCAAGGACGAATGACAATTACTGAGTACTATAACGAAGTCAATAAAAAAATGACCTTACTAATAAACAAAACCATAATGACATACGGAAAGGACAGTGTAATTACCAAAGAAACAAACAATTCAATAAGGGAAAATGCTCTACGAGTATTTATATCCGGACTTAATGGATCTATTTCAGAAACTCTTTTCTCATTAAATCCACCAGATTTGCCCAATGCTTTGGCAAAGGTCCAAGAATAAGAATCAAACAACTTCCGTGCTCAATTCGCAAATAGGTTTAATGGATTTAAAAATGAAAATAAATATCGGGGAAACAACTTGCGATTTGATCAAAAACGACAAAATAATAATACCACTAAAATGGGAAATAATTTTAATCATAACCAAAATTACAATTGGCCACAAAAGGAAAATTTTTGGCAAAATAATAATCAAAATAATAATCATAAGCAACAAGCTATCGAGCCAATGGATGTTGATCCACCAATTCAACTCCAGAATAAATCCAATAACAATCGGCAGCCGAGCCAAAATTGGCAGGCAAATAGTAACCAAGGAAGATATGAATAATAATTGGCAGGCAAACGATAATCAAGGTAGATAACAAATCAAAATAGAGAGAAAACTCAAGCTCAAAAAAGGGAATCAGATGGAACAGAAAGTCAGCCAGCTAATAAAGTAACCAGATTAAATAATATCAATGAAGACCATTTTTGAGACCAGACCCCTGCAGAGGAATGCCTTATTTAAATAGGATAGATCGAAAAACCAAGAAGCAGTTAAAAATTTTAATAGATACAGGAGCCACTACTTGTAACATCAGTTATACCATATTATAAATATATTTGAAACAAGATAATAATTTTATTAAATTTAAGCTGTAGAATCTGATATTCTAATTGGATTCCATTTATTAGGAAAATGGGAGCTATAATAAATATAGATATGGGAATCTTGGAATATAATGGGAAAAGGGAGACGTTAAAATATTATGATAATGCGGAAAAAAAATTAAATATGATTAATTGAAGAAGATAATATTCTTCCGTTAAAAGAATTTATTATCAAAAAAATATTTTGATGATAATAGTAGCGAAAACACAGATTCATTATTTGTTGAAAATAACGAGAGAAAAGCTTGGGAATTAAAAATCCCGAGAACGCCGACGAAGAAATATCCATCAACAAAAATAAAAATATCTTGGGAATTAAAATCCTGAGAACGCCGACGTAGAAATATCCGTCAATAAAAATACAAATATCTTAAGAATTAAAAATCTTGAGAGTGCCGACGAAGTAAATAACGTCAAAAATCAATTAAATAATATAGGTACCGACCAATTAGGAGGACTGAGGGAAAAGATAGTTTACTATATTGAAAAGGAGCATTCAAAGATAAATATGCAAATTCCTATTAGAACAGACATAAAGGGGGAATTAATCTTATCCATGATAAGCCAACATACGGGAAACAATATCCGTATGCTCTATCTGTCAACGACTTCGAGAATAGCGAAAACAGAAGAATTTTATCAGAAAAAATAATTAGGCCTAGCAGAAGCCCTTACAATTCATTCAAAGAAGAGAACCAAGACGAAAGCCGTAAATCAAGACTCGACATTGATGATTAAATGAAAGTACCACACCTGACAGGTACCCAATGCAAAGACACATCAGTAACTCTATCAAATTTGGGAAAAGCAAGATATTTTTCAACAACAGATTTAGAGTCAGGATTTCTTCAGATGTTAATTAAAAAATCTGATGTCGAAAAAATAGACTTTTCAATAAATAATGGAAAATACGAATTTTTAAGAATGCCATTCGGATTAACAAATGCATCAAGAATCTGTCAGAAAGCAAAGGACGATATTTTAAGAGAACAAATAGGGAAAACTTGTCATGTCTCAATTGAACAACACCATACATATCTAAACTAAATTATAAATGTATTATTTTAGTAAGTGTAAGTAAGTTTTTTAACCGCGAAACCCTTTTTCTTGGATACATCGTATCCTATAACGTCATCAAGACAGAACCAGAGAGTTGAAACCATTAGAGAATATCCGAAATAGTTTTTTTCCAGTAGCCTAATGTGCAGCTGCTTCGCTGGTGTTTGTTTCCATCATCCATGATAGGTTTTTTTGGCATGTTTCCGCTTCATTTCTCCGTGTTCGGAGTCGCTGGATTCGTCTATTTGAACATTAGCATAGGAAGGTGGAAGGCGGCTTCTTTTTGGCGGCTTGGTTTTGATGGAACGGGGGGCGTCTTGCCAGTCCATCGTGTTGATTTTGTCCGCGATTGGCTGCGAGATTGTGTATATAAACGAACATTTTTATATTTCTTTGTTTTTAATAAAATTTTTGATTTTTTAACACACAATAAAAACGATACGTTAGGTTCAAAGCCTACAATGTTAGTCGCTATAAAAATTAAAACATTTAAGAGCGGGTTCCACGACAAACCTCCGTTGAGAGAGGGAAAAAGAGAATTCCATTTTTAGAACGTAACATCTTTGAAACGTTTACATCGTACTAATGTAAAATATCTTCTACTATTTTCTACTATCTTTACTCCTTAGCTGTGTTTTTTTCATGGATTTACGGTTTTATTTCAATACCAACTCTTGCGGGTCTTCGAAGTTTGTAGCGCCGCCCCAGTAAAGACGCCCGTGTGGATGCTGAAGGGCTAACAGTGGTACAGTCGGTAACTCTCGTTTGGTGGGTCGTTGCCTTCCTTGACGAAACTCTCTATGGCGATATCGTGGGGATAGACTTCTTTCGTGTCCCACAAAATTCCCAGCACCTTCTCCAGCATGTCGTCTAGATAGTGATTCTCCAGTGATTGATTGAGAATCCTGTCTGTTGTAGAGGCGTTGCTGCCGCAAAAGATTCCAGAAGGAAGGATAAAATAAGATGTCGGGGGCGTCTTCAGGGTAAGTTAAAAAAACGCGTTCAGCTTTATTCCGCTGCTTACAAGAGATTGACGACAACTAACGAGCGAGAGAGAGTGCCTAAAGGGGCGACTGCGGATGTGCTCTTTAGCGAGGGTGCGCTCTTCAGCGCGGATGCGCTCTTATGCACAGCTGAGCGGCACAACGGCCCCTCGCCTAAACATTTCGCCCCCTTGCAATCACTCGGGTTGCAACAGCTCCCTTGTTGTTGCGGATGGTGACAGGCTCCGGACACGACCCATCCAAAAACTGTGCTCTGGGCCACTGCCAGCCCGTCCTGGAACTTCAGGAAGCCCGGCTGCATGATCCGCGGGTACATATCCGCGCCCAGGACGACGGAGATCGTCGCTGGCAGATTGTCAATCTTCAATAAAGATGACCTCCAGCCGAACGCTGTAATCGTTCTTTGACCCCACGGTGGCTGAACACACTTGTTCGTCCCCCACGCTGGTAGTGGGCAGCAGTAAATTTTTTTTACTCTTAATCTGTTATATATTTCCTGAAATTGGAGGCAGAAAATATTTGGAAATAGATGGACATGCATGCAAGTAGGGCAAGAGCATGTGGGGCATATGATGGCACAGTGGAACGTCGATGTAAGGGCATGTGGGCATATGTTGGCACAATGGAGCGTTGATAAGTGGACTGTATAATTGGGGGAACAGAAAAGATATGTGGTGTAAAAAATGACACTGATTGGGGAAGATAAAAACAAATATTACGACAGCGGAGGACTGTTCGGTGAATTTGGAAATTCCGGAACTAATTCACACCGGCTGGCCAATATTAATTATGCCTTCTTTTTGTCACCACACAATTTCACTGTGTGGTATGTTCAAAAAATTGTAGGTGTGTATGTATGTATGTGGATGCACATATGCCTTGACCGTTGACAACGAATGGATAACGGAGAGGCCGAAAACGGCGAGGAATATGAGCAGCACACAAAACGGAGGCGGATGGAAAAATTTGAACAATTTGAAAAAAATCTCAAACTACCGTTGTGTTGGAAAACCCGGACTTGGAGTTGACACGGAGGGAAAACAATCTCACAGCAGTGTGAACGAAATTTAATGTTCGGACCACTGCTGAAGACCGGCAGAGAGACGGAGTCGGAAAAAAAATCGTACTTATCTTTTGGCGGAACAATGTCTGGACTGCTGGTAGAAGATATCCAAATATCCAAAAATCCAAAATATCCAGAATATCCGGCTCGAAGGACCAAATAACATTATCAGCTTTTCCGTTATCCATTCGCTCGCCAATGGTCGAAGCATATATGCAAGTTAAATTGTTTGTAGTTCGGTGAATTAAAAAAATGTAAATTTTATATTTAACTTAACTTGGTGTTAAACCTTTATTTATTAAACTTAATTATTACAAGGCACTTTTGATTTTTCTTTCTTTTGTCAACCGTTTGCGGTCTCGGTTAAAAAGGGACTGACTTCTTAAATCTAAATCGGATCCAAAAAACCTCGGCCATCAGTTGTGTTTAGATTAGAGGCTTAAAATAAAAATGTCGCATCTTATTGTGAAATTCGTTTATGGGTTGGATAATTGAGCCAAAGACAAAGCCAAAGGCAAATGCAGAGATTGAAAATATTGTTTATAAAAGCCAACACTGGCCTGTATTTACGGGTTGGATAACTCTCCCCTTCTAAAATGGGTCGTACCGATTCAATATGAAATTCGGGTAAATATCTCTTAATTCTGTTAAAAAATTTTCTTGCTTAATAGATTTTTCTGGTTCAGGCCGATGTTTTTTGGTTACAAATAATATAGCATTTTTGTATTTTATAATAAGTGAAAGAATCAAATATATAATGATTAAAATTAATAATATAAATGTAAGTGATATTTTAGTATTCTTAATTTTAACAAAAGGGTTTAAAATGTTTATATTATCTAAAGAAAGATCAGAGTTAATATGTAATCGGATATTTCATAATTTTTGAAGTGGTTCGTAGTTACGTATTCAAGAATTTTATTTTCCAAATTGGTATATGAGATATTATTAATTTTAGTTTGTGAGGAGAATTAGCCTCCTCACACGCTAAGACAGCAATGGCCAATCAGTTTAGGGGGCCGCGGGAGATATGCCGAGGACCAATACGAACGGGGAGAGGTAGGGTTTTACCATCAAGGGCGAAGACGGAATCGAGGTGGAACGTAACGGTTTCCGGAGCAGCAGTAGACGAATGGAAAGACAAGGTTACATCGTCCAGTGGAAAGACGGAATCAACGTGGAACGTAACGGTTCCCGGAGCACCAACAGACAAATGGAAATGCAAGGTTACATCGTCCAGTGGGAAGACGGAATCAACGTGGAACGTAACGGTTCCCGGAGCACCAGCAGACAAATGGAAATGCAAGGTTACATCGCCCCGTGGGAAGACAGAATCAACGTGGAACGTAACGGAATGGGAAGGCAGTGAGGGCAGTGAGAGGCAGAGCTCCATCATCGAGTGGAAGACGGAGTCAACGTGGAACGTAACGGCTCCCGAGGCAACGGTGAGCACATGAGCCCGCCGCGCAGCGGAGTTCATGATGGGCGACTTGACTGGGAGCAGCAAAGGAGCAAGGAGCAACAGGGGAGGCGAAGGGAGGCCAGCGTCACGTCGCATAGCAACAGAAGGGGTCAGTGGGCGAACGGAATGGGGCAACGGCCGCACGGATGGCCACCTGCCAGCGGGAAAGTGGCGTGATCTTGGAAACAGGAGTAACGGCAGCCCGCCAACGGGAAAGTGGCGTGATCGTGGAAGCAGGAGTAACGGCAGCCCGACAACGGGAAAGTGGCGTGATCTGTGGAGTAGAATCCAGGAGGATTAACGGGCGCTCCAGAGGGTATAAAAGGAGGCCCATTGGAGCGGCTCGAGGAGTCTTTAGGAAGCTTGTAGCGTTGAGTTGGAGGACCGCCTGTGGAGTCCGCCAGTCAAGTGTTAGAGCGTTTCTAAAAGGATTCGGTTGTTTGAGTTGAAGGACCGCCTTTGGAGAGTCCAACAGCCAAACGTAAGAAGAACGAACGAGACAAGGAAAGAACAGTACGAGGACAGTAACGTGGAAAGACCTAGGCGACGGGAGACGAGTTGGACCAGTTCCTGGCCACGTCAGGTAGCCTTGCTAGGAAGTGCAGAAAGGATAAGTCTGGCGCACGCCACTCTGACTCCTGACTCACAACCAACAGGCGTGCTCCTGCAACGGAAAGGACAGGCCAACTCAGAATCCCGAGCCCGGTTTCGCTCCGGAGGACGAGAAGGACAGGACGAGAGAGGATCAGCGTCGGTTGGTTTCCTCGAAAGCTACAGGCTAACAGAGTCGAGTGTGGGCTATTCCAAGTCAAAGCAGGTAGCCTTGCAAGGAAGTGAGGAAAGAACAAGTCTGGCGTACGCCACGCGCGCTCTTGACTCGCAACCAACAGGCGTGGTCCTGCAGGACGCGGATAAGCCAACTCGGGAACTCACGCCCGCTTGGGAACGCGATCGTGGAGGCTCCGATCACCCACCGAGCAGCTCTTGACCCGGGCCCATTGGCGCGTATGCGCGGTGGTCACCCGGCCGAAAGGGAGGCGTGACGTACGGTCCTGGACAGGCGATTTCCGACCCCGTCGGAAACTGACAAGACTTCGGCGACTCCCAATCCAGGCCCGCCGGTGCGAAAAGGCACGGCGTCTCCTGGCGTAGAGGAGCCGGCTGTAGACAGCAAACTCTGAACCAGGGCCGCTGGTGCGCATGCACAGCGGGGTTGCGGGGACGACCACCAGTAGCCATCTCCCAAACCGGACTCGCCGGTGCGAAAAGCACGGCGCGCTCCTGGCTAGCGGAGCCTACTGCAGGCCGCACACCCCGAACCGGGTCCGCCGGTGCGCATGCACGGCGCATCTCCCTGGTGGTGCAGAGGCGACAGTCAGTAGCTATCTCCCGAACCAGTGTCGCCGGCGCGCAGAGCACGGCGTTCATCCTGGTGTAGCGGAGGCTACAGCCCGCCAACTCCCGAGCCCGGCGGTACAGTGCGTAGGCGCGTATCCCCGACGGCGTAGTGGAGGCTTCCCCGAGTGGAGGCTTTTAAGTGCATAGCCGAAGGCCAGACCAAGTCATAGAGGTGAAAGGCTTGACCACGGATCAACGAAGAGGAACCCCGGCAACGAGAACAATAGCGGAAACACCAGCAACGGAGGAGATCACCAGGACGGATACACCAAGGGTCACCAAGGATACACCAAGGGTCATTCCCGGGAACCCGCGTAAATCACCATTGTCAGCAGAGAGATCAGAGAATAAAGAGACTGCACATGGGAAAGCTATTTGTATTATTTTCTGGGCTTGGCAATCACGTCGAATCTATAAATCGGTGGAACGGATCCGCGAAACTCTGTAGCTAGCCGCGGCAAATTGTGAAGAGCGGGAAGCAGAAATAACAGTTCGTTACAAGTTGTACCATTAAATGTTATAAAAAATTCGAACCGTTTAAATAGGGAGTTGTTAACAATATTGTTTCCACTTATAAGAATGGCACCATCTTGTATAATGTCTATTTTTTTATTTTTCTCTTATTTTTACAGGTAGATTTCTCTCCATTTAATAATCGGGTAAAACACGTTTTTGTTATTAAAGTGCAATAATTATTAAAAAGTTCGTTCTTAAAATTAGACATTTCATAAAAAACATTTTCGCATTTTGCGAGTTGATTGCTTAATACTAGTTTTCCATCGATTTGGAAATCGCTCTAGCGTGATATATTTATCATCTGTTTTTTATTATTGGATATTTTATATAAATTATTAAAAGTTCTTTATGCAATGCGATTTTTTAAAGCAGCTATAATTTTTGTTTTTGGTTCATGTTTTAATATTTCAAGATGTCATCATTGTTTAATATTTTGGTATTAAAAACGTCTATTTTGCTAGAGTGATTGGGTCAATTTAATTTTGCAGATCAATGTTAATAATCATAAGCGATGTTTTCGAAGTGGTAGAGATTTATCAATAAATACTTTTTTAAAATCACCGGAAAGAGATTCTATTTCTTTGAATAATAAATGGGAATTGATGATAATTTTTTTTTTTTTTTTTTTATTTTAACGTTGCTTTTATTTCTTGAATCTTCTCTTTGCGAGACTAACAAGAGGTGTATCAAATCTTATATTTTTAACTTAACTAACAGTCATATTGACTGATACGGAGTTAGACGGCCCCTAAAAATCGATTGCTGGGTTGGGATGTCGTTGCGTCTAAGGCGGGATACGCTAGAAACCCGAGTCAATCCCCGAGCGAGAAAATTTGGGTGCGAAGACAGTTTTTCTTTGTATGACTCTTTTGCCTTCTGGATTTCGTCTTTCACTGCGAGGATGCCCAGATCCCGGTGGATGTTTTCGTTGCGAACATACCAAGGTGCCCCTGTGATAGTTCTCAGGATTTTTGATTGTGCGCGCTGTATGATGTCTATGTTGCTGCTGCTCGCGTTCCCCACAGCTGGGAGCCATACGTCCAGATTGGCTTTAGGGCTGAATTGTACAGTAGTAACTTGTAGTCCAGGCACAGTGGCGATCGTGAGTTTATGATCCAGTGGAGGCTGCTGGCTTTCAGTTTTAGATGCATCTTTTGCATTCGATGTGCTTACGCCAGGTAAGTCGTCTATCAAGGTGAACGCCAAGGTACGTTACGTCGTTAGCTTGAGGGATCTGCATACCGTTTAGTAAAAGCGGAGGGCATGTTTGTCTATGAAGAGTAAACGTTATATGTTTACACTTTTGTTCGTTTATTTTAATGCGCCAGTCGGACAGGCCACCTTTCCACTATTGTGAGATGATTAGCCAGTTGGGTTGTTGCCTGCGTTGGGCACCTGGAGCGACTAAGGATAGCGGTATCATCGGCGAACGTTGACGTTGTTAGTTGTGCGCTCGTAGGAATATCCGCAGTATACAAAACATATAGACACGGCGCGAGTGCGCTTCCCTGTGGAACTCCAGCTTTGATGGTGTAGTCGCCCGAAGTAGCTGCGTTGCATCTCACTGAGAATACCCTATTGAAGAGGTATGATTCCAGTAGCTTGTGGGTGTATGTTGGCAAATACGTTTTAATTTTGTGCATGAGTCCGATGAGCCAAACTCGGTCGAAAGCTTGAGATACGTCGAGGAAAATAGCGCTGCAGTATTCTCGTTGTTCGAAGGCTGAGCGTATTTCGGATGTTAATCTGTTCACTTGTTCGATGGTTCCATGGTTTCTTCGAAAGCCAAATTGGTGTGCCGGGATGATATTGCAAGCTTCCAAGTGTGGTATTATGCGAGTTAACAAGCATTTTTCAAACAGTTTAGACAAACAAGATAGAAGGCTTATTGGTCTGTATGATGACGGAATTGTGTGGTCTTTTCCAGGCTTCGGAATCATTATAATAATGGATTCCTTCCACTTTTTGGAAATAGCCAAGATTAATGATTCCATTAAATAGTTTGCAGACGACCTCTATAGCGCATTTTGGAAGTTCGATCAGCATCTTTGGGGTCAATAGGTCACCACCGGGAGCCTTTTTTGGTTTTAGCCCTCTTATGACTTTTTCGATTTCGTTCGGCCGGAATGGGGGTGCGGCTGGCTGAGGGGAGGACTCTGGCTGAATTACTGGCAGGAGGAATGAATTTGAGGCTGGGTTTGGCTGGAAGACACTTTGGAGATGTGTGGCGAATGTTTCAGCTCGGTCTTCGTTGCTGCGAGCCCAGCATCACGAAGAGTTTCTTATCGGGGTGGTCGTTTCAATTGGGGCACTAAGATTTGGGTGGGCCCTCCACAGGGGGGTACTTTGTGCTTGTTGACGAGATTCTGGATGTACCTCAAGCTGTGCATTTTCTCCTCCTGTTGGTGAAGAGCCTGGTCGAGTGATCGGGTTGCTTCCTTAAGGCGTTGTTTTGAAGCTGGTGATCTGCTGTTTTGCCAATCACGACGCGTGCGCCTCTTTTCTCGCACGAGCTGTTCGATTTGCTGATTAGATTTGAAGTGTTTGTTTCGGTCTACTTCTTTCCTATGAGGAGTAGAGATTTTAGCTGTTGCAACGAGTACTTCTTCCAGGGCGCTCGTAGTGTAGTCGATGTCCGATTCCATGTTAAAATCTATGTGGGCACTCACGTACTTTTTGTATTTTAGCCAGTTTGTTTTTGTCGTCGTCAGACTGAAGGGGTGTTCGGTTATTTCTGGGCTTTGAAGAAGCGTTAGAAGCACAGGCGAGTGGTCTGATGATAAGTCCGAGACTGCTTTGGCACTTATTAGATTGCGAGGTATGTTTTTTGTCACTGCAAAAATCAATAAGGTCTGGGAGCTTTCGTGAGTCTGTTGGCCAGTATGTGGGACTTCCAGGGGAAACGTAGTCCAGTTTATTTTTCACATTTATAATTGCATTGTACAATTGTCTTCCTTTGGGAGTCACTAGACGTGATCCCCAGTGCGTATGTTTGGCGTTGTAGTCTCCTGCGGCTATAAATCGATCCCCAGAATTGTAGAAGTCCATAAATTGTCCTTCCGAGATTGAGAAGCGAGGAGGGCAGTAAACGGCAGCAATTGAAAGGATTCCCGTTGCTTGACTGAATTTGTATCGATGTGGCCTGCAAGAAGTTTGTTGCAAACCTTTTGTGAAAATGGTGTTTAATTCGTTCTCTGATTAGAACTCCAGTTCCGCCGTGGGCTTTCCCATCTGGATGATCTGTGCGGTAGATTGTGTAGCCTCTATATGAAAGTTGTATTTGCTTGTAAGATGCGTTTCCACCAGTAGCATAACGTCAATATGGTTTTCGGTCAAGAATTGTGACAATTCTAGTTTATGCCGTGAGACACCATTGGCGTTCCACGATATTCGTAGCGCCTGCATAGATTATTTGGACTGTTGTGCTACGAGCAGCTGTATCACCATGTTCTGGTTTTGAACAAGCGTTTGCATGGTCGTTTTCATGAATGACATAAAAGCTCCATCATACTTTGTTGGAGGGTATGCATCATAGTTTCCGTTTTGCTGTGTGGCTGTTCTGGGGCCTGTTGAGCGCTTTGAGAGTTAGGCTGAATTGGATTTTCCCTTCCAGATCGTAGAGCATCGGCATAGGAGAAGCCGTTGGTGGTGTTGGCGAAGAAGACGTCTGGCGTGGTTTTTGACGAAACGTACGCATTCTGTGGATTTTGATTGCGCGGTGCGCTTGACGCATGCGACTCTTTAACTCCTTATACAAATACATCCTCTATAGTTTGCCGTATGGCTGCTCCGTTTCCACATTTCTTCACGGTACTGTCCTTGTTTGTAGTGCAGCAAGCGGACTGTGGGTCCCCAGACTACACAGACAGCCCGAAGTGTGCAGTAAGACCTTGTGTGTCCATACTCTTGACAATTAGTGCATTGCACTGGACCGTTACGTTTATGTGGCTCTTCAACAGTGATTTTCCGATGCAAAAGATATTGCAGGTTGTAGATTGGGTGGACTTCGTTCTTCTTCAGCGACCTGCTTTCAGGCTCGAGCTCGACCTTGAAGAGGGGTTGTGGCTTTTTATCTTTTATTTAGAATGTTAATAACATTCTTGGCGGCGAAGCCCTTTTCTTTAAGGGCGGTTTTTATTTCCTCGACGGTAACATCAGGTTCTATTCCCTTTACTACCACTTGTAGGCCCTTACTGCTTTTCAGCTGGTACGTGTAATAGTTTTTCTGTACAGTGTCCAGATATTTTGACACTATTCGGAAGTGCTCTTCAGTCTTGGTTTGCACCTTTGTTTCATGGATGTTCCCCTTTGATAAGCGGAACAACATGAAAGTTTTCACCGTTCCCGATCAACGACGCAATTTTGTTGACCAGGGCACTCGAGCTTTTATCCCTAATATAGATTGGAGGGGGCTTGGGTTTTTTTGCGGTGTCTTGGGCTGGTTGGTTTTCCTCAGCCTCCGCCAGTAGGGCAAATCTGTTAGTAGTGGATCTGTCTGGTTCATTATCGTTATTCAGGACACGGTTAATTTTTGTTTTGTTGCCTGCCGGATTACTCTGCGGGCTAAGCTTGCGCTTAATTTGGATGTAGCGATCCATTCCAGTCTGTGTGGCCGTTGCCGCTTTGGCACTTTCCGAGGTTGTTGTTTTTGTACTCGCTGTAGTCGTTGACGTCGTGGTACTTTGAGTTGCAGGGGTTTTCGCTGTTGTTGCAGAAGTTGTAGCGCTGCTTGTTGTTGGTGCGAAATTTGTTTCCGATATTGGAGGGGGTTTTACACTGCGAACTCCATGACGCGGGAGTCGGAGTGAGCAGAGCGGGTGAGCAAGACCGTGCCCTTTGGGTTTCAGCGGTCAGTAAAGCCGCCGATTTTTCCCACTTCGGTATCGCGGGTTGAAAAGTAAGTGAAGCCGTTTCTTTGGTTCACTGAACTTCTACGCTCGTTCTTTTGGTCGTTGCTCAATGAGCTCATTGCGTGGTACGTATTTTTTTTTTTCAACAATGCACTAGTTTTGGTTTAGCACATTACAACTGTTATAAAAAAAAAGCTTGTCTGTCGCTTTTAATAAATTGTATTTCAGTGTCTTTTCGCTTATATTGGCGAAAATATAAGCGAAGTGAAGTTTTCCTGGAGCTCGGACAAAGCACGTCCGCTCAGTTCGGTAGTTCGATTACGATGGGAATTGAAAATTGACTGCTTATTATTGTTTTCAATTAATTCATTAATTTTATTCTGAACTGTAATAAAATCATCATGGTCCGAGTTCCAGCTAACCATTTCAACACGGTGCCTCACTCATTTATCCCTCTTATTGATCTAGTTGATATTGATTGTGATTAGTTCTATTACTTTTACGTCATATTTAATTTCCCACTGTGAGCTTTTATTAGTATCCCTTTTAATATTATCTGATTCCAAATTTATTATTTCTTTATAAAAGCTTAAGTTAGTTACATGGAATAAATCTGCGTATGAATCGTACGTCAATACGTCTTTATTGTCCCTTAAATAGAAGATATTCGTGACTTGTATAGTCAATTATTTCTGATTTGGTTAATAAAATTAGGGTGTAGTATGAGCACCTGATAAAACATTTTCTGGGAACGAAAGGAAAAAAAAGGATGATATATAAATACTTAGAAATTTATATTATCTTTGTAAATAATTCTATTTCTATTGTTGATTATTATTTTGTTGGGTAAATTTTCTTTAACTATTTGTTTTTATATCTGGTTTTAAGTTTATCTCTTTCCCCCGTGTTTCTTTTTATAGACTACCTGTCCTACATGATATTCTTTTTCTTTTCTGTTTTCTATTATGTGTTTCCAACATTTTCTCTGAGTATTTTTCAAAAGTTCAGGAATGTTATCGTGCTCTATTTTATTATATATATACGTCAAAAGGTTTTTGGTTCGTTGTAGAATGAATGCTATGATTATATTCTTGACCGGCTCTTATTATTATTTCGGAAAAGTCAGTTAAATTAAATTCTTCTTTAATGCATCGAGCTAATTCTGTTAATGTAGAATGTGCCCTTTCAATCTAATGTAAACTTAAATTGCACCTTTGTGCGAAAGATTTAATTTGGGCCGAGGTAAAGCTCGGTTCATTATCGGTCATTATTACTTTTGCTTGTGGAAAATGCTGAAGAAGTTCCATTACTTTATTTTCGATATTTCATTTATTTTGGATTTCTTTTACTAGACATTTTATTTTGAAGTAAGCGTCAATACAAGTTATGAAAGTAAGACCTTGCGCGTAATGTGTAAATTTTCTCTTTCTTTACTTGGAATTGGGGTTTCCCCAGTTGGAATTTTTATTGGGTGCCTGTTATATTTATTTTCGTTAGAAATCACACAATTTTGAATATATTATTTTAATTTTATAAAACAGTTGGGCAAATAATGTAATTTACTGATCTGTTTGTAATTCTCTTCTAGCCCCCTATGAGCACGGCTGTGTGTTTCTTCTATTATTATAGCTTCACCTTCCTCGTTTTCCACGTCTTGTAGAAAGATTCTTGTAAAAAGGAATGTGTTTGTGGAATTATTTTTTAATGGTAATTGAATTTAAAATAAGTCCTCTAAGCAGGGCCGTAGCTAGAGCCTCGGGGGCCCTGGGGCAACAAGTAAATTTGGGGCCCCCTATACGGAAGTCTTTTGTCAAATTTTAAAGTACGCTTAGGGTTGTCTATGTGTGAAACGTTTGAATTTCCCGCGCGTATAGTGGTCGCGAACACTGTTCGATACCTCGATTGACGCGAATGAGCTGCTCAATTGAGGTGCTATTGACAAACAATAGGATCGGAAAATTGAATAATTATTCTGCTTACAATTATATAACTGTTAACTTCCGCGATGAAACGTATTTATCCCAGCGGAGCGAAAAAAAGAGGGGCAAAACTAAAGAAAGAGAATGAAGCAAAAACGATGTCCGGGAAATTCGTTAAGTGGTTATCATCCACTCCTGCATCGTCTCTTGATACTGGAACTGTTCAAGGTATATGAATTGAAATAATCAATCAATTTATCCTATAATTCATCCCAAAATAATCCCGTTGGAATAAAGAAATAATTAAAATATTTCATAAATTATGAATGATCCAGGCTGACAATATAAAATTAATTCTTTATACGGAATTCTTCTCCATTGGCCACAGAACCACAACCACTGCCAAAATCATCACAAAATGAAAGAGATTGCGAGGTTCCTTCGTTCGATGCAGTAGCGCGAGCGCTACAACAGAAACAGATTCACTTTAAGGAAATGTACGATTATTTAAGAGCTCGCTCAGGCCAAACTGCTGACACGGCGTCTGGCCGGATGCCCATACATAGCATGAAATAGCATACATGAATTACATTTTGTTAGCTTTAAGTTTCAGTTTATATCAGAGCTTCAAACAATAAAGAGCACTTGAAATCAATACTCCCGCACAGCCGTCAAAGTCAATTCACTTATTAAAGTGAATTATTACCTCAAGTGCAGTAACAACGGAGTAAGTAACTCCCACCGTAACTTCCTGCTAAGAAGGAAGAGACCCCTCGGCAACCGGCAGGGTCCATAATCTTATCATAACCTTCAGTGACGACTATTTTTCTTTAAATAATTATTATTTTTCATCATTATTTTAAATTAATTATAAAAGAATTGTAGTAAAATATACTTTTAAATTAATTGCAGCAACATGAATATAATTTTTTAAATAATCATTTTTTTGTTCATCAATTTTACTTATTTTTTCACGATCCTGTCTCTGAGACAGGTAGCGATTCTGAATTTTCTACAGGTGGCTCAAGGGGTGAATATTCCACAGTTGTCGCATAAGGTGAGATGAATTTGTTGGAAATTAGGCAAACGGCGTATAAGCGGCAGAAAAATGTTACTAGTACATATTAATACACATTATACAATTATTACATATTACATTATGTAATACATAATGTATAATATAATATATATAAATAATAACATATCAACAATATTTCTATAAGTGTATATTAGTATTAGTAAGTGTACATAAAAATGTAAATATCCGAATTCGGCTAAAAACAGCCTCATTTCAGATTCCAATTTCTAAGAGTGTCTTCAGATTAAAAACCAAAACAATATTTGGGTAAACAGAAATCCCGACTCAAATCTTTCTCACTCCTTTTAAGTGAACTAAAACTAAAAAGCTCAAACCATTCTTAAATGGGAACCCACTTCACAGGAAATTTCACATTTCCATGTCACCTTGATTAATTGAGACCCAAAGCCTTCCATGTCAACTGACACCTCAAGTAAAAGATTCCGACTCAATCTATTCTCTTCAGAAAACAATGCCTCTCAGAGAGAAAAGCTTCTTTTGATCTTTGATCTGCAAAAAGCTTCAGCAAGGGTAGCTT
This sequence comes from Drosophila parabipectinata, assembly GCA_018153455.1. Classification (NCBI taxonomy): domain Eukaryota; kingdom Metazoa; phylum Arthropoda; class Insecta; order Diptera; family Drosophilidae; genus Drosophila; species Drosophila parabipectinata. The sequence continues at coordinate 219,858 of JAECYA010000180.1, read as the reverse complement.
TAAAACAAGAAAGCAAAGCTAACTTCGGGCGAAGCCGAAGTTGATATACCCTTGCAGCTAAAACCGGATATATATCGCAAGCATCGGATATAGTTGGCCGATCCTTATGATTACATCATAATAAAACCAATTAATTACAATAAACAATCTAAAAAAAGTCCCAAGCTTCTATCTTCAAAAATACGAAAGTTGATATTTCTACCATTTCCGATCGTTTAGTTATATGTCAGCTATAAGATATAGTCGGCCGATCCTAATGAAATTTTGTAGGTCGGATTAACTGACCAAAAATATAATCTGTACCAAGTTCCAGCTTTCTGTCTTCAAAAACACGAAAGTTAGGTCATTTCCGATCGTTCAGTTATATGGCAGCTATAAGATATAGTCGGCCGATCCTTATGAAATTTGGCATGTCGTAATGGTTTGTCAAAAATAGCTCTCATGTCAATTTTGAACTCTCTTACTCTAAAAACTTCAAAGTTATACCATTTCCGATCAATCAGTTATATGGCAGCTATAGGATATAGTCGGCCGATCCGGGCCGTTCCGACTTATATACTGCGTGCAAAGGAAAGAAGGGTGTGTGCAAAGTTTCAAGACGATAGCTTTAAAACTGAGAGACTAGTTTGCGTAGAAACAGACAGACGGACAGACAGACGGACATGCTCATATCAACTCAGGAGGTGATCTTGATCAAGAATATATATACTTTATAGGGTCGGAGATGTCTCCTTCACTGCGTTGCACACTTCTGGACAAAATTATAATACCCTCTGCAAGGGTATAAAGAGCTTAGAGCCCCAAAAATATGTTAGTTCTGAAGTTCTGAAATTCTAACATCCTAAGCAGTAGTTCTGAAATTCTAAGCAATTTGAAAGAATTACACTGTATCAAAACCGGAACTCAAATAAAAATATATTTTTTCAAACTATTTTGAAGAAGATATATAATTGACGCAGTCGGTAGGATGTGTAAAAGTGACCAGTGATCAATCGAGGTATTAGAACATCGTTGAAGTATTATATGCTAATGCATCTGCAGCTATAATACTAATCGCGAGTGTTAATCGCTATTCACATCGCTTTAAGGTTGAGCTCGAACATAATTTGTGCTCCTAAAGAAATACGAAGTGCTCCCTATATACAATCTTCAGGTCCTGCTGCACTGCAGAATTACAGTTGAGAAGCCGCACAAACGCAATGGCCCGGTACAATGTGCGAACTGCCAAGAATATGCCCATACAAGGTCTTACTGTAAACTGCGCCCAGTTTGTGTAGTTTGTGGTGAGCTTCATGACTCCGCACCAGGGCGGTAGCTAGAGCCTCGGGGGCCCTGGGGCAACAAGTAAATTTGGGGCCCCCTATACGGAAGTCTTTTGTCAAATTTTAAAGTACGCTTAGGGTTGTCTATGTGTGAAACGTTTGAATTTCCCGCGCGTATAGTGGTCGCGAACACTGTTCGATACCTCGATTGATGCGAATGAGCTGCTCAATTGAGGTGCTATTGACAAACAATAGGATCGGAAAATTGAATAATTATTCTGCTTACAATTATATAATTGTTAACTTCCGCGATGAAACGTATTTATCCCAGCGGAGCGAAAAAAAGAGGGGCAAAACTAAAGAAAGAGAATGAAGCAAAAACGATGTCCGGGAAATTCGTTAAGTGGTTATCATCCACGCCTGCATCGTCTCTTGATACTGGAACTGTTCAAGGTTTATGAATTGAAATAATCAATCAATTTATCCTATAATTCATCCCAAAATAATCCCGTTGGAATAAAGAAATAATTAAAATATTTCATAAATTATGAATGATCCAGGCTGACAATATAAAATTAATTCTTTATACGGAATTCTTCTCCATTGGCCACAGAACCACAACCACTGCCAAAATCATCACAAAATGAAAGAGATTGCGAGGTTCCTTCGTTCGATGCGAGTAGCGCGAGCGCTACAACAGAAACAGATTCACTTTAAGGAAATGTACGATTATTTAAGAGCTCGCTCAGGCCAAACTGCTGACACGGCGTCTGGCCGGATGCCCATACATAGCAAGAAATAGCATACATGAATTACATTTTGTTAGCTTTAAGTTTCAGTTTATATCAGAGCCTCAAACAATAAAGAGCACTTGAAAACAATACTCCCGCACAGCCGTCAAAGTCAATTCACTTATTAAAGTGAATTATTACCTCAAGTGCAGTAACAACGGAGTAAGTAACTCCCACCGTAACTTCCTGCTTAGAAGGAAGGGACCCCTCGGCAACCGGCAGGGTCCATAATCTTATCATAACTTTCAGTGACGACTATTTTTTTTTAAATAATTATTATTTTTTCATCATTATTTTAAAATTAATTATAAAAGAATTGTAGTAAAATATACTTTTAAATTAATTGCAGCAACATGAATATAATTTTTTTAAATAATCATTTTTTTTGTTCATCAATTTTACTTATTTTTTCACGATCCTGTCTCTTAGACAGGTAGCGATTCTGAATTTTCTACAGGTGCCTCAAGGGGTGAATATTCCACAGTTGTCGCATAAGGTGAGATGAATTTGTTGGAAATTAGGCAAACGGCGTATAAGCGGCAGAAAAATGTGTCGGCCAGTGTCGGAGTTAGACGGCCCTAAAAATCGATTGCTGGGTTGGGAGGTCGTTGCGTCTAAGGCGGGATACGCTAGAAACCCGAGTCAATCCCCGAGTGAGAAAATTTGGGTGCGAAGACAGTTTTTCTTTGTATGACTCTTTTTGCTTCTGGATTTCACTGCGAGGATGCCCAGATCCCGGTGGATGTTTTCGTTGCGAACATACCAAGGTGCCCCTGTGATAGTTCTCAGGATTTTTGATTGTGCGCGCTGTATGATGTCTATGTTGCTGCTGCTCGCGTTCCCCCACAGCTGGGAGCCATACGTCCAGATTGGCTTTAGGACTGAATTGTACAGTAGTAACTTGTAGTCCAGGCACAGTGGCGATCGTGAGTTTATGATCCAGTGGAGGCTGCTGGCTTTCAGTTTTAGATGCATCTTTTTGCATTCGATGTGCTTACGCCAGGTAAGTCGTCTATCAAGGTGAACGCCAAGGTACGTTACGTCGTTAGCTTGAGGGATCTGCATACCGTTTAGTAAAAGCGGAGGGCATGTTTGTCTATTTAGAGTAAACGTTATATGTTTACACTTTTGTTCGTTTATTTTAATGCGCCAGTCGGACAGCCACCTTTCCACTATTGTGAGATGATTAGCCAGTTGGGTTGTTGCCTGCGTTGGGCATCTGGAGCGACTAAGAATAGCGGTATCATCGGCGAACGTTGACGTTGTTAGTTGTGCGCTCGTAGGAATATCCGCAGTATACAAAACATATAGACACGGCCCGAGTGCGCTTCCCTGTGGAACTCCAGCTTCGATGGTGTAGTCTCCCGAAGTAGCTGCGTTGCATCTCACTGAGAATACCCTATTGAAGAGGTATGATTCCAGTAGCTTGTGGGTGTATGTTGGCAAATACGTTTTAATTTTGTGCATGAGTCCGATGAGCCAAACTCGGTCGAAAGCTTGAGATACGTCGAGGAAAATAGCGCTGCAGTATTCTCGTTGTTCGAAGGCTGAGCGTATTTCGGATGTTAATCTGTTCACTTGTTCGATGGTTCCATGGTTTCTTCGAAAGCCAAAATGGTGTGCCGGGATGATATTGCAAGCTTCCAAATGTGGTATTATGCGAGTTAACAAGCATTTTTCAAACAGTTTAGACAAACAAGATAGAAGGCTTATTGGTCTGTATGATGACGGAATTGTGTGGTCTTTTCCAGGCTTCGGTATCATTATAATAATGGATTTCTTCCACTTTTTTGGGAAATAGCCAAGATTAATGATTCCATTAAATAGTTTGCAGACGACCTCTATAGCGCATTTTGGAAGTTCGATCAGCATCTTTGGGGTCAATAGGTCACCACCGGGAGCCTTTTTTAGTTTTAGCCCGCTTATGACTTTTTCGATTTCGTTCGGCCGGAATGGAGGTGTGGCTGGCTGAGGGGAGGACTCTGGCTGAATTACTGGCAGGAGGAATGAATTTGAGACTGGGTTTGGCGAGATGTTTGGAGATGTGTGGCGAATGTTTCAGCTCGGTCTTCGTTGCTGCGAGCCCAGCATACCGAAGAGTTTCTTATCGGGGTGGTCGTTTCAATTGGGGCACTAAGATTTGGGTGGGCCCTCCACAGGGGGTACTTTGTGCTTGTTGGCGAGAGATTCTGGATGTACCTCAGCTGTGCATTTTCTTCCTGTTGGTGAAGAGCCTGGTCGAGTGATCGGGTTGCTTCCTTAAGGCGTTGTTTTGAAGCTGGTGATCTGCTGTTTTGCCAATCACGACGCGTGCGCCACTTTTCTCGCACGAGCTGTTCGATTTGCTGATTAGATTTGAAGTGTTTGTTTCGGTCTACTTCTTTCCTATGAGGAGTAGAGATTTTAGCTGCCGCAACGAGTACTTCTTCCAGGGCGCTCGTAGTGTAGTCGATGTCCGATTCCATCTTAAAATCCGGGGCGAGTTCTATGTGGGCACTCACGTACTTTTTGTATTTTAGCCAGTTTGTTTTTGTCGTCGTCAGACTGAAGGGGTGTTCGGTTATTTCTGGGCTTTGAAGAAGCGTTAGAAGCACAGGCGAGTGGTCTGATGATAAGTCCGAGACTGCTTTGGCACTTATTAGATTGCGAGGTATGTTTTTGTCACTGCAAAATCAATACGGTCTGGGAGCTTTCGTGAGTCTGTTGGCCAGTATGTGGGACTTCCAGGGAAACGTAGTCCAGTTTATTTTTCACATTTATAATTGCATTGTACAATTGTCTTCCTTTGGGAGTCACTAGACGTGATCCCCAGTGCGTATGTTTGGCGTTGTAGTCTCCTGCGGCTATAAATCGATCCCCAAGTGAATTGTAGAAGTCCATAAATTGTCCTTCCGAGATTGAGAAGCGAGGAGGGCAGTAAACGGCAGCAATTGAAAGGATTCCGTTGCTTGACTGAATTTGTATCGATGTGGCCTGCAAGAAGTTTGTTGCAAACCTTTTGTGAAAATGGTGTTTAATTCGTTCTCTGATTAGAACTCCAGTTCCGCCGTGGGCTTTCCCATCTGGATGATCTGTGCGGTAGATTGTATAGCCTCTTATATGAAAGTTGTATTTGCTTGTAAGATGCATTTCCACCAGTAGCATAACGTCAATATGGTTTTCGGTCAAGAATTGTGACAATTCTAGTTTATGCCGTGAGACACCATTGGCGTTCCACATTGATATTCGTAGCGCCTGCATAGATTATTTGGACTGTTGTGCTACGAGCAGCTGTATCACCATGTTCTGGTTTTGAACAAGCGTTTGCATGGTCGTTTTCATGAATGACATAAGCTCCATCATACTTTGTTGGAGGGTAAGCATCATAGTTTCCGTTTTGCTGTGTGGCTGTTCTGGGGCCTGTTGAGCGCTTTGAGAGTTAGGCTGAATTGGAATTTCCCTTCCAGATCGTAGAGCATCGGCATAGGAGAAGCCGTTGGTGGTGTTTAGTGGACCGAATGAGGATCTCGCAGCTTTGGCGAAGAAGACGTCTGGCGTGGTTTTTGACGAAACGTACGCATTCTGTGGATTTTGGTTGCGCGTTGCGGTCGCTTGACGCATGCGACTCTTTAACACCTTATACACAATACATCCTCTATAGTTTGCCGTATGACTGCCTCCGCAGTTTCCACATTTCTTCACGGTACTGTCCTTGTTTGTAGTGCAGCAAGCGGACTTGTGGGCGTCCCCGCAGACTACACAGACAGCCCGAAGTGTGCAGTAAGACCTTGTGTGTCCATACTCTTGACAATTAGTGCATTGCACTGGACCGTTACGTTTATGTGGCTCTTCAACAGTGATTTTCCGATGCAAAAGATATTGCAGGTTGTAGATTGGGTGGACTTCGTTCTTCTTCAGCGACCTGCTTTCAGGCTCGAGCTCGACCTTGAAGAGGGGTTGTGGCTTTTTATCTTTATTTAGAATTTTAATAACATTCTTGGCGGCGAAGCCCTTTTCTTTAAGGGCGGTTTTTATTTCCTCGACGGTAACATCAGGTTCTATTCCCTTTACTACCACTTGTAGGCCCTTACTGCTTTTCAGCTGGTACGTGTAATAGTTTTTCTGTACAGTGTCTAGATATTTTGACACTATTCGGAAGTGCTCTTCAGTCTTGGTTTTTCACCTTTGTTTCATGGATGTTCCCTTTGATAAGCGGAACAACATGAAAGTTTTCACCGTTCCCGATCAACGACGCAATTTTGTTGACCAGGGCACTCGAGCTTTTTTCCCTAATATAGATTGGAGGGGGCTTGGGTTTTTTTGCGGTGTCTTGGGCTGGTTGGTTTTCTTAGCCTCCGCCAGTAGGGCAAATCTGTTAGTAGTGGATCTGTCTGGTTCATTATCGTTATTCAGGACACGGTTAATTTTTGTTTTATTGCCTGCCGGATTACTCTGCGGGCTAAGCTTGCGCTTAATTTGGATGTAGCGATCCATTCCAGTCTGTGTGGCCGTTGCCGCTTTGGCACTTTCCGAGGTTGTTGTTTCTGTACTCGCTGTAGTCGTTGACGTCGTGGTACTTTGAGTTGCAGGGGTTTTCGCTGTTGTTGCAGAAGTTGTAGCGCTGCTTGTTGTTGGTGCGAAATTTGTTTCCGATATTGGAGGGGGTTTTACACTGCGAACTCCATGACGCGGGAGTCGGAGTGAGCAGAGCGGGTGAGCAAGACCGTGCCCTTTGGGTTTCAGCGGTCAGTAAAGCCGGGTTGCTTTTAAGCGCCGATTTTTCCACTTCGGTATCGCGGGTTGAAAAGTAAGAGTAAAAGCCGTTTCTTTGGTTCACTGAACTTCTACGCTCGTTCTTTTGGTCGTTGCTCAATGAGCTCATTGCGTGGTACGTATTTTTTTTTTCAACAATGCACTAGTTTTGGTTTAGCATATTACAACTGTTATAAAAAAAAAAAAGCTTGTCTGTCGCTTTTAATAAATTGTATTTCAGTGTCTTTTCGCTTATATTGGCGAAAATATAAGCGAAGTGAAGTTTTCCCGGAGCTCGGACAAAGCACGTCCGCTCAGTTCGGTAGTTCGATTACGAGGTGGAAGGCTTGACCACGGATCAACGAAGAGGAACCCCGGCAACGAGAACAATAGCGGAAACACCAGCAACGGAGGAGATCACCAGGACGGATACACCAAGGGTCACCAAGGATACACCAAGGGTAATTCCCGGGAACCCGCGTAAATCACCATTGTCAGCAGAGAGATCAGAGAATAAAGAGACTGCACATGGGAAAGCTATTTGTATTATTTTCTGGGCTTGGCAATCACGTCGAATCTATAAATTCGGTGGAACGGATCCGCGAAACTCTGTGAGCTAGCCGCGGCAAATTGTGGCGAGCGGAAGCAGAAATAACAGTTCGTTACAAGTTGTACCATTAAATGTTATAAAAATCGAACCGTTTAAATGGGAGTTGTTAACAATATTGTTTCCACTTATAAGAATGGCACCATCTTGTATAATGTCTATTTTTTTATTTTTTTCTCTTATTTTTTTACAGGTAGATTTCTCTCCATTTAATAATCGGGTAAAACACGTTTTTTTGTTATTAAAGTGCAATAATTATTAAAAAGTTCGTTCTTAAAATTAGACATTTCATAAAAAACATTTTCGCATTTTGCGGATTGATTGCTTAATACTAGTTTTCCATCGATTTGGGAAATCGCTCTAGCGTGATATATTTATCATCTGTTTTTTATTATTGGATATTTTATATAAATTATTAAAAGTTCTTTATGCAATGCGATTTTAAAAGAAGAGGTGTCCATTAAAACAGCTATAATTACTTGTTTTTGGTTCATGTTTTAATATTTCCAAGCTGTCATCATATTTTAATATTTTGGTATTAAAAACGTCTATTTTTGCTAGAGTGATTGGGTCAATTAAATTTTTCAGATCAAATGTTAATAATCGCAAGCGATGTTTTCGAAGTGGTAGATCTTTATCAATAAATACTTTTTTAAAATCATCGGAAAGAGATTCTATTTCTTTGAATAATCGGGAATTTATAATAGACTGCTTATTATTGTTTTCAATTAATTCATTAATTTTATTCTGAACTGTAATAAAATCATCAGGTCCGGAGTTCCAGCTAACCATTTCCACACGGTGCCTCACTCATTTATCCCTCTTATTGATCTAGTTGATATTAATTGTGATTAGTTCTATTACTTTTACGTCATATTTAATTTCCCACTGTGAGCTTTTATTAGTATCCCTTTTAATATTATCTGATTCCAAATTTATTATTTCTTTATAAAAGCTTAAGTTAGTTACATGGAATAAATCTGCGTATGAATCGTACGTCAATACGTCTTTATTGTCCTTAAATAGAAGATATTCGTGACTTGTATAGTCAATTATTTCCGATTTGGTTAATAAAATAAGGTGTAGTATGAGCACCTGATAAAACATTTTCTGGGAACGAAAGAAAAAAAGGATGATATATAAATACTTAGAAATTTATATTATCTTTGTAAATAATTCTATTTCTATTGTTGATTATTATTTTGTTGGGTAAATTTTCTTTAACTATTTGTTTTTTATATCTGGTTTTAAGTTTATCTCTTTCCCCGTGTTTCTTTTCATAGACTACCTGTCCTACATGATATTCTTTTTCTTTTCTGTTTTCATTATGTGTTTCCAACATTTTCTCTTGAGTATTTTTCAAAAGTTCAGGAATGTTATCGTGCTCTATTTTATTATATAATACGTCAAAAGGTTTTTGGTTCGTTGTAGAATGAATGCTCTGATTATATTCTTGACCGGCTCTTATTATTCCCGCGCGTATAGTGGTCGCGAACACTGTTCGATACCTCGATTGACGCGAATCAGCTGCTCAATTGAGGTGCTATTGACAAACAATAGGATCGGAAAATTGCATAATTATTCTGCTTACAATTATATAATTGTTAACTTGCGCGATGAAACGTATTTAACCAAAACTAAAGAAAGAGAATGAAGCAAAAACGATGTCCGGGAAATTAGTTAAGTGGTTATCATCCACGCCTGCATCGTCTCTTGATTCTGGAACTGTTCAAGGTATATGAATTGAAATAATCAATCAATTTATCCTATAATTCATCCCAAAATAATTCCGTTGGAATAAAGAAATAATTAAAATATTTCATAAATTATGAATGATCCAGGCTGACAATATATAATTAATTCTTTATACGGAATTCTTCTCCATTGGCTACAGAACCACAACCACTGCCAAAATCATCACAAAATGAAAGAGATTGCGAGTTTCCTTCGTTCGATGCGAGTAGCGCGAGCGCTACAACAGAAACAGATTCACTTCCTCCTATCAGTGCAAAAACAGGGAACACTTTTCCTGACGTCATTACGGACCCAATCATCAAACACGCTATTATTTCGTCTGGCCCAAAACAACCTCCGGGTCCTTTCTCAAAAGATAAAAAACAGGACGGACGCCTTTTCTTGAAAAATTTTTACTTTTCCACCGCAAAGTCAGGACTTCAACTGAGAAGAAATTGGTTATGCTATTCGACTGAGCATGACCGTGTGTACTGTCAACCCTGTTGGCTTTTTCCTGAGAAAACGACAAGCGGAAGTCAAAATGTTTGGGTAACAGGATTTCGTGATTGGAAACATCTTTCAGAACGCATCAAGCTCCATGAAAATTCCCAGTCGTGCGTTGTTTACGAGCAATGGCAAAAACACGGTACATTGGATGATGTTCTTGAAGAGGATTTTTGGCGCAAGATACTCGAAAGAGTTTTAGATGTCTCGTTGATGCTTGCCACGTGCAATTTAGCTTTTCGAGGACAAAGTCACAAATTCTCAGATAGTAATAAGGGAAATTTCTTGTCTGTAATAGAATTATTAGCAAAATACGACCCTGTCTTGAAAAATCTATTGGAGATGCCTGATCAATCCGTAACATACTTGAGCCCTTGTATTCAAAATGAACTCATTGCTCTTCTTGCTAAACAAGTTAATGATTCCATTGTTTCTGAGTTGCAAGAAGCTCTTTTTTTTTCGGTGATTATGGACACGACTCAAGATAGTAGCAAGATAGATCAATTGAGCGAAGTTTTTCGTTATGTTAAAATTGTGTATGATGAAAGAGAAAAACCGTCCGAATTAGAAATTTTTGAAACTTTTACATCTTTCACTGAAGTAAGAGATCAATCTGCTGACGGCCTTTCAAACCTCATCATATCATCGATTAAGCAAAAAGGATTGAATATTCAGAAATTGCTTGGGCAAGGCTACGACGGCGCAGCCGTTATGAGTGGACGTTTAGGAGGCGTTCAAAAAAAAATCACTAAAGTAGCACCTCATGCTTTGTTCGTTCATTGCGCCGCTCACAATTTGAATCTTGTGTTAAAAGGTGCTGTTCGCGAAAATTCAGAAATCGCTCGTTTCTATGATATTGTACAAGATATTTACAATTTTTTCGGCAACAGTATTGTACGATGGCAAAATTTGCAAACACCTACAGAAAAAAAATGTCTCCAAAACAACCATAAAAACATTGAATCCCACACGTTTTTCAGGAACTCATGACTCGATTGACGCGCTGAAGAAAAGATTGCCTGATATTAGGAACCATTTGTCACGTATTGTGACTAGTAAAACGTCTAGCGAAAGAAACGAAGCGTTGGGACTCAAAAACGTGTTGAATCACTGGATTTTGTTTGTTGCTTGGTTATTTTGTGCAAAGTTTTGGAAAAAATTAATATTGTATCAAAAGCTCTGCAAACAGAAACGACAGACTTGATGAAAGCACACGAGTTATTGGAAAATGCATACATTGAAGTTTCTTCTATGCGGCAATCATTCGAAGAATTTTTAAAGGAAGCATGCGATTTATGTTCAAAACTTGGCATCCCTTTACAGTTTTCAGAGAAAAAAGTGCACAGAAAACGGAAAAAATATTTTGATGAACTATGTGTAGACGAATCCAAAGGAAAACTTCGCAGTGACTGTTTTTTATCCTTTGGTGGACACAATTTGCTACCAATTGAAGTACCGATTTGAAGGTATGAAATCTGTTCTGGATGTCTACAAAATTGTTCAACCAAAATTCATAATCAATGCCACTGACAAGGAAATTTCGTTAGAAGCCGAAAAATTCATGAAAAATTTCCGTGATCACATTTCTTCCACATTTCCATCGCAATTACTCTCGTTGCGTTCAGCGTTCAGAAAAAAAATCGGTCTGATTGATAGTGTGAAACAACTAGATGAAATGATCATAATTGAAAACAGTTCCTTAACGTCAAGTTACTCTGATGTATGCACTGCTTGTATGATGTTTCTGACACTTCCTGTCACAGTTGCAACGGCGGAAAGATCTTTTTCGAAATTGAAATTGATTAAAAATTATTTGAGAAGCTCTATGGGGTAAGAGCGATTGTGTGGATTGGCCCTATTATCGATTGAAAATGAGCGAGCAAGAAAGATCGATTTCAGCCAAGCCATCGACGAATTTGCGGCTTGCAAACGGAGAAAGCGGCGTTTTTAATGGTATTTACCAAATGAGATATGTTGAACTAAAGCGAAAACATGTTTTGTATATTATCTAATAAAACTGTAAAAAATTTAGAATTTTTTTATTTTGTTAGACTATTGTGATCCATTTAAAGCACATTCAGAAAGTCCGAAAGCCATGGTAAGGATTTTTCAAACCTAAAAAATTGGTCGCTAAGAAGGGGCCCCGGCGGGGCCCCTTCCCTTCGGAGGCCCTGGGGCACCGCCCCACCTGCCCCATGCTAGCTACGGCCCTGCCTCTAAGTTACAATGAATTTCTACCGTAATGTTAGTTGGAAGATACTCTCTTAATATAGTTATTAAATTTTCTGGTGTGTCATATTCAATTAAATGTCGTGTCTTGTCAAAAATTTTCAGTGATTTCAGTGTATTGTATACCTCCCCGTTGTTAATAACAGTTGTTGTTTAAATTGATTTAACGGTTTACGGGTCTCTTGTATTACATTTTCAAAACTACTTTCGGCTGAATGCTGTGTGTTGTGATCTGAGTCTGACTGGTCTGTTGGTTCTATATCGCTGTTAGTATATTATTTATCTGAATTCGAGATGATGCGCCTGCAACTACATTTGTTGTAACGGGCTTAAATGTTATTTTCGGTGTAAACCTTTGTATGAAAGAATACCATCTGTCGACGGTAAAAACATTGTTATCGATAGTTAAATCAGTATTATTAGGAAATGTAGTATTTTAAGTTATCGGAATTACGGCCTACGGGCCTACTAATAGCGGTAATGTGAATGCCTCTCATTGTTTTGTTGATTGTAGGAGGGCCCACTGCGGTAAGAAGAAGAGATATTTGAATTGTAAACTAACTTATGAATTTTATAGAATAAAACGATCCGTTTGCCACAGCCAAGGCCTTTGAAGTACCCCTTTCTTCGGACCTACGCGTGTGGGGAGCCATTTAAGGCAACTCCACATGAAACAAAACAACAGCTTTTATTCGCAGTCCTAGGAAGACTGCAAGGGCAACTTGCGCTGGAGGACGGCTCGACGACCAGCTAGAGAGTTGCCAGGAGCGCACGGAGCGCAGTTCCCGTACCAGCAGAGGAGTCGCAGCCAGCGACATAGACGGCGCAAGGGGCGCCAAACACTGAGTACGGACGGAGTCGCAGCCAGCGACACGGAGACTCAGCCGGCGTCAGTTCAGGAGACGCAGCCAGCGTCAGGATAGGAAGCGCAAGGAGTGCCAAGTACCAGCGGCCAGGAGGCGCAAGGAGGGCCGAGCATCAGCGGCAGCAGCCAGACGGCACAGGTCCGCCATTTTGGAGCGCTAGTGCAGCGCCATTATGGAGCGCTAGGGCAGCGCTATAATGGTGGACTATATTTATTTGGACACTTGGAGATGCAGCATTCCCCCAGGAGGAGTTCCCGGCTGAACGGAGGGGAAGCCAACTCTACAACGCGAGCGGATCAGCAGCCAGCGAGTAGTGCAGCAGAAAACCGGCCGCGGGTGAACATAACCACGGCGGCGGCCATTTCTCGCCCAGCCACTACGGTGACTACAGTAGCGTCCCAACCAAGGAGTACTGCTGTCACAGCTGCGAGCTCAGAGCCGGAGGTGGGCCAGTCACTCACGGCGTACCTATTGGAGAGGATTACGGCGTTGGAGAACGAGCTGAAGAAGGTCAAAGCCTTGGACGCAACAAGCACCGACAATTGCAGTTGGCCCAAGCGCAAATGGCGCCAACAGTGGAGCGTCGGAGCTGCCGCCATCGTGGAGCGGACCGCCATTAGCCGCCACATCGAACGGTGAGGTCCCAACTAACGGTGTCGGGCCGGACCCATATAGCAGTTTCGGTGCGACCAGTGGGGCCTACACGCTGCCGCCATCATGGAGTGGACCACCGTTGCTAACGACTAGCAACCCACTGTGTGCTACAAGTGCTGCGCATGGATCCGTGCTACCGGGCGGGAGCACGGTTGCATCCACAACGTAGCAACTGCATCACCATTTGTTGGATCCTACGCCTGGATGACGCCGAATGGAACCCAAGCTAATGGGCCAAGGAGGCTCCCGGACTAGCCTACATTTGGAGGACAGCCCGAGGATTGGCCCATTTTTAATTGTGCGTTTGTGGAGACGACCCAAGCGTACAACTGCACAGACCTGGAGAACAACCAGAGGCTGTTGAAGGCGCTGAAGGATGAAGCACGCGAGACTGTGAAGTCGCTGCTGATTCATCCTGCGAATGTCAGAGCCGTGATGGAGCAGCTGCGCTTTAGGTTTGGCCGACCGGAGCAGCTTATACGCAGCCAGCTGAACAGCGTGCGAGAGGTGCAGCCGATTTCGGAGCAGCAACTGGCGAGGATCGTCCCTTCGCAACCTCACGGCCTTCTTGCAGTCGGCGAAGGCGGAGCAACATCTGGGAAACCCCACACTCATGGAGGAGCTTGTGGCAAAGCTTCCCACCAGCAAACGAGTGGATTGGACGAGCAGCGGGATGACCGGCATAGAGGTTGTCCAATTTGTGGAGGTCAAAATGCTACGACGAGCTGCAGCGAATTCATTGGAGCTTCGCCACCGGGCAGATGGAGCATGGTGAAGAGGCATCGGCTCTGCTTCACATGCTTACGGAGTGGGCATGCGGCCAGATCCTGCGATGTGCCATGGCGAGTGCCAGATCAACGGATGCCGCAGATTGCATCACCGTCTGCTACATGAAGAGGACGGACGGCGAGGACGGCCGGAGCAGCAAGGTGGTTTCAACGAAGGAAACCAGATGTCACTAGTTTCCAGATGCAGCCCGGACAGGAGGTCTTCTCCACGAGGTGGTTACAGGGACCACGAGAGGACCCAGGAGTCGGGTCCTGGGTCCACATGCTGTGTGTTCTGATCTGAGTCGCTGTTATATCGCTGTTAGTAATATTATTTATCTGAATTCGAGATAATGCGTCTGCAACTACATTTGTTGTACCGGGCTTATATGTTATTTTCGGTGTAAAACTTTGTATGAAGGAATACTATTCTTTCATATCTACATTGAGATTTTTATCCGAAATTGTGTAAGATAAAGATTGAATGTCAGTTTGAATTTCAATTCCAATAACTCTGTATAAGTAATTTCTTAGATTTTTAAGAGCCCTTACTATCGCTAAAAGTTCCTTCTTATTAGTAGCATAAGCTTGTTCTGTTTTAGACAAGGTTTTTGAAATAAAAGTAATTGGTTTTCCTTCTTGAGATAAAACTGCACCAATTGCGACGTCTGAAGCGTCCGGTTGAACAAGTCCGGTTGAACAAGTTCTTATATTATTATATCTATTATCTTCCGGTTGAACAAGTTCTACTTGAGCAATGAGATTTTCTCTCAGCTCGTTAAAAGCTTTAATAGCTGGTTCATCCAGCTGAATTAAAATTATTGTTGACATTCTTTTGAATTTTTGTCATTATGACCTCCAAGATATTTTGTTAGAGGTTTGGCTATGTAGGCGTAGTTTGAAACATATTTTCTATAATAGCCCGTAAGACCTAGGAAACTTCTTAGTTCCCGAGTATTTTCTGGAAGCGGATATTTTTAGTAATGGTTTCCATTTTCTCTGGGTCTGTCTTGATGACGTTATAGGATACCATGAATTCATAGAAAACGGGTTTCGCGTTTGAATAACTTAGATTTTTCTAAAGAGATTTTCTTGTTTGCCCTCAATAATATATTTATAATTTTGTTTAGATCTGTATAGTGTTGTTCAATTGAGTTTGAGAATGTTAAAATGTCGTCCATATAGACATGACATGTTTTCCCTATTTGTTCTCTTAGAATATCGTCCATTGCTCTCTGAAAGATTCTTGGTGCATTTGTTAATCCGAATGGCATTCTTAAAAATTCGTATTTTCCATTATTTATTGAAAAGGGTTTTTTTCGACATCAGATTCTTTCATTAGTAACTGATCCTAAATGCGTAGAGCCTTTTTTGTAGTGGACTGTATGTTTTATTGTTCTTGCTTGTTTCGCTGTCTTATTGGTACTAGAAGAAAATTGGCAATGTTACCATAGGTGCTGCTTATTTCTAGTGTGTACACATTGTTTTTATCTTAAGTCAAAAATATAGAGATGGCAAAACTTAACTACTAAGCTAGTTAGTTTCCAAACATCCCGGCCCACCCTGAAACACTGTTTCTGAATGAGGTAATTCCGCAATTTTCGTTATTGGCCGGGTCAATTCTCCTGTTGCCATCTTGAGCCTTACTGCTCGCACGACGTTATCCTTTCCTGGGTAGGTTTCGATCACCCTCGCCAGGTGCCATGATGCTGGTGGTGTGTTGGACTCCTTGACGAGCACAACGCTGCCAATCTTGATGTTGGGGGTTTCCTTGGTCCACTTTGGTCGCTGCTGAAGACTAGTCAGGTACTCTGGTGCCATTGCTTCAAGCCTTGGTACATCGATTGGATACTCTGCCAGTATCCCAAACGGCCCACAGGAATGTGGCCAAGATCCGCTTCCGGGATCGTCGTAAATGGTCGCCCGATCAGGAAATGGGCTGGTGACAGATAGTTGCTATCTGTATCCGACGTGTAGCATAAGGGTCGTGAGTTGACCACCGCACTGATCTGCGCCAGCAAGGTGCGCATTTGCTCATATGTTAGTGTGCTGCTGCCAATGACTCGTCGAAGATGCAGTTTAACACATCGAACTGCTGATTCCCACTTTCCTCCCCAATGTGGAGCACGAGGTGGGATGAAGGTCCATTGGATACCTTCGTCTGCTAGTGAGTTCGCTACGTGGTCCTTGTGTTGTGTTGAATTCAGCAGCTGCTGCATTTCATCCAGGGATCGCCTGGCTCCGATGAAATTAGTTCCGTTGTCGCTGTACATGCGTGTACATTTGCCTCGTATTGAGAAAAATGGTCTCAATGCCGCCAGAAATGTTTCCGTGGATAAGTCGGTGGCGAGTTCTAGATGGATCGCCGATGTAACCATACATACAAAAAGGCATATGTATCCCTTGCTGATGCGCGGCTTGCGCACCTTAGCGTCCTTCAGAAGAATTGGTCCTGCATAGTCGCATCCAGTGTTAACGAATGGCAGTGCTTGCGCTGGGTAGATCTGCCATACGTTTATGCATTGTGTGTTGTCTCTGTCGAAAGCACGCCAAACAGTTGTGTGTGATTTTGCGTATCAGGTTCCGTGCGCCGAAAATCCAATATCGTTGCCGGACAATGACGAAGAGAGATGAGACTCCAGGATGACTCGGTGCTCATGTTCTATTATTAGGAGGGTGATCCGATGAGCCCTTGGAAGCAAAATGGGATGTTTTGCCTCTGCCGACAACTGTGAGTGTTGGATTCGTCCTCCCACTCTGAGCAGGTTGTCCTTGCCGATGAACGGTGATAGCTTTACCAATTTTGATTGGTTTCCTAGAGGCTTGTTAGCGAGTAGTATCTGGAAGTCCTGTTGAAAACCAGCTTGAGCGTGTTGCAGCCATCGGATTCTTGCCGACTTGATCTTGTCGAAGGTGAGAGAAGTTGATGTTCGTTTTGAAGACGGGTGTTTCATGCGATGAATGAATCGCAAAACATAACCGAGCGTGTGTATAAGCTTCAGCCAAGATGAGTTGCGATTTAGAAGCTTATCCAAAGGATTGTCCGTTGTGACAATTACCTGCGCAGCAAGGCAGTTAGCTTTGATCTCACTTTGTATGCGTTTGTCTGAAAGTGAAGAACAGTTTTGAGAATTGTTAAACTTTACCAAAAATTGATCCTGGTCCCTCAGCCATGACGGACCCTTCCACCACAATTGGAAGTCAATGAGCTCGGATACTCCCGAGCCTCGGGATGCACAATCCGTGTTCGATTTTGAGTCCACATGCCCCATGCATGCTTAGGTATGGTTTCCAAGATCTCGGCGGTGCGGTTCCCAACAAACGTCTTTAATTGGGCTGGTGAGTACGCTAGCCATGATAGGACTATTGTGAAGTCGCTCCATGCATAGATAGTCAACTCCTTGTGTTTTAATCCAGCCTTGATGGATTGCAAAAGTTTTTTTTTTTTTTTTTATTTTTTTTTATTATAGCTTTGCTTTTATTTATTGAATCTACTCTTAATTTTGAGACGAACAATAAGTTGACGAATCTTAACATTAAAATTTAACTAACAGTATACTAAGACTGCATTCTGGTTGCGCGTCCCTCAGGTCGGTCGCTGGGTGGGTAAGTCATTGCGACGAAAGCGTGATTGGTTGCTCAACCTTGTTAGACCTCTTGCCAGGTGGTTAGGGTGCACCGATAGCTTGGTTAAGTACTTTACCTCCTGTTCTGCGATCGATTCTTTGACTGGTAGAATGTTTAAGTCGCGGTGTATGTTTTCGTTGCGAACGTACCACGGTGCCCCGGTGATTGTTCTCAAGATCTTCGACTGAACTCTTTGAATTATGTCAATGTTGCTATTGCTGGCGTTCCCCCATAACTGGGAGCCGTACATCCATATAGGTACCGAGTTGTTCAGCAGGACTTTATATTCAAGGCTAAGAGGTGACCGAGCGTTGATAAGCCAATGAAGACCGCTGGCTTTTAGCTTTAGGTGTGTTCTTTTGGCTTCAATGTGCCGGCGCCATGTGAGTCTTCTGTCGAGATGTACTCCTAGGTATGTTACTTCGTTTGCTTGTGGGAGTAGAGTGTTGTTTAATGTTATCGGCGGGTAGTTTTGCCTGTGCAGAGTGAACGTAACATGCTTGCATTTTAGTTCGCTCACTTTAATTCGCCAGTCTGACAGCCATTTTTCGACATCGACCATATGATGAGCTAGCTGCGCAGTTGCTTGAATCGGGCATTTTGAGCGGCTAAGAATAGCTGTGTCATCGGCAAACGTGGATGTTGTTAGACGTGGGCTTGTCGGGATATCTGCTGTGTAGAGGACATATAATATTGGCCCTAGCACGCTGCCTTGAGGAACTCCAGCTCCAACAGTGTACTCATCGGATATAGCGGTATTGCACCTCACGACAAATTTTCTGTCGTGAAGGTAAGATTCTAAAATCTTGTGGGTGCTGTAGGGGAGCATTGTCTTGATCTTGTACATTAGACCTTCCAGCCAGACTCTATCGAATGCTTGAGAGACATCTAAAAAATATGGCAGTACAGTACTCTCGTTTTTCGAACGCGTTCCGAATTTCGGATGTTATCCGGTTGACCTGCTCAATTGTTCCATGCTTTTCACGAAACCCAAATTGGTGTGACGGAATTCCTTCCTGGATTCTCAGGTATGTGTTTATCCGAGTCATTAGGCATTTTTCAAAGAGTTTAGATAGGCAAGAGAGTAGGCTTATAGGTCTATACGACGTGGGGATAGTGTGGTCTTTTCCCGGCTTTGCTATCATTATTATAATTGACTTTTTCCATCTCACTGGAAAGTGGCCAAGTTTTTGCGATGGCATTAAATAGCTGGGTGAGAGTGCAAACGGCACAGTATGGGAGCTCAATGATCATTTTGGGGGTTATGAGGTCGCAGCCCGGGGATTTTTTCGGATTCAGTTGCCGTTTGATGATGTTAACGATTTCGTTTGGGCGAAACTCAATCGGCTCATGTTGAGGATGGGGCTCATCTGATAGAGTCGGCAAAGTAAACCCATTGGTGGCAGGATTTGGTTGGAAGACATTTTTTAAGGTGTTTGGCAAACGTACTGGCTCTGTCTGCGTCGCTGCGCGCCCACCCGCCTGTGGAATTTCTAATAGGCATCACGGTTTCTTTCGGTGAGCTCAGAGTTGGGTGAGCTCTCCATAGTGAGTGTTTCGTACTGTTAGTTGACAATTGCTCTATGTAGCGGTGGTGGACATACGTTTCTTCTTGCTGTAGAGCTTGATCAAGTTGACGTGAGGCATGTTTGAAGCGTTGCTTAGCAGATGGCGATCTGTGACATTGCCATTCTCGACGTAAGCGTCGCTTTTCGAGGACGAGCTGTTCGATTTGTAGATTTGTCTTCTTTTGATTGCGTTGTGTGTTTATAATTTGAGGTGTTGAAACTCGAGCTGCAGAGACGAGTACAGACTCCAGCGAATTTACAAAACTGTCTACGTTGGCTTCGAAGGCTGAGGTGAGGACTCAGCTCAATGTGTGAGCTGATGTACTTCCTGTACTTAACCCAATTGGTTTTATGCGAGGTCAGATTTGATGATTGATCCCATGTTCCTGGGTGTTGGAGTAGAGTAAAAAGGACAGGCGAGTGATCAGATGAAAGATCCGAAAGGCATTCGGCGCATATCAGATTTTTAGGAATGTTTTTGGTAATCGCAAAGTCAATTAAATCGGAAAGTTTCTTTGGGTCTGCCGGCCAGTATGTTGGTGTGCCAGAAGAAGCATAGTCTAGCTTGTTCTTATCTTTGATAATTGCATTATAGAGCTGCTTTCCTTTTGGGGTCACAAGACGAGATCCCCAGTGTGTGTGCTTGGCATTGTAGTCTCCTGCTGCTATGAATTGGTCTCCGAGTGAGATGAAAACTGCATAAACTCATCTTCGGCTATGGTGAAGCGTGGGGGGCAGTATACGGCAGCTAGAGTTAATTGCTTGCCAGTATTTAGGTGTATATTTATTGATGTGCCCTGTAGGTAGTTTTTTGCAAATTTCGTATGATAATGGTGCTTGATACGGCTTCTGATTAAAATTCCAGTCCCGCCGTGTGCTTTACCGTCTGGATGATTTGTTCCATAGAATGAATATCCTCGTAGTTGGAAATTGTATCTGTTCGTAAGATGTGTTTCTGAAAGCAGCATTACGTCGATTTGATTGTCTAGTAGGAATTGCGCTAACTCGAGTTTATGCTGCGAAACGCCGTTAGCGTTCCATGTAGATATTCGTAGGGAAGTCATTATTTGGATTGTTGTGAAACCAGCATTTGTATTAATAGATTTTCGTTTCGCATTAGATCTTGCATAGTTGTACGCATAAACGACATGAACTCCGTAAGGCTTTGTTGTAGACTGCATATCATAGCTTCAAAGTTACTTTTGACTGCTCCGGTAGTTGATACTGCTGAGCCGTGTTCGGTTCTTGGTGTGCTGATTGGGGCAGTGAGCTTTTTGAGGCTGGGGTAGCCAGTCCTGATTTTAAAGCGCTTGCGTATGTGACATTTTTGTCAGAGTTTATAAGTCCTAGTGAGGATCTGGCTGCAGTCGAGAAGAAGACTTCAGGGTTTGTCCTGGAGGCTATGAACTGATTATTTTGGGTGCGGGCAGTAAGTCCCCTCTGGTGGACGCGACTTTTCAGCTCCTTATAAACTGGGCAACCTCTATAGTTAGCAGTGTGATTTCCACCGCAGATGCCGCACTTTTTCGAGTTTTGGTCATCTTTGCTCGCTGGGCAGTGTGCGGAGTCATGAAGCTCACCACAAACTACACAAACTGGGCGCAGTTTACAGTAAGACCTTGTATGGCCATATTCTTGGCAGTTCGCACATTGTACCGGGCCATTGCGTTTGTGCGGCTCCTCAACTGTAATTCTGCGGTGCAGCAGGAACTGAAGATTGTATATAGGGTGCACTTCGTATTTCTTGAGGGGCTTAATTTGTGGTTCGAGTTCAACCTTAAAGAGTGGCTGCGGCTTTCTATCCCTGTTAGAGATATTGAACACTGTCTTAACGCTAAATCCCTTCTCTTGTAGCGCCTTTGTTATCTCTGCAGGCGGTACTTCGGGCTCTATGCCCTTAAGTACGACTTGCAAGCCCTTGCTGCTTTTTAGCTGATACGTATAAAAGTTCTATTTTTTGTCGGTGAGATATTTTGATAATACTCTGTAATTATCTTCAGACTTCGTTTGAACTTTTGTTTCCTGTTGTCCTTGCCAATGAGCTCTATAATTTTGTTGACAAGAACGTTGGAACTTTTTTCTCGTATGTATATTGGCGGGGGCTTAGGCTTCCTTTTTCGACTTCTGTAGATTCGGCGTCATCCTCATAGTCTGCCAAGATTTTAAAACGGTTTGAGTTCGTGGGCGTTTCTATTGCGGCTATGTTAGCATTGCCACGGGTTATTTTGCGTTGGGAGTTTAGGGGGCTCAGCTTCCTTTTGATTTGGATGTAACGATCCATACCAGTCTGCACAGCCGGCTTAATATTTTCTTTGTTTTTGTTCTCTTTTTCGGGCAGCACAGCGGCTGAAGTATCAATGTTTGCGTTGCTAGCTGATGACGTCGTTAAACGCGCTGTCGTTACAGTAGCGGTTGTTGTTGTTGTTACGGTTGACGTTGTCAAAGAGGTTGCGGTGCTAGTTACTGCGCTCTTTGGCTGCAGAGACATCGATGGTAGCGAGGGGGAGCAAGAACGCGCTCTCACGCTCTCTACGTTTAAGAATTCGGCCAAGTTTGGGGTAATTGACCGTGTTTGGGATGAGCTTGCATTACTTTCGGTTGCTTTGAAAGTGAAGTAAGCGTTGTTTCTTTGTACTGAGAGCCGTCTCTCGTCTTGCTCACGTTGACGTTGTGTGCTAACGTCGTTTAGACTCATTGCAATCGAAATTGATATTGTTCGAGTTTTAAATGTTATGTTTTATATTAATTAATTAATTAATCAATATAAACATTAGCGATTTCATCGCTGAAAGCGTCTTTTCGCGTTGTTGTTGATTTACGAAACCAGTCACTGCACTTTTTGATATTGTTGAATGTTTTTTTCCCGGAGCACAATAAGTACACGTCTGCATGCGACGACGATTCGCGAGTCCGAAAAAGTTGGATTGCAAAAGTTGGCTCAGAAGAAGTGCACCGCACAGTTCCAGGCGTGGCAGAGATTGTTGTTTTAAAGGTGCCACCCTTGTCTTTGCTGCAAGTATGGCTACCGAAATGGTTCCATCGTCCTTAACCATTCGGCTGTATACTACGGCTGAGTATGCTTTCGTGGATGCGTCTGCAGGGTGCCAATGCAGCCCTAGAACCTTCACTGATGAGTGTGAGGAATCCGTGTTATCCTCCGATACAATGTATTTGGTATTCGATACCCATTTCCCGAGCTCTAGCTTAGCACAGGACATCAGTTGGACGAGTTCGTCCCGATTGCGTTGCAGCTCATCCTCACTATTGGATCCAGTGAGAACGTCATCCACATAGAAGTCTTCCATCAAGATTTGTGCCGCAGTTGGAAACTCCTTCTGGTGGTCAGCAGCCAGTTGTTCCAGTACTCGAACTGCTAGGAATGGTACGCATGATGTTCCATACGTCACCGTACAAAGTTGGAAGTGCTTGATGGGATCTGATAGATCCTCTCGCCATACGATTCTCTGAAAGTTTCTATGTTTTTCGCTCACCCAGATTTGACGGAACATTTTGACTATGTCCGCTGAAAATACGTATTTGTGCATACGGAACCGCAGGCACACAGCAAACAGGTCTCGCTGAATACTGGGTCCGATCGAGAGTGTGTCGTTTAACGCCTTGCCTTTGGCGTCCCGGTATGAGCCGTCGAAGACTATTCTGAGTTTCCGACCCAATACAGGATGATGAGGTAGATAGAAACTCCTTTCGTTGGGAATTTCGCTCGGTGAGATTTCTCGCATGTGTCCTAGACTCTGATATTCCCTCATGAAGTTTACGTAATCCTTACGTAGCTGATGATTTTGTGCTAAACGGCGTTCAACCGATTTGAACCGCTGCAAAGCTCCTTGAAGGGTGTCTGCAAATTAAGGATCTGATGATGTAAAAAGGAAGCTCCACGATGTATTTGCCATTATCGTCTCGAGTGTGGGTGTTGAGAAAGTGCTCCTCGACCTCTTTGTCCTCAGGTTGAACTTCTGCCTTGCGATGAATGCTTTCCAGCTCCCAGAATCGTCTAAGAGTGGCGTCAATGTCGACTGTTGTTGTGAGGGCAATAGGGTTGCTCGCCCGTGGTGCAAACAGTGATGTAATCACCCATCCAAAGATTGATGAAATAGCGATTAGCTTGCCTTTGTTGTCAAATATCTTTCTCCCAGTAATAGCACTCCAAACATGCTCGCTGCCCAAAAGAATATCGACTGGGCCACATGTACTGAATTGAGAATCTGCTAGTTGTAGATCGTTGAAGACTTGTAGTGCAGACGCGTCGATGCTCTGCCTTTCCGTGAGCCTGGACTACCAGTTGATCCTCTGATATACGGGATTGGATGCGTAGGGTGCTGCATCCCCTTGTTGTGTCTGCTTTAATCGATGAAATTCCAGTGACCAATATGCGGGATGGCGTACGAGTCAAACGAGACTGCGTTCAGATACATACGACAGTTCTGAGCCTGTGTCCAAAAGGAGTCGGCATGCTACCAAATCCCCGTTAGCGTTTTGAACGTTGACCATAGCCGTGGGCAGGGTGCTTCTGTTCCATCCATTTGATTGCGTTGCACTTGCAGTGCCTTGTGCACATACAATTGCTGCGGAGCCTTCTGTTTGTGCTATATGACTAATAGTCACCGGTGAGATGTGCGCGTTGGGATCATCCTGATCCTCACCAGTTTGAACGATTGTGCCAATTGCGTGTTGCGTACCTTGCATATGCAATAGAGTATGGTGCTGAGCTTTACATTGTCTGCAGTTGAACGTTGATTTGCATCTTCTGACCCCATGACCTGGCTTTAGGCAACTGTAGCATAGCGATTTCTCCTTGGCAAACGAGATTCTCTGTCCTGCAGACATACCCAAGAATTGTGGACATCCATACAGACGATGTTCTGTGGAAAAACATTTGCTGCACTTGTTTCCATCAAGCGCAACCAACGAATGTGTGACCTTCCTTGTTTTGTCACCAATAGAGGCTGTCGTTTTCCCTCCAGTTGTTTCGCGTTTGCTTAGCTCTAGCTCCTCGCAACGCGCATCCAAGAATTTGAAGAATTCCTCTAGTGTGGGTGAGTCTGACTCCACACTGCGCTCGATCCATCTACGTCGAGTATCTGCGTCCAGTTTTTCCAACGCCAGGTAGATGATCCAACAGTCTCGTCCTGTTTCCTCAATGGCATCCAAGCCACGCACGATTTCGTTAGCGCCGTCTGACACCTTCCGCAAGATTGCTGCATCAGACCTTGTTGTTGTTGGCAGCTTCATAAACTGCTCCATAAATGAATTCACGATGTGCCGTGGACGATTATATCTTTCGTTCAATCGCTCCCACGCTGTGTTGTAAGCTGCATCCGTAATATTTAGATGTCGCACCAAGTTAGCAGCTTCGTCGATTAGAAAGGATTTCAGATGATGAAATTTGTGCGCATTTGTCAAATTCGCCTTGTTGTGAATTGTGCTCTCGTAAATGTCCTTGAAAGCTGGCCACTCAGAATAGTTGCCAGCAAACCGTTTTATTTGAATTTTAGGCAATTCGCTGTGTGCTGATGCCTCTACGAATTGTGCGGTACCTTAATTCGCCGCACTGACGTCACCTCTTGTAGGTCTTGGCAATTGTGCAGTGGCTCGATCTGCCGCCAACTGCTCGAACAATTGTTGTTGTTGTTGTAGCAAACTAATTATTGCGTCGTTGTTGATTTGCAGCCCGTTGCTGCCGTTCTCGCTGCTCACAGTGGATGGGCTAGGTCTTGTACCTGCCATCGCCGAAAGTAATGCATGCGCCCGTAGATACTTTCCCTCGTAGAAAGCGTTGTCTGGCTCCGGATCCACATAGCCGTCTACCTCGTCTAGAACAGCTATTTCGTCACCAAATCGAATGAATTCCTTCCATGTTGTGTTGAGATGCTCCAGCCGCGAAGACACCTCCACCGGTGTGGCGTCTGATTCGTGCGCGTCCTCAGCCCAAGCCAAGCTCCGTGTGATATTGGCCTTGAGTCTGGCGCGTCCCTTCACCAATGCTTTTAATTGCTCCATCGAAGAACAATTACCGTGAGAACCAATGCACAGAAAACAACAAAAACATCCGGCTCGAAGGACCAAACAATGATCCTTAATGCGTAGAGCCTTTTTTGTAGTGGACTGTATGTTTTATTGTTCTTGCTTGTTTCGCAGTCTTACTGGTACTAGAAGAAAATTGGCAATGTTGCCATAGGTGCTGCTTATTTCTAGTGTGTACACATTGTTTTTATCTTAAGTCAAAAATATAGAGATGGCAAAACTTAATTACTAAGCGATAGTTTCCAAACAGTATCTGATGAAATCCTGACTCTAAATCAGTGGTGGGCAAAACTAAAACATGTTTAAAATTTGAGTGTGTGCGTAGCAGAGAAAAAAAAGGAGAGCAGAGAATTTCCTGAGCGAAAAAAAAGTATTTTTTTTATTTCATTTTTCGTTAATTCAAAAGTTGGAATGGGCACTAAAATTTAGTATTTTATTTCAAAACAAGAAAGGAAAGCTAACTTCGGGCGGAGCCGAAGTTTATATACCCTTGCAGTTAAAACCGGATATATATCGCAAACATCGGATATAGTTGGCCGATCCTTATGGGAATAGGAATATATAATCCAATTTATTACAATACAAAATCTAAAAAAAGTCCCAAACTTCTATCCTCAAAAATACGAAAGTTGATATTTCTACCAAATACCAGTTCCGATCAGTTATGTGGCAGCTATGGGATATAGTCGGCCGATCCTAATGAAATTTGGTAGGTTGGATCAACTGACCAAAAATATAATCTGTATTAAATTCCAGCTTTCTATCTTCAAAAACACGAAAGTTGGGTCATTTCCGATCGTTCAGTTATATGGCAGCTATAGGATATAGTCGGCCGATCCTTATGAAATTTGGCATGACGATATTTTTTTTTTTAAATAGCTCTTATGTCCAATTTGAACTCTCTAACTCTAAAAACACCAAAGTTATACCATTTCCGATCAGTCAGTTATATGGCAGCTATAGGATATAGTCGGCCGATCCGGGCCGTTCCGACTTATGTACTGCGTGCAAAGGAAAGAAGGGTGTGTGCAAAGTTTCAAGACGATAGCTTTAAAACTGATAGACTAGTTCGCGTAGAAACAGACAGACGGACAGACAGACGGACATGCTCCGTATACTTTATATATACTTTATAGAATATAAAGAAGAATATAATAGATAGATATATATCAAGAATATATATACTTTATAGGGTCGGAGATGTCTCCTTCACTGCGTTGCACACTTTTGACCAAAATAATAATACCCTCTGCAAGGGTATAAAAAGCTTTGCTAGCAACATTTCTTAAACAAATGAAAAACTACGCTTCCCTATCTATATTCTCCATAAAGAAAACTTTTTTCAACCCAATTTCTGAGAAAATTATTCGAAGTAGAGAAATTTTGATTTTTAGTTTGGGCTGTCAAATAAATCAAAATGAGAGCAATTTAGAGAGTTTTTACAAAAAAAAATTTGAGAGTGCTTAGACTGTCAGTGTGCCGTCAGCGCTGCGGCAGAATTTCCTACCCTATACTCGCGTGCTATGTAAAATGAGAGTTGGCCCACCACTGTTCTAAACCTTCGATTTCATCAAATAATTGTTTTGTTTCAAATATATTTATAATATCATAACACCTAATAATTGAAAAGCCATGAACTGTTGTTACCTTTTTGTATATTGGTAGCTCGTTTTTATTTTCAAAAATTCCCCTTTTTATACCTTTGCAGAGGGTATTATAATTTTGGTCAAAAGTGTGCAACGCAGTGAATGAGACATCTCAGACCCTATAAAGTATATATATTCTTGATCAGGATCACCTCCTGAGTTGATATGAGCATGTCCGTCTGTCCGTCTGTCTGTTTCTACGCAAACTAGTCTCTCAGTTTTAAAGCTATCGTCTTGAAACTTTGCACACAACCTTCTTTCCTTTGCACGCAGTATATAAGTCGGAACGGCCCGGATCGGCCAACTATATCCTATAGCTGCCATATAACTGATTGATCGGAATTGGTATAACTTTGGTGTTTTTAAAGTTAGAGCGTTCAAATTTGACATGAGAGCTATTTTTGGCAAAATATTACGACATGCCAAATTTCGTAAGGATCGGCATACTATATCCTATAGCTGCCATATAACTGACCAATCGGAAATGACCCAACTTTCGTGTTTTTGAAGATAGAAAGCTGGAACTTGGTACAGATTATATATTTGGTCAGTTGATCCGACCTACCAAATTTCATTAGGATCGGCCGACTATATCCCATAGCTGCCATATAACTGAACGATCGGATATGGTTTTTGGTAGAAATATCAACTTTCGTATTTTTGAAGATAGAAGTTTGGGACTTTTTTTAGATTTTGTATTGTAATAAATTGGATTATATATTCCTATTCCCATAAGGATCGGCCAACTATATCCGATGTTTGCGATATATATCCGGTTTTAACTGCAAGGGTATATAAACTTCGGCTCCGCCCGAAGTTAGCTTTGCTTTCTTGTTATGTAACAAACAGTGGCTCCTGTATCTATTAAAACTTTTAGCTGCTTCTTGGTTTTTGGATCTATCCTATTTAAATAAGGCATTCCTCTGCGGGGTCTGATCTAAAAAACGGTCTTCATTAATATTATTTAATTGATTAATTAATTATTTATTTAATCTGCTTACTTTATTAGCTGGCTGACTTTCTGTTCCATCTGATTCCCTTTTTTGAGCTTGAGTTTGCTCTCTAATTTTGGTTTGCCAATAATGGTTTGCCACGATAGTTTGTTGCTTTTGATTATTATTTTGCAACACATTTTCCCTTTGTGGCCAATTGTAATTTTGGTTATGATTAAAATTAATTCCCATTTTAGTGGTATTATTATTTTGTCGTATTTGATCAAATCGTAAGTTGTTTCCCCGATATTTACTTTAATTTTTAAATGCATTAAACCCCTATTTGCGAATTGAGCACGGAAGTTGTTTGATTCTAATTCTTGGACCTTTGCCAAAGCATTGGGCAAAATCTGGTGGATTTAATGAGAAAAGAGTTTCTGAAATAGATCCATTAAGTCCGGATATAAATACTCGTAGAGCATTTCTCCTTATTGAATTGTTTGTTTCTTTGGTAATTACACTGTCCTTTCCGTATGTCATTATGGTTTTCTTTATTAGTTAGGTAATTTTTTTATTGACTTCGTTATTGTACTCAGTAATTGTCATTCGTCCTTGCCTGAGGATACTTAGTTCTGACTCGAGAATATGTATTGGTCGTTTGTCATTATATATAAAGTCCAATCGGTTTAAGATTGCATTAATGTTTAAAACTGTGCCATGATTGGTAAGAGCATCATGGGCAGCTCCCATAATTTTATTTCGTAAAATTGTTAAGGCGATAAAATATTGTTCACTTTCATTTGTTCATTTTATAGAGACTCATTACAGTTTCTGCAGCTTCCCTCCAACCTACATATTGTGTTGGTTCCCCTGTGAAATTTGGTAAGGATTTTACCACTTCAGGTGTTGTATCGCATTTTATAGCTGGGTCAATTGTTGTGTTTTATAATCTTCCACAGTTTTTGCATCTGTGGCTAGCCTTCCTTCTAAACATTCTACTTTCCTGCTAACTTCATTCAATTGAGCGTTTATTAATCTGCTTATCAATTCCACTGTTAAACCGCCAAAAATGCTGAACCTCCGGTTGCCATATTTACATTTAATTCACCAAAGCTACTTATCAAATCTTCCAGATTAATTTTTTATATTATTTATGAAATCGTGAATCTAACTTTTTTGCAATATGCATATCTTATAATATTTTTCTTAAATTGCATGATCTTAATTTATAATCTTTAATTTTTTATTATTGAAAATTAATTCCTCACGATACTGTCCCGTTACTTTCACGATACTGGGGTCTTTCTTCTGTATGGTTGTTGGTTGATCTTTGTTGAATATATCTTTGAATATATTCTTTGTAAAAGTGTGTGTGTGCTTACGAAAAGACAATAAAACAATTACAGATTAAATAATTAAATTAATTAAAATAATTAACTAATTAACATTAATTAACATTAACATTAATTAAATAATGAACAAATGAATTAATTAAATTAATTAAATTAATTAAATTAATTAAATTAATTAAATTAATTAATTCATTTGTTCATTATTTAATTAATGTTAATTAATGTTAAATTAATTAAATTAATTAAATTAATTAAATTAATTAAATTAATTAAATTAAAATTAATTTATTAAATAACTAAATAAAGCAGTGTTTCTATTTAAACAATTAATTTACAGGCTCAGTTTTACAACAGGTTATGGGCCCAGTTCACTAAAATCATATATATTTTAAAGTTTAATCAGAATTAGAAGTTTTTTTTGTTCCCTTATACATTATTGTGAAATTTCGAAATCAAATATGTCATGTGGAAGTTTAGAATTCGTGCACTTCTTGCCGAATTAAATGTGTTGAAAGTAATTGATGAGCAGGAACCAAGGAAATTAGATGAAGATTGGAATAAAGCAGAAAGGTGTGCAAAGAGCTCTTTAATAGAGTATCTTGGCGTTTCTTAATTTCGCCATAGGCATAAATTTTAAGAATTTAGATACGATATATGACCACAAAAGTCTTGCATCTCAGTTGTCCGTCCGCAAGCGTCTTTTAACACTAAAGCTAGTTTAAATTACGCTCAAAGATGTCCTATTCTTTGAAGAGGTCGCTGACAATTTGATATCTGTTAAGCGCCTTCAAGAGTCAGGTATGACTGTTGAGTTCAACAAAACTGGATATGATATGATTGTGGCCGAAAGTACAGTTATGTACAGTATACCTGTTTTAAAATTTACAGCATATACAGAACATGCACAAGATAAAAATATATATCGTTTATGGCATTAACTAAACTTGGTATCGTTTACTAACATGTTGAGGCATGTTAGTAAAGCGAAATTGTTAGAAATAAAAAGAAATAATTTATTTATTAATAATAATCTTCTGGATAAAGTATACCCTGTCGATGATATTTGTGAGGCTTGTATAAATGGAAAGCAAGCAAGGCGACCTTTTGAAAAATGTAAAATAAAAGATTTTATTAAGAGAGCACTGTTTGAAGTTCATTCGGATGTGTGTGGTCGCATAACACCCACTACAATTGATGAGAAAAATTATTATGTAATTTTTGTCGATCAATATACACAATGTAACATATTTGATGAAAAACAAATCAGACGTATTTAATATGTTCAAGATTTTGTAGCAAAAAGTGATGTCCATTTCAATCTTAACATAGTTAATCCTTATATAGACAACGGTAAAGAGTATTTATCAAATGATATGCGTGAATACCTTGTTCAAAAGGGTATCAGTTATCATTTAACTGTGCCTCATACACCTCAATTGAATAGTGTATCTAAAAGAATGATTCTGGATTGAAGCTGACAGCAACATTCTTAACATTCTTAACAACATTCTTGACAGCAACATTCTAGCAACATTCGTTGACAGCAACATTCTTAATAAATAGAACTCCAACTAGAGCACTTGGAAATAGCACAAAAACACCTTATGAAATGTGGCACGAAAGAAAGCCGAACTTAAAATTTATAAGAGTTTTTGGTTCGACTGTGTTATGTTTAAAACAAAACTAGAAAGAGGAAATTTGACGAAAAGTCAATAAAGGGTATTCTTGTTAATTTTAATAATAATGGCTATAAATTATGGGATGTGACTGAAAGAAAATTCTTTGTTGCTAGAGATGTAGTTAAAGATGAGCGAAACATGATAAATTCTAGAGCTAAAAATTCTAATATGGATCTTCTGAATGATAGTAAGGAAAATAATGTTACATATCTTCCGAATGAGAATAAGAAGACCAATGAAAATAATATCCTGAATGAAAGTAGGGACGAAAATCAAGGCAAACTTCTGAATGATAGTAGGAAGAGTGAGCCAACAAATTGGCCGAATGAGAGTAAGGAAAGTAGTGAATTTGAAAAGCCTAGAGTTATTGTAAATAGTCAAAGCAACAAAGACTTAGTAAAGAGTGATGACGAGGAGGCTACTAGAAAGAGTATTAGACTACAGAATAAGCCTCGAATATCGTATAAAGATCGTAAATCGTTTGTTTTAAATGCACATACACTTCTGAACGATGTCCCAAAATCATTTGATGAAATAGGGAGCAGAAGTGACAAATCCCTTTGAGAAGAAGCTATTATGTCAGAATTAGATGCCCACAAGTTAAACAATACATAGACTATTTTAAACAAGCCTGAAAATGTAAATATAGTAGATATTAAATAAGTCTTTTCTTTTAAATATGATGAATTAGGAAATCCAATAACATATGAAGCAAGATTAGTAGCACGTGGATTCACCCAAGAGTATCTTATTGATTATGACGAAACATTTGCACCTGTTGCTAGGATTACAAGTTTTAGAGTCATATTATCTTTGTCAGTAAAATATAATTTAAAGGTACATCATATGGATGTAAAGACTGTCTTTTTAAATGGCACATTAAAGAAGGATATATCCTCAGGGCGTCTCAAGTGACAAAGAAAATGTATACAAATTAAATAAATCAATTTACGGACTCAAACAACCGGCCAGATGCTGGTTTGAAGTGTTTGAAAAAGCAATAGAAGAGTGTGATTTTGAAAACTTACAGTTGATCGTTGCATATACATTCTTGATAATGGTCCATTGAGAAAAATATATGTGTACTACTATATTTAGATGATCTCGTAATCGCAACAGCAGACATAAAAAGAATGACAAGGATCAAAAGTTATTTAATGAAAAAGTTTAGAATGACAGACCTTGATGAAATTAGATATTTTATTGGCACAAAAGTAGAAGTAGGTCAAGATAGAATATACCTTAGTCAATGTTCGTATATTAAATCAATTTTAAATAAGTTTCAGATGAATGACTGTAAAACAGTTGATACACCTCTTCAAAGCAAACTAAATTACGACTTATTAAATTCAGATGAGCGGTCTGACGCTACTTGTCGTATATTAATAGGTTGCTTAATGTATGTTATGCGAAGTACACGTCTAGATTTAGCGACTGTAGTTAATATTCTTAGTCGATATACAAATAAAAATAATGCAGAGCTATGGACAAGTCTGAAAAGAATTCTTAGATACCTAAAAAGGGCAGTATAGATATGAAAATGGTTTTTGAGAAAGATCCAAATGCTGATAACATTTTTAAGGGTTATGCAGATTCTGAATGGGGTGGAAATGAAAATGACAGAAAGAGTACCACTGGTTATATTTTTAAAATGTTTAATTTTAACTTTTATTTTGTTGGAACACAAAAGGCAAAATTCCCGTAGCTGCTTCGTCGACTGAAGCAGAATACATATTACATATATTGACATCTTGATAAAGAAAAAATTATTATTCTACTTGTAACATAAAACAGTAGACTTCTTTTTTTATTTGGTTGTCCATATTTTCGCCATTGTTCTAGAGTTGTCAAAAATGGAAAGCATCGAAATCCTATGAAACAATCATTCGATTAAAGTATAAAAGGCATTGCCAAATCTTTAATTTCACTTTTCGTTTCGTTCAATTTCTTTCATTTATTAATTATGACATGAGTTGTAGTGTTTATAATTTAATTTGAATTAGTTTTGAGTTTGACATAATCTTTGTTTTTGGACAGCCATTCTCAAGTTTAAGTTTTTAATTCTAAAGTATATACGTATCCTAAAATAAAATAATATGCTTTCACTAATATCGACCTGCTCAGCGGCGTTTAACAATGTTGTAGTTATTACATTACATAAATTTGTAGTTATTTGAAATGTGTCATTAACAATGTGTAAAAATATGAGTTCAAGTTGTTTTATTTTGTTTTTAAATGTCGATAAAGGCTTCATCAGTCTTCCATGCGAAACCTCTTCTACATATGTAAACGTCGACTTATTAGCTAGCTCATTAGACAAATCTAATTTTTTATGACAAAACCTGCCAGGTATTCAAGTGCATCCTCCGTCAACTCGTTTATCTCTTCAAATTCTTCGTCAAAATCAAATTGGAGATTGCAATCCTTAGGGTAGTTCTCTTCGTTTTCAATATTTTGGACGGCTTGAGAAAAGTCGAGATTGAACCACTCATCCGAATCGTCTTGCTTGCCATGCAACAATTCTTAGCTAAATTACATTTAAAGGTTATTAATAACTGATAAAAATTAAAAAAAAAAACATGAAGGATAGCACATAATACGAAGCACAATACAAACATAGAATCATTTCTGAAACATAGACCCGGTCGAAGGCTTGTTTGACATACAGCATTACAGCCAGGCTGCACTTCTTGGTTTCGAAGGCGACCAGGATATACTGCCCCACACTGTGGCATTGTTCCGGGGTTCCGTGGGACCGCCCGAAGCCAAACTGGTGATTGGGGATCAGACCAGCCTCGTCCAGTACTCCAGTACTCTTTCGAGTATTATGGAGAGTATTGATAGGGGACTAATCGGACGATAAGATCGGCTTCGGGTTTTCCGGGCTTGTGTATCATGTTTACCAGAGCATGTTTCCAGTTGGTCGGAAAGTACCCAATTTCTAAGCATCTATTATAAATTTTCGTCAGAGTATCTTAATACTTCGAGGTGGTAGCAGTTTTAATGCTGTTAATGCAGTTTGTTGCTCAACACTGAAATCTGGGCGGCTGAATCCTCTTCCGTCACAGGTGGTATTCTGTCATCGCCTCGTGCGGGCTCCGCCAAGAGTTGTTCCGTTTATGCTATCTCTTCTGGCGAGAAGCGGTAGAAAGGGGAGAATACGCTTTCCAGGTGTTGGCTCGGTCCGTCCCTGACCTGCACCAACTGCCGTCGGCTCGCTGAACAGGTAGGATCCTCTTAAAAGGACGTCGTATGCTTTTCGTGACGCGCCTCAGATTGTTTTGTGGGTCATCCAGTTCCAACTGTTCAACGAACCCGTCGAATACTTCCTTCCTCAAGTCCGCCAAGAGTTCAGAGTGCCACTTGGAGACTCCATTCAGTTTGGCCTTGTCCCTCGGGTTTCTGGACAGAATCCAGACCCGCCTGAGTCCAGGACATCTGGAATCTTCGACGGATCTGTTGGCCAGTAGGTCTGAGCGCCTGTAGCATCGTGTAACTTAAGTTAAAGGGGGAAAAATAAGAAGTCTAAGAGTTATCCCGGATGAAATCCAGCGGTTGAGTTCTGCGCAGCCGCCGCATCGGTTCGCTGCTGTCGAGGAGGGTGTTCGCCAACTCGTTGGGTTGGTTGTGTTGTCTCTGGATGTACTTGCTGCTGCTTCTCTGGATCTCCTCCTTCACCCATGGGAAGTCAAGCACCTCGTGGATTGTCTGGTTGTCGTGGTCTGAATATTAGTTTTGCTGGCCGTGCTACAAAGTTGAATACCATTTGGCCGAATAATCGCCTTGTTTATTAGGATTTTTGAAGAGGTCCTTAGCTTTGACCTCTTACCCATCAGCCAATAGTACGCCTTTAATCTTACTTCACACTGCTTTCGCCTTTTGACTAGGTGAGGCTTCCAAGTAAGCCTCCTATCTAGCGTGAAGCCCAGATATCTTGGATTTTCAACTTGTGGGATGGGGGCTGTTGAGGTGGACCGGTGGGCAATTTCCCCGACGAAGAGAAACTGTGGTGGCGGTGGTGCCAATCGCCGAGAAGATCTAGTTGCTCCTGCATGACAGCAGCTGCCTCTGTAGCGTTGTCAGCAGCGGTCAGGAAGGCGGTATTGTCCGCATAGATCGCTGCAATTATGTTGGGGCTCCGCAAAACTGGGAGATCGGCCGCGTAGACATTGTACAATAAAGGGCCCAGAACGCTACCTTAGGGGACTCCGGCGCGTACCTCTCTGAGTCCGGAAGTGGCCTCTCCGCAAGTGACCGCAAATTTGGGGTCCTTCAGGAACAACTCCAGAAAGAGGTTGTAAGGTCTGGGCAGGTTAGTCTTTAATTTAAGCAAGAGACCAGAGTGCCAGACCCGGTTGAAGGCTTGTTTGACATCCAGCATTACAGCCAGGCAGTACTTCCAGGAAGCCAGGCGATTAGGAGACTAATCGGACGATAAGAGGCAAGATCGGATTCGGGTTTTCCGGGCTTGTGTATCATGGTTACCAAAGCATGTTTCAAGTTGGTCGGAACTTGATATAATCAAGTATAATCAATATATTCAATAATCATCTATTATAAATTTTCGTCAGAATCTTGATGCTTGGAGGTGGCAGCCGTCTTAATGCGGCTGCATTGATGCCATCATCGCCCGGGGCCTTGTTGTTGCTCAACACTGAAATCTGGGCGGCTGAATCCTCTTCCGTCACAGGTGGTGACGGCTTGGCTCTGCCAAGAGTTGTTCCGTTTATGCTGCCTCTTCTGGCGAGCAGCGGTAGAAAGGTGAGAATACGTCTCTTACCTGCACCAATTGCCGTCGGTTCGTTGTTCAGGTGGGATCCTCCTAAGAGGACGTCGTATGATTTTCGTGATGCGCCACACATTGTTTTGTGGGTCACCCGGTTCCATCTGTTCAACGAACCCGTGGAACGCTTCCTTCCTCAAGTCCGCCAAGAGTTCAGACAGCCACTTGGAGACTCTATTCAGGTTGGTTTTGTCCCTCGGGTTTCTGGACAGCATCCAGACCCGCCTGAGTCGCCGCTTTTCCAGCTTGAGAGCCGTGACGTCTGGATTCCAAAAATAGATGTCCCTGTAAGTGGCTCTCGGGAGGTTCGAAAGCCTTGGAGCTGCCTCGGCTGCTGCAGCTTGGATTTGTGCGGTCAGTTCCTCGACGCGTCGAGGTGGAGGTGTTCACCGGGAAAGATGCAGTACCTCGCCGAGCAGCAGTAAGGACTAACGACCGAGCCATGACAATGCGTCCCGCTTCGAAGCTAGCTGTTCTGGACGTGGTGAATGCGGCTGCTTCACGGGAGTGCGGATGTCGCGGAACGGATTAGGATATCGATAGTCAGGATTTTTATCAGGATCAGCACGCCGTGCACCCGTATTTAGAAAATGCGGCAGGGTTAGCGTCAACGAAGGAGAAAGGAGTTCAGGGGGTGACGCAGGGCGTAGCGGGCCCTCGAGGTCCGTTTAACGACAACGGAGGTCCGTGGCCGAAAGCGACAAGGAGGCACGGACAGCGACCCGCCAACGGGAAAGTGGCGTGATTTTGGAGCAGGATTAACGGCAGGAGCAGAACCAGCGAGGATTAACGGGCGCTCCAATCCGTATATAAGGAGACCCATTGGAGCAGATTGGGACGAGTCTTTTTAGGAAGCTTGTAGCGTTGAGTTGGAGGACCGCCTTTGGAGAGTCCGACATTCAAGTGTTAGAGCGTCTCTAAATGGAACCCGGTGTTGAAGTTGAAGGACCGCCTCTGAAAAGTCCAACAGCTAGAGAAAAGAATAAGAGAGGATCCGTTCCTTGGAAAGACCCAGGGTAGGGGAATCGAGTTGTGCCATTCCTGACCACGGCAGGTGTCCGTGCAACGAAGCGAGGGAAGGACAAGTTTGGAGTACGCCTTACCGACTCCTGAAGTCGCGACGAACTGGTGTGGTCCTGCGAAACAAGGATAGGCCTACTCGGGGACTCACGCCCGGTGTTCCAGGAAGAACAAGCCAACAAAGGACCCATTGGTCAGACGGTTTCTCTAAGAGCCCAGGGCAACTTCTGACCCAGGCTCATTAGAGCACGCGCGCGGTGTGTCCAGGTGTAATGGGGGGCGCATCGTCCACGGGCAGCTCCCAAACCCGGCTCGCTAGTGCAAGTGCACTGCGTGTCCTGGCGTAGCGGGGGCAGCAGTCGCCAGAAGACTTCCAAGCCCGGCTCACTGGTGCATACGCACTGCGTGTCCCGGCGTAGAGAAGGCGACAGTCCGCAGCCTACTCCCAATTCGGACCCTTTGAAGTAGCGGAGCGGAAGAGCGTTGTCCTTGACCAGTCGCAGTCGACCCAAGGGGGTGTTCTGAGAGGTAGAAAGGCCTGTTTTTGGCCAACGAAAGGGCGAAGTTTAGGGGGCCTACGTCAACGGTAGCAGCATCAGTAGCCGCGACGGTAGCAGCGACGGAGCTGCGACAGCGGCCGGAGCCACGGAGACGGCAAGAAGGGATCTTTTGTATTGTGAATAGCATACGAAATAAAGAGTTTATAACGTTTACGCTATTTGTACTATTTCTGGGCTCGGGCAATCACGTCGAACTATAAATTCGGTGGAACAGACCCGCAACAGACTCTGTGAGCTAGCCGCGGCTAACTGTGTCGAGCGGAAGCAGTAGGAACAAATCGTTACAATATATAATATAAAATTTTGGGCGCCGAGGCATAGGTCCTGTTCGCTGGCGTCTTTTTTGCATTCAGCAGTGGAGTCGTTTCCATACTTGACATAACAGTGCTCGAGCTGACAAAATCTCTAGGGGGGCCGAAGTTTTTTCAAAAAATTTGTTTTCTTACACAGTGCACTGTGGTTCCACCAGAGGCCAAAATTCAAAAAAATTGATAACAATAAATTGTCGCTAAAATGTTTCGACTTTTTGATGGCAAACCGGTTATGTTTGTAAATCTAACGGGACTTTCTGAAAATAGAATGCAAAGGGTGATCGTATGTACATTTTTGCAGCGCTGTACTTTCAAGACGAATTTCCAAATTTTCGCCTCAAAACGGTAAAACGTTTGATATAGTAATCCGATTTTCCAGTTTAACATGCATTTTAAAGTTGAAAGTATTTACCTTAAATATATATATTAACAATTAAATAAATCCAACAAATTTTTTAGTGAAAATAACAAAATTGATTTAATATTTTTTTTGTATTTTGTGAAGGTCTTTTTTAAGCTAACCTATAGTTTTAGTTTTGGTTCCCCCCCGATTCACCCATAGATATTATTTCCATTGTATTAATCAGAGTTTTTACATCTGACAGGGGGACATCTGAGTAGAGTTTTGAAAAAATCTAAAAATTTTTTTTTCGCTTTTAAAATTTAATTATTTGCGAATCGTCGTCGCATGCAGACGTGTATTTATTGTGCTCCGGGGAAAAAAAAGTATTCAATAATATCAAAAAAGTGCAGTGACTGGTTTCGTAAATCAACAACAACGCGAAAAGACGCTTTCAGCGATGAAATCGCTAATGTTATCGCAATGTCAACGTGAGCAAGACGAGAGACGGCTCTCAGTACAAAGAAACAACGCTTACTTCACTTTCAAAGCAACCGAAAGTAATGCAAGCTCATCCCAAACACGGTCAATTACCCCAAACTTGGCCGAATTCTTAAACGTAGAGAGCTTGAGAGCGCGTTCTTGCTCCCCCTCGCTACCATCGATGTCTCTGCAGCCAAAGAGCGCAGTAACTAGCACCGCAACCTCTTTGACAACGTCAACCGTAACAACAACCGCTACTGTAACGACAGCGCGTTTAACGACGTCATCAGCTAGCAACGCAAACATTGATACTTCAGCCGCTGTGCTGCCCGAAAAAGAGAACAAAAACAAAGAAAATATTAAGCCGGCTGTGCAGACTGGTATGGATCGTTACATCCAAATCAAAGGGAAGCTGAGCCCTCTAAACTCCCAACGCAAAATAACCCGTGGCAATGCTAACATAGCCGCAATAGGTTGCCCAGTTTATAAGGAGCTGAAAAGTCGCATCCACCAGAGGGGACTTACTGCCCGCACCCAAAATAATCAGTTCATAGCCTCCAGGTCAAACCCGAAATCTTCTTCGACTGAGAGATCCTCACTAGGTTATAAACTCTGACAAAAATGTCACATACGCAAGCGCTTTAAAATCAGGACTGGCTACCCAGCCTCAAAAAGCTCCTGCCGCAATCAGCACACCAAGAACCGAACACGGCTCAGCAGTATCAACCTGGAGCAGCCAAAAAGTAACTTGAAGCTATGATAGCAGTCTACAACAATGCCTTACGGAGTTATGTCGTTTATGGTACAACTATGCAAGATCTAATGGAAACCAAAATCAATTAATACAAATGCGGTAGGTGGGGGGAGATCAGCACCCGTGCCCTGTTTGAAAATGCGGCAGGGTTAGCGTCAACGAAGGAGAAAGGAGTTGCGGGGGTGACGCAGGGCGTAGCGGGCCCTCGAGGTCCGTTTAACGACAACGGAGGTCCGTGGCCGAAAGGGAAGAGGAGGCACGCACGGCGACCCGCCAACGGGAGAGTGGCGTGATTTTGGAGCAGGATTAACGGCAGGAGCAGAACCAGCGAGGATTAACGGGCGCTCCAATCCGTATATAAGGAGACCCATTGGAGCAGATTGGGACGAGTCTTTTTAGGAAGCTTGTAGCGTTGAGTTGGAGGACCGCCTTTGGAGAGTCCGACATTCAAGTGTTAGAGCGTTTCTAAAAGGTACCCGGTGTTGTAGTTGAAGGACCGCCTCTGAAAAGTCCAACAGCTCGAGAAAAGAATAAGAAAGGATCCGTTCCTTGGAAAGACCCAGGCTAGGGGAATCGAGTTGTGCCATTCCTGACCACGGCAGGTGTCCGTGCTACGAAGCGAGGGAAGGACAAGTTTGGAGTACGCCTTACCGACTCCTGAAGTCGCGACGAACTGGTGTAGTCCTGCGAAACAAGGATAGGCCTACTCGGGGACTCACGCCCGGTGTTCCAGGAAGAACAAGCCAACAAAGGACCCATTGGTCAGACGGTTTCTCTAAGAGCCCAGGGCAACTTCTGACCCAGGCTCATTAGAGCACGCGCGCGGTGTGTCCAGGTGTAGTGGGGGGCGCATCGTCCACGGGCAACTCCCAAACCCGGCTCGCTAGTGCAAGTGCACTGCGTGTCCTGGCGTAGCGGGGGCAGCAGTCGCCAGAAGACTTCCAAGCCCGGCTCACTGGTGCATACGCACTGCGTGTCCCGGCGTAGAGAAGGCGACAGTCCGCAGCCTACTCCCAATTCAGACTTTTTGAAGTAGCGGAGCGGAAGAGCGTTGTCCTTGACCAGTCGCAGTCGACCCAAGGGGGTGTTAGGTAGGAAGAGGTAGGAAGGCCTGTTTTTAGCCAACGAAAGGGCGAAGTTTAGGGGGCCTACGTCAACGGTAGCAGCATCGGTAGCCGCGACGGTAGCAGCGACGGAGCTGCGACAGCGGCCGGAGCCACGGAGACGGCTAGAAGGGATCTTTTGTATTGTGAATAGCATACGAAATAAAGAGTTTATAACGTTTACGCTATTTGTACTATTTCTGGGCTCGGGCAATCACGTCGAACTATAAATTCGGTGGAACAGACCCACAACAGACTCTGTGAGCTAGCCGCGGCTAACTGTGTCGAGCGGAAGCAGTAGGAACAAATCGTTACAATATATAATATAAAATTTTGGGCGCCGAGGCATAGGTCCTGTTCGCTGGCGTCTTTTTTGCATTCAGCAGTGGAGTCGATTCCATACTTGACATAACAGTGCTCGAGCTGACAAAATCTCTAAAGGGGCCGAAGTTTTTTCAAAAAATTTGTTTTCTTACACAGTTCAAAAAAAGTGATAACAATAAATTGTCGCTAAAATGTTCCGACTTTTTGATAGCAAACCGGTTATGTCTGGAAATCTAACAGGACTTTCTGAAAATAGAATGAAAAGGGATATCATATGTACATTTTTGCAGTGCTGTACTTTCAAGAAGAATTTTCATTAGCCAAGAAGGCTAATGATCTAATACTTAATGGATCAAAATGCAAGCATATGTCTTTTTATCGTTCTTGCCCTCTGCAAGCTACGTATTCCATTAATGGGATTGCCTTAGAAAAATTAACCCAGGTTAATGATCTCGGCATCCTATTAGACATAAAACTTAAATTTGCCGACCATATTTCCTTAATGGTTAATAAGGCTAAAGGAGTCCTTGGTTTTATTAAAAGGTGGTCAAAAGAATTTAATGACCCCTATATAACCAAAACTTTATTCATTTCTTTGGTCCGTCCGATACTAGAGTACGGTTCATGTGTCTGGAGTCCCCAATATGGAGTACATAAGGACCGCATAGAATCCGTACAAAAAAACTTTTTAATATTTGCACTTAGAGGTCTTTACTGGGATGCAAATCTTCAGCTTCCATCCTACAGTAGCAGACTTTTACTTATTAACTTACCTAGCTTAACAAATCGTAGGACAATGCTCGGTGTAGTTTTTCTGCATAACCTTATTAACGGGGATGTAGATAGCCAGCATTTACTAACACGCTTAAATTTCAACATTCCTAATAGAAGGACTCGAAACTTTAGTCCCCTGTTCCTTAGCCGTTGTAGTTCGACATATGCACTGCATGACCCTTTTAGGGTATTATGTTCGAACTACAATGGTCTCTACTCTATTACATCTCTTTCCTGTCCCTCTAATTTAAAATATAGAATTTTAAATTTCCTTACGAACTCCTCTTAGCTTAATAATTAACAAATAACTTAATATATTCAAACAAATCGTTTCTTGAGCGCCCCTCGGTCGTCTGGGCCTCTAAGCTTTATGATGAATACAGGAATGCTAGCAGATGCTCTTATTGATGCACAAGCCATTCTCAAATTCTGAAAGACCGCAAAAAAAAAAAAAAAAAAAAAAAAATTGCGCTTTAAAACGGTAAAACGTTTGATATAGTAATCCGATTTTCCTATTCAACATGCATTTTGAAGTTGAAAGTATTTACCTTAAATATATATATTAACAATTAAATAAATCCAACCAATTTTTTTAGTGAAAATAACAAAATCGACCTAAAAAAAATATTAAGGTCTTTTTTAAGTTAACCTAAAGTTTTAGTTTAGGTTCCCCCCCGATTCACCCATAGATATTATTTCCATTGTATTAATCAGATGTCATATGATAACTCCAGGGGATTAGTTTTAGTTGGATTTTTATTTAGAAGGAGCAGCAAAGGTGCCGCTCCATTATTTAGATGGAGCAGCTGAGGTGCCGCTCCAACGATCAAAATGTCTCTGTTCTTTTACAATATGTCTTAAGTCTAAGTAAGGCTAAGTCTCGTAGCAGCGCTGCTCGCAGGCGGCGGCAGAGAGACGGCTATGTACTTATATATAAAGGAATATAATAATATACGTTGTTATGCGCTCTCAAGTGGAGGCGCGAGGGGTATGCATATGTTGACCGTTTGTTACGATTATGCTGACACTAGCACGTTCTGTGTGCGGGCTAAGCCATAACGATCGGTTCATATTTCGGCCACTTAGGGTTTATGACCGGGACTATGGATAATGTAAACACTGCAACAAAGTGTTACAGTGCGCACCCTTTAAGTACTCTCGGTACAGTGGGTATTCAATATATGTGCATACTACAACTCCCTCCTTTTGAAAAATAACGTAATATAATGAAGTTATTTTTATAATAAAAATTTCTAATTAATACATTTTTTTTATTTGTTTTGTTTTATGTTGTTAGAATCATAGAAAATGAAGTTATTAAAAGAATATGTGTATTTATTTATCTATGTATGTGTGTCTTTGTATGGCAATACTAAGTGCAATTTATGAAATAAAGATTTTTAGTCTATCCTTATGAACTGTTTGTTTTTTATGTTTATAATTTTTTATTACTATGTTATCTCTATCTCCTATTTCCGTTACTATATACGGACCTGTATATTTAGGATCTAACTTATGACCTGTCTCGTTTTTTAATAACTTTGTCACCTACTGATATATCTATATCCCTTACTTTAAGATCGTATAGTAGTTTATTTCTATTCTTATTTGCTTCTAACATAACTCTAGCTCTTTTATAGGCTACTTCTAATCTATACTTAGTCTCCTTAGTATAGTCAATATTATATAGTGCTTCTACACTATCTATGCTATTAAAATGTTTTGGCAATTTACTTGTTTTACCGAATACTAGCTCATATGGACAATAAGTATGTGCCATAGAAAGGGGCGTGTTGAAACAGAAGACAAAATATCAAGTTTTATCAGCCGATATGCAAGATCGTATGTATTCATTGAAAGTTCTATGACTTCTTTCTATTGTTCCAACTGTCTGGTGGTGGTGTGCTGTGGATGCAATATTTTCAATATTTAAATACTTGCACAAATCGTCTATAATTGAATTCTTATATTCTGTTCCCATGTCCGTAATGAACGTCTTTATTGGACCGTACTTCAGGATAAAAGATTCAAATATTGCTTTAGCTACAGTATTGGCGTTTTTATTCGGAACAGGTATGGCAACTAAATACTTAGTTAAATCACATATTAAAGTGACTGCATACTCATTGCCATTTTCTGATTTTGGCAGTGGACCAATAGTGTCCACTATCACTCTGTCGAAAGCATTTATTGGTGTGTCTGTAATTGTTAAAGGGGTCTTTGTGTGCTTAGTTATTTTTGATTTCTGGCATTTTTGACATTTTCTTACGTACTCAGTTATATCTTTAGACACGCTTTTCCAGTAA
Organism: Drosophila parabipectinata; assembly: GCA_018153455.1. Classification (NCBI taxonomy): domain Eukaryota; kingdom Metazoa; phylum Arthropoda; class Insecta; order Diptera; family Drosophilidae; genus Drosophila; species Drosophila parabipectinata. Next base: position 176,109 of record JAECYA010000180.1, on the reverse strand, counting down.
TAGTGTCTTTTTACTTTGGCCAAAGTTTTGATATGCCAGTATGACCTCCTTGAATTGGATCATCATGAAATGTGGACAAAATTGCTTCTTTTTTCTTTTAAATTTGTTATTTGGGTCACCGGGTTGAGTAGCGCTACTCTAATGTTTTCAATATTTTATTGCCCATTAATTTAAATTTATCTATTGAAGTATATTCAAAGATATTTTCCCACGGTGCCACTTTGAGTCGGCTGATTTTAGCTGATGCATTTCAAGGCTTTGGATAAATTGATCTAAATCAATAACTTCATTAGCATATAAATCGCTAACATCGTATCTTGCAGTAATTTTTCTGCCTTGTTTAAATAAACATAACATATTTTTTATATGCAAGGTCACTACTTTACGTACTTCATCATTGTTTATGACGTCGTATACGTTGGGCTTAGAAGCTTTATTTAAAGATTGCCTTGGCAATTCTTGTTTTTTTTATTTTCCGCGTGGAATTTTTGTCTACTTTGATATCTAGTAGTGACTTTTAATACATTTCTATTTATATTTTTGTAGATCTTTGATGGTTAGTTCTTGATAACGCATCAGCTACATGATTATCTTTTCCCTAATAAATTTTCGACTGTAAAGTCGACTGCCCAGTTGCTTCAGTGCAACTATTGACAAATTTGGAAACGGCTTTCGTTTGTAGTACTGAATGTTCCAGCTTGCATGATAAGTTTTACCTTATCAATTGTGCAGTTTTTAGTCATTGCTTTGACTGCATGCTGCATGGAATAATTCCTGGCTAGCTCTAAAGATAACCCATCTGATATATATGCACCTTCTAAGGCTTTCGTCATCTGCTCAAAAACTGGTATAAGCTTAGATGCTGTATTAATAAAATCAATATTTGATTGTGCCATTGTGATGGATTTATCTATCTTGTATTCTATGACACTCGAAGTATCTGAATCTGTAGAGTTATCCAGATCAGTGTATACCGCCGGAATAGTAAGATTATTTAAATCTTCATTTTCTATTTTGGGGTTTACTTTGGGAAGCTCTTCTGACTCAGATTCTTTCGTTTCTGTTGATTCCGAGTCAGGTGCAGTGTCAACTGCTATTGGAGTGTTTAGAACGGTTGGTAATGATATTTTTAAACTGAACTTTTGCTTAATAAATGTAGAGAAAGGCATCCGTTGACTTCATTACATTATAATTAAATTCACTTTATTGTTCGGTTAATATAGTTTAGTTCACTTAGTTTAACAATTTACTTATTTTAACATTTCCAATTTACTGAGATACACGCGACCTTCCTCTGCTGATGCTTAATCTCTACTCTGCTCTCCTTTTGCTTGCTTTTCAACACTAAAGAATAGTGTGACGGAACTTAACAACTTATCGATTACAAAATAGGACTGCCAATCCTACATTCGGCTATTCTGACAATTCATTCGACCCGAATGAGGACGACCACAACTTCATATATTCGGCGACAGTGTTTGTTTTATTTGGACCTTCATCATCTCCTACCTTTTCGACGAGGTATCGACCATGTCTCAACTTACGGGTCACGGTGTACGGCCCTAAATACTTCTTCTTCAACTTCAACCCTGCACCAAACTGCGTTCTTTTAATGGCTACTAAATCTCCGAGTTTGTACTCAGACTCTGGCTTTCTTGATTTGTTGAATGACTTGCGATTCTCGTCCTGAATCTTTGCGATGTTCTCCTTAGCTTCCTTTCGAATCATCTCCTTCTCTTCCTGTAACTCATTTAGGAAATCTTCCTCTAACAGCTTTTCTAACTCTTTATCGTACTTGGTCTTCATGTTGATCCGGTAAGAATCTTGAATGGAGCTATCTTGGTACTTCTAGGCCGGGGAGGAATTAATAAACTGTTGAACCCTGCCTACATGCTTATACCAAGCTTTCGGGTCATCTGCACAAAGTTTTGTCAATATAGTGATGACGATCCTATTGATACGCTCTACTTGACCGTTGCCACGTGGCACTCGTGTGGCTACCAACAAATGCTGAATATTGTGATCCTTACAGTATTCCTGAAAAACATTGGCTGTGAATGCCGTTCCACGATCCGTGATTATACTGCTTGGGTTACCAAAAACTTCAGCCTGCCTTTCCATTCTATCCAATACTTCGTCAGCGCCAGTACTCTTAGTGGGATAAAGCCACACAAATTTAGAGAAAGCGTCGACTACTACTAACACATGATTGTGTTGTTTCTTTGTCATGTCCATGGGGCCAATGTGGTCAATATGATAGGTCTGTAACGGTTCGTCTGCCTTGTTTATCGCGTTTAAGAACCCCTCTTTTTTCCCATACTTAGCCTCGCCAACTATGCACTCTACACAGGACTTCACTATAGTTTGAACTTTCTTCTCTAAATCTGGGATGTAATAATCGCGCTGCACCAAGTCAATTGTCTTTTTTACACCAAAGTGTCCTTGTCGGTGAGCTGTGTTGATTATTTCGTTCTCCATGGCTGATGGGATCACTATGAGCTCTTTGATAGAATCCTTGTGGAGAACTTCGTGCTTCAGATAGAAGTCATCGTAGGTATTTGTTTCTAGGACCTTACAAATGGCCTTTATCCATTCATCCTGACGTTGAGCTTGTTGAATTCGGTGTCTGACTGAATCTTGTAGCAACAAGGTATGTACTCGGCTTAAGGCGTCGACATGTTTCATCCTTGTACCTGGACGATGCTCTATGTACTCAAAGTCTTGTAAAAACATGGCCCAACGAGATACTTTTACTGGGACGTCATTCTTCCGCATGGTCATAGCAAACGCATTGCAGTCAGTGACGATCTTAATCTTTCTCCCCAGCAAATAGATTCTCCATTTCTTTAGAGCTTGTACTATAGCGAGTACTTCTAGCTCATAAGAAGGATATTTCTCCTCGGCATCTGTTGTCTTGCGGCTCATGTACTCTACTGGGTGGAATTCTTGATCAGCTGAATCCTTTTGAAGAAGGACTGCTCCATATCCGTACATGCTTGCATCACAATGGACTTCTGTTGCACTCTTTTACTCGAATAACTTCAGTACAGGCGAACTTGTCAGGGTACTTTTAATTGCTTAAAAGATGCTAACTCTTCCTCGCCCATCTTAAAGGATGTGCCCTTTCTAAGCAAGTTCGACAATGGTCTGGCAATAATAGCGAAGTCTTTCACAAATCTTCGGAAATAGGATGTTAAGCCAAGATATCGTTGAACTCCTTTTTTGTCTCGCGGGACTGGAAAGTTTTCGACTGCACCAGTCTTCTCTGCTGATGGTTGGATAGTTGCGTTTTCGACTATATAGCCTAGGAATTGGACCCTCTTCTTTAAAACTTGACACTTTTCCCACTTAATACGCAGACCTGAACGCATTGCGATATCTAAAACTGTCTTTAATTTCTCCAAACCTTCTTGTTCGTCTTTTGATGGAATAATCAAATCAACCATGTACAGGATTAGGGTACCGTCTTCAATCAATGGCCTGAGCACTGCAAAAATGTATCGCATAAACACCGCAGGGGAATTGGAAATTCCGAATGGTACGTAGCAGAATTCGTATTGACCGCTTTGGGTGACGAACGCAGTGTATTTGCGAGAGCTTTCCTGCACGGGGACATGAAAAAATCCATTTGATAAGTCTAACGTTGTAAATACTTTTCCCTTCTGAAGCTTATGTAAAACATCGTCAATCAAGGCCATAGGGAAATTATCACGAATAATCTTCTGATTCAATTTGCGGTAGTCGCAACATAGTCTTTTAGTGCCATCCTTTTTTGCAACCGAAACTATGCGTGAAGCGTATTCGGAAACACTTTGACGAATGATTCCTTCCTTCAACCAATCCCTAATTTGCTTGTCAACTTTCTCAGTTTCCTCGTACGGTAAGAGCCTAGGTCTCTGATAGACTGGGATTTCATCTGTGAGGAGCAATTTCATTTCTACTGGGCTTGACTCTGGCTTTAATGGCTTGTAATTTTTAACTAATCCAACCACTGTTGATCTTATGTCGGTGCTCAAGTGAAGCAGATCTAAATCTGGAACAATTTCTTCAATGAAATTAGATGCCAATAATTGATCGAAAGTTTCTGTCAAGTCTGAAATGCTAGTGGAAGTCGCATCTACGGCCCCATTTTGATTGACACTATAATGAGTGAGATCTATGTCGTGGCTTGGACTATTTTTATCTCTACCTAAAGTGGGATCGGAGATATGGTCTACTGAATGGTCTACTGAATGAACTGCGTGGAAAACGACTCCTTTTGCTCCAATTGTAGCGGTTACCATATTAAGGACATCGCTACCGATCACACCTTCATAAAGGGTATCATTATCACGCACTACGTGAAAGCACATATCAACGTCCACGTCATCTAACTTCGTCGCAACTGTGAATGAGCCTAGAGTGTATATCTTCTTACCACCTATCCCTATAAGCTCCTTAATATCAGGTTTGAGAATATCAGGATAAATTCTAGTGTACGCTGTCTCGGAAATGGTACAAATATCGCTGCCAGAATCGAACAAAGCCCTAATCTGGTCGTTGCCAATGTTAATGATTTTAAACGCTCTGTTAAAAGTTGACTGTAACAGCTGCTGAATGTTTGAGTTTTCATTTTTCACTTCCTTACGAGCTTCCTTGGTACCGCATTGATTTGCCTTGTGACCTATCTGATTGCATTTGAAACCTTTTATACCTACTTCCTTACAATCCTTGGCAATATGATTGCTGCCACCACACTTAAAGCAACGTCTGCCATCTTGGTTAGTTTTGACTAAAGTATTGTCAAATTTTGGTTTTGGCTTAAACCCCTGACTCGCGCAAATCTTCTCGTAAACCTTAAGCTTCTCACGAAACTCCTTAAGATTGGACGCCTGGTACAGACAATTTTTATTTTGTTTCGAGTCTGGTATACCCTCCACTATGTATTCTATAATACTTCCTTCGTCCAACTTTGACTGATTTGCTAATGCGGTCATACTGTAGAAATATTCTAGCAAACTCTCTTTCTGCGTTTTCTTCCTGTTTTCGAGCATCTTGTGCACCTGTTTTGCTGTAAGCTTCTCTCCAAATTCATTTTCAGAGCTTCTTTCAATGCATCCCAATCATTTATTCCTGGTTGGCTACCTAAGAATAATTTTGCAGCTCCCTTTACCAACTGTCTACCGTAAATGAATTTTTTGAAGATCAGTCCACCCAACTGTAATAGAATTAAGCTCGAAGTCTGCAAGCCACTCATCAATATCTGGAGAACCGTTTCCAGTGAATGCTGAAAGTGAATCTTCAATATCTCTCAATGTGAACGCCATGGCTGAGGGTTGAGAATTAGAAAAATCGGACTCTAAGACGTTGGTTTCCTCGTACACTGACTCCTCTGAAATTTCTGAGTTTTCCTCTTGGTCGATATTTTCCCCCTCAAAATAGGAGATGAGTCTTTCCTGCAATACAGCTTTGACGCCTGAACTTGGTAATCTTAATTCTCTTAGTTTGTCTCTCAGCTCTGCAACAGAAAATCGTGTGATCTCTTCAACATTCATATCTTCTACACTTACATAACTTATTTTATAATACTTTTCTCTTAGATTAATACAAGTGAACAATTTAATGGGAATAAAATATTGTTTACGTTACAATAAATTGTTTTTGTTTAACCTCAACTTCGTGGTGTCAAGTAAATAATGCTTGTATGAATTTATACTTGCGAACCGCCTGCTGTCTCTCGTCTTTTGTTGCTAATCTCTGATCACTGCTTTTCAAATTCGTCTCGTTGAACTAAAAGCTGCTGCCGTTGTCCTCTCTGATGACTGCTTCTCGAACTGCTTTTCGAACTGCTTATCCACGTCGTCTTCACTCGCGCCTTCAGTGTCGCCTTCAACTCCAGTGACGTCACTTTGCCGCCTCGTCTTAACACTCCTCTCTGAATCTCTGCTCCGTCGTAATCTCCTCCAGATTACTTTTCCACGTTCTCCTCCTGGTCAAGTCGGTCGCTTCAGCCATTATTGTCGCTCTCAGCGACAACGGATCCCATAAACGCCTTTCGTCGTCTTCCGTTAGCAATTTTCTTGTCGCCACAGAACCAATTTTGCTCTCACACTCGCAAAATTTGTAGTTTTGTAGTTTGTAGTTTTGTAGTTCCAGAATTTCACAATACTTGGCAAAACTTGGTGGAATTGCGCAATATGAAAATTCTCAGCTCTTCTGGATGGTTTTTTGCAGGGACCGTAATTGTTATAATTTAGAAAATAAAAAATTATAAAATAAAAATTATTTATTGATTTTTATGACAAAAATTGAAATATAACTCTTATTTTTAATTTTTATAATAATAATTAAGAATAAGAATTATTTTTCAATTTTTATAAAAAAATAAAAATAAAAATTATGATTCAATTTTTATTAAAAAAATTGAAAATAAGTGTTACGATTCAATTTTTATTATAAAAATTGAAAATAAAAATTGAATGCGAATAACTTCTGAACCGAGTGGACTATTAAAAAACCGCTTACATTTTTATGATCTGTGGCGCAGTACCTTTCAAATGATGTATCGAATGTCCTTAAAGGACATAATCAAGGATTCCTTAATAATTCAATTTATTTAGTTATATTTCTGGTGTGGGTCAACAGGGGTATATTGGGAATCAATGTCCAATACTATTGAGACCACCGCATTGAAGTAAAGACGCTTGGAGTGATTGCGCTCCATGAAGCATGAAAATTGAAAATGTGTTGAACGAGTTTTTAATAAACAAGAAAGGAAAGCTAACTTCGGGCGGACCCTTGCAGTTAAAACCGGAATATAGAATAGAATCTGTACCAAGTTCCAGCTTTCTATCTTCAAAAACACGAAAGTTGGGTCATTTCCGTTCGTTCAGTTATATGGCAGGTATAGGATATAGCCGATCCTTATGAAATTTGGCATGTCGTAATGTTTTGCCAAAAATAGCTCTCATGTCAAATTTGAACTCTCTAACTCTAAAAACACCAAAGTTATACCATTTCCGATCAATCAGTTATATGGCAGCTATAGGATATAGGCGGCCGATCCCGGTCGTTCCGACTTATATACTGCGTGCAAAGGAAAGAAGGGTGTGTGCAAAGTTTCAAGACGATAGCTTTAAAACTGAGAGACTAGTTCGCGTAGAAACAGACAGACAGACAGACGGACAGACGGACATGCTCATATCAACTCAGGAGGTGATCCTGATCAAGAATATATATACTTTATGGGGTCGGAGATGTCTCCTTCAATGCGTGGCACACTTTTGGACAAAATTATAATACCCTCTGCAAGGGTATAAAAAGGAGCAAGTTTACACTGTCACTTCAGACAATGGCATTAAAGCGATAAGAACGTCATTAAAGCGATCGACTTCATGAACAAAGAATTGAATTCTGAATTTTGTGACGAGTTTGACGATGACGACCTTATTAAAGATATTCGCGTTCACTCTATACATTCGATTAGATGTGCCGCCCATTCCATGCAATTAGCTGTTCATGACCTGCTAAAAGAGAGGAGTCGGAGATTCCTTGTCGGCATCGCACGATCCATAATAAAAACATTGCGAACTCCGACTTATAGGTAAACAAATAAAATGCATAACATTACACTTAAAAATTACAATACTATTTTAAAATTATGGTTACATCCCCAACCTCTACTGGATGCGCCAACAAGGTGGATCTCAACGTACACTATGTTGAAAAACGTATGCGTATATAAGGAGTTTTCAAAAGAAAACCTAAGTGAAACATTGCAGTTGACGAAATCAAATTGGGAGGAAATTACCTTGCTGTTGGTGGCACTAGAACCTATTTTTATAGCCACTGAAAAATTGCAAAGCAAACCGTTATATTTCGGCGATTTTTATAAGCTTTGGCTTGAAACGAATTTAGTACAAAAAATATTTCAATATAATCGAAATAATTTTAAGAAACTAGGTGTGTACTTTTACATGGTTGGCCCACTCTTGAAAATTTCTAGTAGAAATATAACTAAATAAATTGAATAATTGAGGATTCCATGATTAAAACATTTTTAGGACCTGTTTTTTAATAAAGAGTAATATTGTCATTTCAGATGCCATTATTAAAAAATTGTTCTTCACATAATTTACATAATCGAGTCTTCCTTTTGTAATGAACACTGTTATTTATGGAATTATTAAGGAATCCTTGATTATGTCCTTAAGAGGTACTGCGCCACAGATCATTAAAATGTAAGCGGTTTTTTAATAGTCCACTCGGTTCAGAAGTAATTCGCATTCAATTTTTATTTTCAATTTTTATAATAAAAATTGAATTGTAACCCTTTTTTAAAATTTTTTTAATAAAAATTGAATCATAATTTTTATTTTTATTTTTTTTTAAAAAATTGAAAAATAATTCTTCTTCTTAATTATTATTATAAAAATTGAAAATAAGAGTTATAGTTCAATTTTAGCAATATAAATTGAAATAAAAGTTTATTGTGTTTCTGGATTCAGCGTTAAAAAATGGTATATGTGTCCTTTTCCCACTCCCCACAAAAGCTTTTTTGTCGTTCAATTTTGAACTCATAAGTCTATTTGCAGTCCCTGGTTTTTTGTCTCTTCAGTTTTACAACTTTGACTTTCTCCATTTAGTTTTAGTCATTAAACTGCGATCGATGGATTCTTAGCACAAAAACTTGATGGTTGTTTGGCCTGATACGCGGCCTGATACTCAAATTGGCACGTGTTTGGATTATTTCCGGTTGAGCCCCGGAAGTGGAGAGAAAGGCATCCGTTGACTTCATTACATTATAATTAAATTCACTTTATTGTTCGGTTAATATAGTTTAGTTCACTTAGTTTAACATTTTACTTAGTTTAACATTTCCAATTTACTGAGATACACGCGACCTTCCTCTGCTGATGCTTAATCTCTACTCTGCTTTTCTTTTTCCTTTTTTTCAACACTAAAGAATAGTGTGACGGAACTTAACAACTTATCGATTACAAAATAGGACTGCCAATCCTACATAAATATTAAATTAGATCGTAATCGAATCAAAAGTTTCGATACCTGTGACCAATGATCTTGATTTAATCTTTCCCTATGATCATGTATTAGCATACGCGCTTCATTAAAGCACTCTACTAATATTTCAACGTGCTTCCTAACAGTATTCTTTTGAATGGGTCTATTCTGAGTTAGAGACTTGTACGATTTGTCAAAATTTGTTTTAATTACTGATAACTCCTCGTATAATTTGTTCCAATCCATGCCTTTAGTTTAGCCATACTTTTGTAAAGAGAATTACGTAATATATTTTAATATTTATTTTCTGTTATTTCATTTTCTTAGATTGTAGGTGTTTACATTTTTGTATAATAATTTTTGTTTTTTTTTCTGGGTTTTTTATTTAGATTTTTTCCAGGTCATTTGCTTGATTCTGGAATTTTTTCTTTAAACATTTGTTGTGTAATTTATATAATTTTAGCAAAACGCTTGCTAACATTATAATGACGATTATCATTAACAATATTGTAATTGTTTGAAGATCGATTTTTCCTGGTTCAATTTTATTAACGACATTTGCCGTGGAATCTACAACTTTCGTGTCTACTAAACCCATTTTAGATATTGTATATGTTTTTTTTTTCCAATTTCAATTATATTTTTCTCTGAGTCATATTTTGTAATGTAACTTAATTTTGTAACTTGGAAGTAATAGTCAGAATCATTTATTTGATCTGTTTTACTTATGCTATTACTTCTCATTAAAAGGGTATTAAAATGTTTCATAAATTTTACGAACTTATGCTATTTTGAATTTATTTTTTTTTTCGTTCATTAGAAAAGAATTAAAATTTTACATAAATTTTAGGAATTTATCGTATTTTTTCCTTTAATTAAAAAAAAATTTTTCTAAATTTTTTCTTTTTTCCTATCTAACATTTTTCCTACCTATTATTTGTACAGCTATACGGGCCATACTTTCAAATTGGGCAAAAGAGGTTCCGCTCAATTTTTCAAAAAATATTATAGTATAAAAAAAAATATGCATCGCAGTGCAATCAAAAAAATTATGCAACGCAGTGCATGGGTTAAAAAAATGTTTCTCCTCAGTTGATTTCCTTTTTTTTCCACGTCAGCTGGTTGTCGCCGGTTTGGCTACGCTGACGTTCCCTCGGTGGCGCAGGAGGTGGCGTATTCCCGCACTCTATTTGCTGCTGCTGCTGTCCGGGGCCTTTTGGACTCAGGCGTTACCGGTGCCGGTCCTCGCACAGGTTTGGTTGCAGTGGGGGCTGTCCAGTGGTCCAGGGCAATCCTTCGGGCACGTCTTTTTTAGTTTCGGTAATGGCTTTGGTGGTGGAGGTTTTGTTACTATTTTTTCATTAATTTTCTTAATCGATACTGAGTGAGTGGTGGCAATTTTTGGGCTTTTATTCTTGTTGTTTATTAATTCTTCTTTCAGAAAATCTAGTTCTGTTTGAAGTTTTTGGGCCGTAGCCCACGCGGGTGGTGGAGTGTTTACGTAGAGTAGCCACTTTAGGTGTGCTACTCTTTTTTTTATTTTTTTCGCAACTCCTCCGCGATTGCCCATTGCCTTCTCTCTACTCACTCAGATTTCTTTTTTGTCGATTTATTTTGCATTTTCCAGTTTATCCAGTTTTTTTGACTATATGTATCCTCCTGGGAATATCCTTGTTGGTATATCCTTTTAATCCTTAGATGGCCTTCGATGTCCTTCCATCGCTGTCACGGTCGCCATGTCATATGATAACTCCAGGGGATTAGTTTTAGTTGGATTTTTATTTAGAAGCAGCAGCAAAGGTGCCGCTCCATTATATAGATGGAGCAGCTAAGGTGCCGCTCCAACGATCAAAATGTCTCTGTTCTTTTACAATATTTCTTAAGTCTAAGTAAGGCTAAGTCTCGTAGCAGCGCTGCTCGCAGGCGGCGGCAGAGAGACGGCTATGTACTTATATATAAAGGAATATAATAATATACGTTGTTATGCGCTCTCAAGTGGAGGCGCGAGGGGTATGCATATGCTGACCGTTTGTTACGATTATGCTGACACTAGCACTTTCTGTGTGCGGGCTAAGCCATAACGATCGGTTCATATTTCGGCCACTTAGGGTTTATGACCGGGACTTTGGATAATGTAAACACTGCAACAAAGTGTTACAGTGCGCACCCTTTAAGTACTCTCGGTACAGTGGGTATTCAATATATGTGCATACTACACAGAGTTTTTACATCTGACATGGGGGAACATCTGAGTAGAGTTTTGAAAAAATCTAAAATTTTTTTTTTTCGCTTTTAAAATTCAATTATACGCGAATTGTCGTCGCATGCAGACGTGTATTTATTGTGCTCCGGGGGAAAAAAATGTATTCAATAATATCAAAAAAGTGCAGTGACTGGTTTCGTAAATCAACAACAACGCGAAAAGACGCTTTCAGCCATGAAATCGCTAAAGTTATCGCAATGTCAACGTGAACAAGACGAGAGACGGCTCACAATACTACTCGTAAAGGGCAAAATCCAGGAAACAAAAGTTCAAACGAAGTCTGAAGATAATTACAGAGTATTATCGAAATACCTCACCGACAAAAAAAAAGAACTTTTAGATAAACAGCAGCAAGGGCTTGCAAGTCGTAATTAAGGGCATAGAGCCCGAAGTATCGCCTGCAGAGATAACATAGGCACTACAAGAGAAGGGACTTAGCGCTAAGACGGTGTTCAATATCCCTAACAGGGATAGAAAGCCGCAGCCACTCTTTAAGGTTGAGCTCGAACCACAAATTAAGCCCCTAAAGAAATACGAAGTGCACCCTATATATAATCTTCAGTTCCTGCTGCACCACAGAAATACAGTTGAGGTGCCGCAATAAACGCAATGGTCCGGTACAATGTGCGAACTGTCTTACTGTAAACTGCGCCCGGTTTGTGTAGTTTGTGACTCCGCACACTGCCCAGCCAGCAAAGATGACCAAAACTCGAAAAAGTGCGGGAACTGCGGTGGAAATCACACTGCTAACTATAGAGGTTGCCCAGTTTATAAGGAGCTGAAAAGTCGCATCCACCAGAGGGGATTTACTGCCCGCACCCAAAATAATCAATTCATAGCCTCCAGGTCAAACCCTGAAGTCTTCTTCTCGACTGCAGCCAGATCCTCACTAGGACCCATAAACTCTGCCAAAAATGACACATACGCAAGCGCTTTGAAATCAGGACTGACTACCCCAGCCTCAAAAAGCTCACTGCCGCAATCAGAACCAAGAACCGAACACGGCTCAGCAGCATCAACCTCCGGAGCAGCCAAAAAGTTACTTTGAAGCTATGATATGCAGTCTACAACAATGCCTTACGGAGTTTATGTCGTTTATGCGTACAACTATGCAAGATCTAATGCGAAACCAAAATCTATTAATACAAATGCTGGTTTCACAGCAATTCAAATAATGACTTCCCTACGAATATCTACGTGGAACGCAAACGGCGTTTCGCAGCATAAACTCTAGTTATCGCAATTCCTACTAGACAATGAAATCGACGAAATGCAGAAACACACCTTACGAACAGATACAATTTCCAACTACGAGGATATTCGTTCTAAGGAACAAATCATCCACATGGTAAAGCACACAGCGGGACTGGAATTTTAATTAGAATCCGTATTAAGCATTATCATACGAAATTTGCAAAAAACTACCTACAGGCCACATCAATAAATATACACCTAAATACTGGCAAGCAAATAACTATGGCTGCCGTATACTGCACCCCACGCTTCACCATAGCCAAAGATGAGTTTATGCAGTTTTTCAAATCACTCGGAGACCACTTCATAGCAGCAAAAGGCTACAATGCCAAGCACACACAATGGGGATCTCGTCTCGTGACCCCAAAAGGAAAGCAGCTCTATAATGCAATTATCAAAGCTAAGAACAAGCTAGACTATGTTTCTTCTGGCACACCAACATACTGGCCGGCAGACCCAAAGAAACTTCCCGATTTAATTGACTTTGCGATTACCAAAAACATTCCTAAAAATCTGATAAGCGCCGAATGTCTTTCGGGTCTTTCATCTGATCACTCGCCTGTCCTTTTTACTCTACTCCGACACCCAGGAACATGGCATCAACCATCAAAACTGACCTCACATAAAACCAATTGGGTTAAGTACAGTTCGTTACACCTGGCGCCCAAACAACGTAATTGCAGAGTCTAGAAGTAACAGAGCAAAAAAAATAAAATGGGAAAGAAAAACTTGATCTACACGGTCAAAAAGGAGGAGCTGAGCGAGGTGCAGACGGGACGGTGGAAACCATGAGATCACTAGTGGCGACGTGGGTCGACGAGTCCAAGGACGAGGAAGTACTGGCGTTGACTCACTTGCTCAAGGAAAGGTTTGGGCAGAGATCCACCCCCAGGCAGAGAGCGACCAGCGAGACCGAAAGGTTTATAGCAAGCTTAGCGGTACCAGAGACAAATATAGGAAGGAGCATGGAGCCACAATCAAGAAAGTATGTATGTGGATTATGCCAAAGTGGCCAGACAGGTGCGGAACTGGTCCTTTCGGTTCGACGGAACAGGAGACCCGCTAGAGTTCCTCGACCGAGTGACGTGGTCCGCGAAAACCTATGGTTTGGACATAAACACGATCCCGAGGGCTATGCCAGAACTACTACAGGGCAGGGCTCAAAGATGGTGATCACTAGTGGCGACGTGGGTCGACGAGTCCAAGGACGAGGAAGTACTGGCGTTGACTCACGGGCTCTAGGAAAGGTTTGGGCAGAGATCCACCCCCAGGCAGAGAGCGACCAGCGAGACCGAAAGGTTTATAGCAAGCTTAGCGGTACCAAAGCCAAATATAGGAAGGAGCATGGAGCCACAATCAAGAAAGTATGTATGTGGATTATGCCAAAGTGGCCAGACAGGTGCGGAACTGGTCCTTTCGGTTCGACGGAACAGGAGACCCGCTAGAGTTCCTCGACCGAGTGACGTGGTCCGCGAAAACCTATGGTTTGGACATAAACACGATCCCGAGGGCTATGCCAGAACTACTACAGGGCAGGGCTCAAAGATGGTGATCACTAGTGGCGACGTGGGTCGACGAGTCCAAGGACGAGGAAGTACTGGCGTTGACTCACGGGCTCTAGGAAAGGTTTGGGCAGAGATCCACCCCCAGGCAGAGAGCGACCAGCGAGACCGAAAGGTTTATAGCAAGCTTAGCGGTACCAGAGCCAAATATAGGAAGGAGCATGGAGCCACAATCAAGAAAGTATGTCCCGGCCACAGTGGATTATGCCAAAGTGGCCAGACAGGTGCGGGACTGGTCCTTTCGGTTCGACGGAACAGGAGACCCGCTAGAGTTCCTCGACCGAGTGACGTGGTCCGCGAAAACCTATGGTTTGGACATAAACACGATCCCGAGGGCTATGCCAGAACTACTACAGGGCAGGGCTCAAAGATGGTTCATCATGAACGATGAAGAATGGCCCACATGGACAAGGTTCAAGGCGAGCTTTGAAAACTTTTTCCTGCCGAAAGGATATTTCGAGAAATTGGCAGATTAAGTTTGCCAACGGAAGCAGCGGCGTGAAGAGCCATTTAAAGAGTACATGGTGGACCTTCAGTCCCTAATGAAACCACTATGAAAAACCACAAAGGAGGGGATCGAGAGGCTCGTCGAGAATTGCATTCCAAGGATGAAGATGTTTAGAAGGCCATACGCCTGCGCATCCTTAAAAGTGGTGATGGGCCTGGCAAAAGAGTTCGAGGAGTTGGCACAAGAAGAAGAGGCCTTTAACAGGCAAGTTGCCACAGAACAGCGATGGAGCCACATTCAACCGGCCGTAGACGAGAGGTGGCCAAGAGAACAATCGCAGCATGGCGAGACAGCTAGGTACCATGGGGGTCAATGGACCCAGAAAACGCCACGGGACGAGTTCCACCACCAGACCGTCCAAAACGCTCAATGGACGCCAAGGTGGCAGAGGGAGGAAGTGCGCCAAGGTCCGTCGGAGCAGCAAAACACAAGCAGGGATCGCACGGTGCTGCCTCTCAAAACTGATAGGAGGACTTTCCGGTGAAGAGCAGCAGTTGACAGCGACCTTCGAGGTAGAGGGCAAGGAAGTGAAAGCCATGCTGGATACAGGAGCAACGGCAAGCTTTATCGCGGAGGAACTAGCAGAGGGCCCGGAGATCACCGGGCAACGCATCGCAACAAGGAGGCGGGTGAAGTTGGCCAATGGAAGCCATACGGAGACACGCGCCGCATTCCAGGCAAGTGTAAGCTTCGGCAACAAAACAAGGACCCTGAACCTGCTGGTAATGCCAGGCATGGAGGACAGTCTGGTGCTAGGATCGGACTTCCTCAGCGAATTTGGCGCAACCGTGACATGCGCAGGCCACCGCGTTACGATACCCAAAAGGGAGAGATGGGGCGGCTGTCTGGAGGATAGGCTGTCCGTAGCGGTGGCCGGATGCCCAGAAAAATGGGAAGAAGAACGAGATAAAAGATTCATCGAAAGAGAACTGGAGGCATTCGCAGGCCAAAGGGGCTGCTCGAACATAAGGCAGCACAGGATCACGATGAAGGACGACATTCCCATAAAACGATATTACCCCAAAAATCCAAAGATTCAGGGGGAGATAAACTCGAAGGTGGAGGAATTGCTGGAAAAAGGATGCATCGAGCCCTCAAATAGCGCGTACAGTTCACCCATTGTAATGGTGAAAAGATCCCTTCCCTCTCTTTCTTTCAAGCGAACGGAAGCGAAAATATTGGTAAGCCGGTGTTTACATACTTGTGATTTAAATCTTGTGAATTTTAACAATCTTAAAGCCTAAACCGTATCGCTTCGCGAGTGCTGTGGTATATTTGGAGTCGAATTAATAATTTGCCTAAATTCTACTCCAAGCATAGCTCAGCTCTGCTTCTTCCCCCGGCTTATCTACATTTCTGCATTTCTCTTTGCACTCTTTCAAAGCTCCCGCTTCGGCTTCTTGTTTGGCACAGTGGTTCAAGGTATTGTGTTTTTTTAACTTTTTAAATATTAATTTTTGTTTTATTAAATAAAAGAAAATAAAAATAAATAAAATGGAATTTAAACTGGTCTGTGCCATTAAGTCTTGTAACAAGACAATTTCCACATCCCAGCCTAGCATCCATTGCTGGTTATGTGAAAACGTCGTGCACGCCAAGTGTGCCGGTTTCACTGCATCAGTTTCGGATGCCATTTCCCGTAGGTCTGGAATACATTATTTTTGTGAAAACTGTCGTGCTGTGCAAGGCGAAATGAGGTCGTTCATGAGACAGACCAAAAATGGATTTAAAGAGCTGATCACTGGTTTTCGTAAAATCAATGACCAGCTCTGTGCGCTTGACACTCAATTTAGTGGCCTTCAGCTGCTAAATGAGTCCCCTAAGCGTAAGAAATCTGCTGTTTCTGATCAGCCTCAGCCTGCTCAGCCGACATTAATGCAGCCGCTTATATCTCTGGCCACCCCAAGGGCTAGAACTGAGAAAAATTCGTCCGAATTTCTCAGGGATAATGAGCAATTGTCCGATATGTCCGCCATGGCATCCCTTCAAGTGATGCCACAGGTCCTAGGGAACGAAACCCCCATATGAGTCACCCAAAAGGGGTATTCCATAGTCCGGACCACCGGCACCGACTGATGCTGCAGTTCTCGTACCTGCGACACCAAAACCCTTACAGGTGATTCCTCCATCAAAACATATATTTGTTTCTCGGCTTGCCCCTGATACTTCAGAGATTGATATCTCGGCTTACATCAAAGCCAAAACAAAAGCCGATATAAAGGTGGAGGACATAACTAAATTTAAATATAATTATACACGGCACACGTCTTCTTTCAAGATTCGTGTGCCCGCGCTGATGTTCAAGACGATATGTTCTCCCAGTTTTGGCCAGAGAATCTTTTCGTCCAAGAACATCAGCCTAGTTCCGTGAAGAAAAAGTTAAAAAACCAGTGGGAGTGAGACTTCCCAATATTGGAACCACTGACCAACCCCTCCACCTCTTCTTTGGCTACTAACCCAAAAAACTAGTTTCCTCATTAACTCTTACCTATCAGAATACTAGGGGGCTACGTAGCGAACTCCCCAAGCTATATTCTGATAGTTTTTTTTTTGCATCCCATATAATAGCATTTACAGAAACTTGGTTAAATCCGGAGATCTTTAGCTCCAAAGTTTTTCCAAGTAAGTACACCACTTTTAGACGGGATCGATCTCAGCGAAGAGGAGGTGGAGTCCTCATTTCGGTAGACTCTTCTCTTGCTTCTGAAGAGGTGAAATCCCATGAGTTTGGTGACATAGAATTTATTTGCGTTAAAATCACTATGTCCGTTAAAGCTTTATACATTACATGTTCATATATACCTCCTATGTCTGAACCGCCTACATATTGGCAGCATTTGTCCGCCATTCGATACGTCTCTAATCTTATGACGGATCGTGACCAACTCGTAGCGGTGGGCGACTTTAAAATCCAAGAATTAAAGTGGTCCAACGTCGATAACTCACCATCTTTGTCACTTATAACTTACCATGACTTCACCGCGGGCATGTTTGACATGACCCTAGGTCAGATCAATCATGTTAGAAATTCGCTAGGTCGGCTTTTAGACTTGTGTTTTGTATCTGATCCTGATGGTACTGCTCTCTCCAGAGCTTTTCCCCTTTCATCCCCAGAGGATCCATATAACCCCACACTGGAGGTCTCAATCGAAACCACTCCTGGTATCGATCAGATGTCTCCGAGCGTGGTAAATAAGATTCGCTGTTTCCGTAAAGCTGATTTTCAGAAACTTAATCCCCTTATCAATACATTTGACTGGTCTGATATTCTGGCGTGCACTGATCTTAATGCCACTTTAGAAAAATTTTATTTTACTTTAAATAAATTTTTCGACTCATGTGTGCCATGGAAATATCCGTCCGCTTCAAACAAATCCTCCTTGGTTTACAAGGTGCCTCACTAACTTAAAAAATAAAAAAAATAAGCTTTTACTTAAATATAAAAAAACCTGCAGTAGTGTTGATTTCCCAAGATACCTACTAGCTCGGTCGAATTTTACAGTGCATAACGCTGAATGTTATAAGAATTATATTGACCGCTGCCGGATTCAATTTCCTCAGGATCCAAAGCAGTTTTATAATTTTGTAAACACTAAGCGTAAACACGTTTCTTTTTCACCTCTGCTTAGGTTTGAAAATTCCTCTGCGACTTCGGATCAGGCCATTGCCGATCTATTCGCAGAATTTTTTCAAACAACTTATTCTCTTCCTAAATTGACTGATCAGCCTTACGCATATAACATTCAAGCAGCAAATCTTATTTTCTGTCCGTCTTTTCTGAGAACAACTTATTATCTGGTCTTTTAAGGGTAAAACCCATTTATTCGCCAGGCCCCGACGGAGTACCAGGCTGTGTGCTAAAATACTGCGCCAGGGCTCTGTGCAAACCTCTTCTAAGACTTTTCAACTTATCTTTGGAAACCTCGATTTTTCCCCTTAAGTGGAAGGAAACATTTATAATTCCCCTATATAAAAAGGGGAAAAAGTCCGAGGCTGCCAACTATAGAGGCATCTCTAAGTTGTCGGCAATTCCAAAGTTATTTGAAAAATTAATTACCCCTCATTTGCAACACCTTTGCTTTTCGATCATCACTCCTTGTCAGCATGGCTTTATTAAGCGTAGCTCCACCACCACAAACTTATTGGGGTTGACATCCTTTGTCATAGATGGCTTTTGTAAGGGATATCAAACCGATGTAATTTACACAGACTTCAGCAAAGCATTTGATTCAGTTAATCACTCACTCTTGTTGAGTAAACTGAATATGCTGGGTTTTCCTAAAGACCTCTTAACGTGGATCTCCAGCTACCTAGATGGAAGGACACAAAGAGTTTTATTTAAAAACATTCAGTCCCGTCTGGTCCGTGCTACATCCGGCGTCCCTCAAAGAAGTCATCTTGGCCCGTTATTGTTTACGCTTTGTATAAACGACTTGCACCCTGCTTTAACGAACTCTCTAGTTCTTATGTATGCAGATGATGTAAAGCTTTGTCTTCAGTACAAATCCATCTCTGCCCAATGCAGTCTTCAGTCTGACCTTGATAACTTTCAAAAATGGTGTTTAGCTAATGATCTAATACTTAATGGATCTAAATGCAAACATATGTCTAATTTTATCGTTCTTGCCCTCTGCAAGCTACTTATTCTATTAATGGGATTGCCTTAGAAAAATTAACCCAGGTTAATTTTTTTTTTTTTACCGGTCTTTCAGAATTTGGAAATGGCTTGTGCATCAATAAGAGCATCAGCTAGCATTCCTGTATTCATCATAAAGCTTAGAGGCCCAGACGACCGAGGGGCGCTCAACAAACGATTTGTTAGAATATATTAAGTTATTTGTTAATTATTAAGCTAAGAGGAGTTAGTAAGGAAATTTAAAATTCTATATTTTAAGTTAGAGGGACAGGAAAGAGATGTAATAGAGTAGAGACCATTGTAGTTCGAACATAATACCCTAAAAGGGTCATTCAGTGCATATGTCGAACTACAACGGCTAAGGAACAGAGGACTAAAGTTTCGAGTCCTTCTGTTAGGAATATTAAAATTTAAGCGTGTTAGTAAATGCTGGCTATCTACATCCCCGTTAATAAGGTTATGCAGAAAAACTACACCGAGCATTGTCCTACGATTTGTTAAGCTAGGTAAGTTTATGAGTCAGATTCTACTACTATAAGATGGAAGTTGAAGATTTGCATCCCAGTTTAGACCTCTAAGTGAAAAAGTTTGGAAATTCTTTTGTACGGATTCTATGCGGTCCTGATGTACTCCATATTGGGGACTCCAGACACATGAACCGTACTCCAGTATAGGACGGACCAAAGAAATTAATAGTGTTTTGGTTATATAGGGGTCATTAAATTCTTTTGACCACCTTTTGATAAAACCAAGGACTCCTTTAGCCTTATTAACCATTAAGGAAATATGGTCGGCAAATTTAAGTTTGATGTCTAATAGGATGCCGAGATCATTAACCTGGGCCACAAAACTGAGTGTCCAGCGCACAGAGCTGTTCATTGATTTTACGAAAACCAGTGATCAGCTCTTTAAATCCATTTTTGGTCTGTCTCATGAACGACCTCATTTCGCCTTGCACAGCACGACAATTCTCACAACAATAATGTATCCCAGATCTACGGGAAATGGCACCCGAAACTGATGCAGTGAAACCGGCACACTTGGCGTGCACGACGTTTTCACATAACCAGGAATGGATGCTAGGCTGGGATGTGGAAATTGTCTTGTTACAAGACTTAATGGCACAGACCAGTTTAAATTCCATTTTATTTATTTTTATTTTTTTTTTATTTAATAGAACAAAAATTAATATTTAAAAAGATAAAAAACAACAATACCTTGAACCACTGTGCCAAACCGAAGCGGGAGCTTTGAAAGAGTGCAAAAGAGAAATGCAGAAATGTAGATAAGCCGGGGAAGAAGCAGAGCTGAGCTATGCTTGGAATAGAATTTAGGCAAATTATTAATTCGACTCCAAATATACCACAGCACTCGCGAAGCGATACGGTTTAGGCTTTAAGATTGTTAAAATTCACAAGATTTAAATCACAAGTATGTAAACACCGGTTTACCAATATTTTTAATAAAACGCAGTGCGCACAAAAAAAACACGACCGTTCGCTTGAAAGAAAGAGAGGGAAGTGAGAGGGAAGAGAGGGAACTTGCCTAAAATACAAACCATGCCAGATGCAAGCAGCAGGACAAACGCTGAGTCCCGGGTGAACCATGAGCAACTGTATGCGTGGACTTTGTGGGTCCATTGCCCAGGTCGAATCATGGAAACACAATGGTCCTGGTGATGATTGATCGGTTCTCGAAGTGGACGGAGATAGTGCCACTGCGAAAAGCAACAACCGAGGCGCCAAAAAAAAGCGATCCGAGAAAGGATTGTCGCTCGGTATGGAGTACCAAAGATAATAGTGACGGACAACGGCGCACAGTTCACCAGCCGAAGCTTTAAAAAGTTCCTCGGGGAGCTCGGCGTACGCCACCAGTTCACCCGCCACGGAAAAAGCTAATAGGACGGTCAAAACGATGATCGCCCAGTTTGCTGGAAAGGATCAACGGGCGTGGGATGACCACTGCACTATGGGCAAAAATCGATTTTTTTGGCATCAATTCTAATTTTGAAGATAGAGGCTTGAAACTTTGCAGATATGTCTTAAATATTATGCCTGAATTTCGGTTTTTTTTTCAGTTTGGCCACGCCTTTTGTTCCGCCCCCTTAAAGCTATGGGCCAACACTCTTTGATTTTCAGGCATAAAGTCTGATTCCTAGAATAATTATAATAGACGATTAAAACTTTCAACATTTAATTGTAATTGGATTTCATATATATATTTTATGTTATTTTGACCACGCCTCTTGAACGCCCCTTTCAGATATTTTTAAATAAATTTAAATAGTCTTCAATAGTACTTAGAAAAATTTTAATTTTACTAATTTCGTACCATATTTTAAATAGTTGTACAGTTACATTAAAAATTTTAATTTTGTATACCCCTGTAAAATTAAAATAAACATTAATTACATCTTAAAATCGTTTTTTTAACGTCATACCTGGAAAACATATCAATTATCCGGAAAATCCCACAATTCTTCCTCCAATACAACTCCATTTAATCCAATGATTTCCATCTCGTCATCACCAGCTTCTTCTTCATTGTCGTTCTCGTCTTCGCATAGCTGAACATCAGGACATTCTAAAGATCTACAACGTCTTTTGGCAGTTTTTTTTTATGGGCCAAGCGTTGTCGTTCATTTATGTTAAGAGTAGACAAAAGTGGGTCTGATGAATCTAATGACCTGTTAAAGACATCCGTCATTGAATCCAAACGGCTGCATTTCCTTGCATGGGATAGCCTATCTCGCTTGTACAATTTATTTCGCGCTTCTGACGCATTTTCACCAAGAACTCCTAGAGGAAGTACGGAACATTCGACTATTTTGTGTCCATGTACTAAAACCTTGTGGACAGTAGGAGACATTGGATACCAATCATATTTTTCAATGTATAAATTGAATGTGTCTGTACACAAGTTTTTAAATTTTGTTGGGCATACTCTGAGTTCGCAGGATATGGCAATTAAAATTGTAGAAAAGTTTTCAATATGTTGACTTCAATATTTAAAACTTTTGATAATGTTTCAACATTAGCGAAAGCTCTTCTCGCAGTATTTCCGTCATTGCTATTTCCACTGCCATTTTGCATGGGATTGTCTACGTTAAGACCCATTTCATCCCATAATCTCTGTTTAATGAACTGCTTTCTCAATGAAACTACATCTTTATCGGATCCTGTGACTCGCCATTTCCTCAGGTTAATCCTATACGATAATTTTAATACAAATTCAAGAAATCGTATCCACGCATGCAAAGGGCTCACTCCATATTTTAGATTTTCTGAAACAACTTGAAAGTTCTTTGAGTTGAAATCTTTCGTTTTCAAAAGCTGGCTAGGCCTAGAACCACATAACGGGCATGATTGGCATGAAAAGTGCTTGTCAAAATGTTTAAAACCTGCCATCGATTAATGTCAAATGAACTTCATATTTGACCACTATCTCTTGATTACCAGCATTATAGGTATGCTCTTTAATATTTTTGTCTGGTAATCAAAATGTTTTTCAGTTAATATAAGTTCAGTGGTTTCTTTTATAAATTCCATTTTGAGGGCCGGCGAATCTTACTGATTGCGGAGAAGGATTTAACCAAATAACTCTGTTGAGTATCTATTAATTTTAAGGAATCATAGATGTTACAAATAGTGAATTATCAAAGCCGGCTGGCTTATCCGAGCTAAATCGCTGTTTATATACACTTTGCCCGGTTGACCCATCAAACCCATACTGGCAATTAGTTTACACTGCGTAATGTGTAATCGAGAAATTACTTCTTCTGAATTTCCAATATGCGGTCAGCAGTATGGTTTAACAAATCT
Organism: Drosophila parabipectinata; assembly: GCA_018153455.1. NCBI lineage: Eukaryota > Metazoa > Arthropoda > Insecta > Diptera > Drosophilidae > Drosophila > Drosophila parabipectinata. The sequence goes on along the minus strand of JAECYA010000180.1, from coordinate 153,065 downwards.
TGAAGCGATACTTCTGCCTTTGTTCGGAATAACAAATTTGTTGGGTCTACATTTTAATTTTATTTGAGTAAGCGCAGAATACGGTGGATAGATATCGCATCCATGCTGTTTAGATATGGCTTTAATGTTGATGTATTGCTGTTTTGTTAGCCCATTTTCTATTAAAAAGGCTAAGGCCTTATCAGGACTTATTTTGAAACAGCATTCTGCTTAGGCTCTTTACATTTCCGCTAATATTTTCGTTTCGAGCAAAATGCACTATCGATTAGTTTGGTTTTTCCGAGACTGAAGCCGCATCAACAAAATGGCACGGAATTTTCGTTTTCTTTGGCCAATTCATATGCTACCGTTTCAGTCTTGGTCCTGCCTCAGCATCGTCAAGGATTTTCGACCACTTTATCATGGGTCACGTCCTTTTCCATTACACTAAATTTCAAACTTGACGAGCCACCGCGAATGTTTTGATTTGAAGCGATCTAGATTTCTGTTGCATTTTGCCAATTTCTGATTAAGAAAACCAAAAAATGCTTCAGTTTTAATCAATTTACTGATCATCGTTTAAATCGATTTCCCCATATTTTCCACTATAAAGTTATATACTGGAGCTTGTTGCCGATTATTGTCATTCCATACATCAGCAACGTTGAATGGCAAAACTCAAGTGCAACTGCATCATATCAAATTATTGCCAAATGGAACAAAAAGGAGCAAAAGAGCTTTATGTTATTGGGTTCAGATAATATCAGTTGTTAAGTTTCAACTTTCACCTTGCGTTAACCCTCGTCAACTTGTTAGTTTCATTCCACGAAACACACATCTACATTTTCAGTTGGGACATAAAGAACAGCAACAACACATTAAAATATTGCACAACACAACACATATAACAAAATTTCGAGCTTATAACTTTTTTGACTTACCATGATCTTTTAATTCCATATTCAACTGATTTTATTTGCGCTCTTTTTCTTTAAGGTGAGACCAGATCTCAAACTTTCGACTTCGTTAAAAAAAAAGTACTAAAATAACATTTAAAAATGTTTAAAAATTATATTTGGGATCCTGATGGTTTCTTAATCAGGTGAAATAGTTTTTTTTTTAATACACAACAACAAAAAAATTGTAAAAATGCCAAAATTTCGGACTTTTTGCCCATAGTGCACTGGCCAGAGCTAATGCTGGCGGAGGAGCTAAGGAGGCGGAAGTGGAGTCCAAAGGTCGGGGAGACAGTGTGGGCAAAGAAGCACCATTTGTCAAAGGCGGCAGAAGGGTTCACGGCGAAATTAGCGCCACGGTATGACGGACCCTACACGGTCGTGGATTTCGTGTCGCCGGATATTGCCATTTTACGACAAGGAGGTACGAACAAAGAGAAGAGGGCACTCGTGAGTAAACTAAACTGCCAAGATGTAGAGGACCCGAAGGCATAAGAGACACAATATAGAGAAATAAATTAGAAGAAAGCACCAAGTGCGTATACACCATGAAGCACAGGTGCATCACGATATTTAGATGGATATATGTACGCATTTATGTATATGGAAAAAAGAAAACACCAAAGTGGAGGCAAGCGAAACCCTGGGAGCTAATAACGGGAGCTACAAAAGTGGAGCCGTGGGAGGAGCACGGTCCATTAAACCATCAGCATGTCAACTGCAACACTGGTGATCTCGTCGGACGAAAGCGACCTGGAGGTGGTCGGCGATCCGACATGGAACGGGAAAAAGGAAATGACTGTGTCGGCAGTCAAGCGGGCAACAGGAGGACGGAGGACGGTAATCCACCCGTCGGTTGTACCAAGGTGGAGGAGCGTTGCAGGAGTGACGGGCTGATCATGCACCAGCGTGTGGAGAAAGGCCGCCGGAGGCTGGCACTGATGAAATCACTGATGAGCATGTGCGGCAACGGAACGTCCGGGAGTGGCGGCAACTCAAACTAGACGGGCGCGAACGAGCGCTAACGATAGCCAAGGAGAGGAGGGCACGGCAGCGTCGGGCACGGCGTCTGATGGAGAAGGCCAAGGAGAAGACGGCCACCAGGAGGAAGCGGGAAGCAGCAGAGGCGGCCACCAAGAGGAAGCGGGAAGCGGCAGAGACAGCCTCCAGGAGGAAGCTGGAAGAGAAGAAGGCCAAGGTGAATGCGGCCTCGAGGAGGGTACGAGGGGCGAGTCGATGGCCAAAGGTACGCCGACTCCACAACCAAGGACGGAGCCGGAAGAGAAGGTGGTGCGGCGGCCGAAGAAGGTCGAAGAACGGAGCGTACGAGAGGCGAGTCGATGGCCAAAGGTACCGCCGACTCCACGACCAAGGACGGAGCGCGAGGAGGAAGAGCCATGGACGAAGGGGCCGTGGATATGGCTGCCGCCGGAGAGCCCGACGCTTGGCCGACAAATCTTATGCCCCGAGAAGCGGCCGGAAAGACCAATCCTGATGCGGTCAGCGTCGGAAGGAGGCGCGACGGAGGTCCCCGAGGAGAGATGGCCTCCGGAAATATGCGCGAGGGTGGCAGGAGAAGTGGAGAGGCGGAGATGGTCCATAATAGCGAACGTGGGAACGAGAAGTTTCCAACGGCATAAGCGTCAGGGGAAGCGCCAACGGCATAAAGGTGACTCAGAAAATTTAAAACAAAAAAAAACAAAAACTAAATAAAAAAAAAAAATAAATGAAAATAAAAAAAACGAAAGGAAAGCTAACTTCGGGCGGAGCCGAAGTTTATATACCCTTGCAGTTAAAACCGGATATATATCGCAAACATCGGATATAGTTGGCCGATCCTTATGGGAACACGATCATAATAATTCATTTTGAATTATTAATTAATAATAATAAACTAAAAAAACTTAAAATTAACTAATAATAATTAACTAAAATAAAAAATCTAAAACAAGTCCCAAGCTTCTATCTTCAAAAATAAGAAAGTTGATATTTCTACCAAATACCATTTCCGATCGTTCAGTTATATGGCAGCTATAGAATATAGTTGGCCGATCCTAATGAAATTTCCTAGGTCGGGTTAACTGACCAAAAATATAATCTGTACCAAATTCCAGCTTTCTATCTTCAAAAACACGAAAGTTGGGTCATTTCCGATCGTTCAGTTATATGGCAGCTATAAGATATAGTCGGCCGATCCCTATAAAATTTGGCATGTCGTAATAATTTGCCAAAAAAAGCTCTCATGTCAAATTTGAAGTCTCTAACTCTAAAAACACCAAAGTTATACCATTTCCGATCAATCAGTTATATGGCAGCTATAGGATATAGTCGGCCGATCCCTGCCGTTCCTACTCATATACTGCGTGCAAAGAAAAGAATGGTGTGTGCAAAGTTTCAAGACGATAGCTTCAAAACTGAGAGCGTAGAAACGGAAAGACAGACAGACGGACAGACAGACGGACAGACGGACATGCTCATATCAACTCAGGAGGTGATCCTGATCAAGAATATATATACTTTATAGGGTCGGAGATGTCTCCTTCACTGCGTTGCACACTTTTTGGCAAAATTATAATACCCTCTGCAAGGGTATAAAAATAAACAAGAGGAATTATTATAGTGGAACAAAGTAAGGTTAAAAAAAATATTGAAAAAAAAATAAACCAAAAGAAAACAAAAAAAAAACATACATACAAGAAAACAAAAAGAAAAGAGCAAAAAAAATATATATATACATATATATATATATTATATATATATTAATACATAAAAAAAAAAATAAAAATAAAAATTTTTATATAACAATATTAAACAAAAAATTTTTAATAGGAAAAATATATGTATATAAAAATTGGTAAGAAAAAGAAGAATGGAAACAACAAAATAAAGAAAATGAAAAAAGGAAGAGGGGACACAAAGAAAATATATATGCAAACATATTGTATATTGGGTATAGAAATGTATGGATTTTATGTTAGCGAAGAAGGGGGGAAGTGGATAGAGTTATCCATACAATATCCAGGAGGAATAACAGGAAAGCATCATTTTTTTTTTTGGTGGGCGAACATGGGGAACATGGTACGACAACTGGACCTGTCGTTTCCTGAAGAAGGGGGGAAGTGTGAGGAGACAGGAAGCCGGGGGCAGAAGAGGGGGTGCGGTTTGGAAGCGGTCTAAAGGGGTCAAGCACCGGTCAACAACCGAGCAGTCAAGGGAAGGACCCCAAGGCGGCGGCGAAGGGCAAGCCACCGTCGGAAGACGGAATCAACGTGGAACGTAACGGTAACGGAAAAGTAACCAAAAAGGGTGGGGGGGGAGATCAGCACGCCGTGCACCCGTGTTTAGAAAATGCGGCAGGGTTAGCGTCAACGAAGGAGAAAGGAGTTGAGGGGGTGACGCAGGGCGTAGCGGGCCCTCGAGGTCCGTTTAACGACAACGGAGGTCCGTGGCCGAAAGGGACGAGGAGGCACGGACGGCGACCCGCCAACGGAAGATTTTGGAGCAGGATTAACGGCAGCAGCAGAACCAGCGAGGATTAACGGGCGCTCCAATCCGTATATAAGGAGACCCATTGGAGCAGATTGGGACGAGTCTTTTTAGGAAGCTTGTAGCGTTGAGTTGGAGGACCGCCTTTGGAGAGTCCGACATTCAAGTGTTAGAGCGTTTCTAAAAGGTACCCGGTGTTGTAGTTGATGGACCGCCTCTGAAAAGTCCAACGGCTCGAGAAAAGAATAAGAAAGGATCCGTTCCTTGGAAAGACCCAGGCTAGGGGAATCGAGTTGTGCCATTCCTGACCACGGCAGGTGTCCGTGCTACGAAGCGAGGGAAGGACAAGTTTGGCGTACGCCTTACCGACTCCTGAAGTCGCGACGAAATGGTGTGGTCCTGCGAAACAAGGATAGGCCTACTCGGGGACTCACGCCCGGTGTTCCAGGAAGAACAAGCCAACAAAGGACCCATTGGTCAGACGGTTTCTCTAAGAGCCCAGGGCAACTTCTGACCCAGGCTCATTAGAGCACGCGCGCGGTTTGTCCAGGTGTAGTGGGGGGCGCATCGTCCACGGGCAACTCCCAAACCCGGCTCGCTAGTGCAAGTGCACTGCGTGTCCTGGCGTAGCGGGGGCAGCAGTCGCCAGAAGACTTCCAAGCCCGGCTCACTGGTGCATACGCACTGCGTGTCCCGGCGTCGAAAAGGCGACAGTCCGCAGCCTACTCCCAATTCAGACTCTTTGAAGTAGCGGAGCGGAAGAGCGTTGTCCTTGACCAGTCGCAGTCGACCCAAGGGGGTGTTCTGAAAGGTAGGAAGGCCTGTTTTTGGCCAACGAAAGGGCGAAGTTTAGGGGGCCTACGTCAACGGTAGCAGCATCGGTAGCCGCGACGGTAGCAGCGACGGAGCTGCGACAGCTGCCGGAGCCACGGAGACGGCCAGAAGGAACCGCCGGCGTCGGAGCGGCAAGGATTCAAAGCGGAGCCCGTGTCCGGGATCTTTTGTATTGTGAATAGCATACGAAATACTCTTTGTACTATTTCTGGGCTCGGGCAATCACGTCGAACTATAAATTCGGTGGAACAGACCCGCAACAGACTCTGTGAGCTAGCCGCGGCTAACTGTGGCGAGCGGAAGCAGTAGGAACAGTTCGTTACAATATATAATATAAAATTTTGGGCGCCGAATTTTGATGGCAAACCGGTTATGCCTGGAAATCTAACAGGACTTTCTGAAAATAGAATGAAAAGGGATATCATATGTACATTTTTGCAGCGCTGTACTTTCAAGAAGAATTTTCAAAATTGCGCTTCAAAACGGTAAAACGTTTGATATAGTAATCCGATTTTCCTATTCAACATGCATTTTGAAGTTGAAAGTATTTACCTTAAATATATATAGTGACATATCCATAGCATTATACATAAACTATGTAAATGTCCACACACCCACACACTCACACATACACATTAAGTATTTGTTAGAACTTACCCTTGAGACTTAGATTCAAATAGGCAAATGCACCGAACATGATCCTAGCCAAATCAGACCTAAACATAATTGAGGATGGAAAAGTACTTATAAAACAAAAATCCTCCAGACTAAACAGACCGAGGGAAACATGCATTCAGCACGTTCCCATAATTCAGATCCCCAAACCCAATCGTAAACTCAAATTTCGGGACCAAAGACAAAAACAAATTCAAAAGCAAGAATCCAAAGTCCAATCGGGAAAGTTCTCAGCCTAAACAATAAAACACACTCAATTAGAATAAACACACTCAAGTAAAGCTCGAAAGCTCCAAAACCGAGGTATGATCGTAAAAGGTCAGAGTTAGGAAGCGAGTTCAGTTTAAGATCTACAAGTAGTAGGTTGGTGTTCTCCAAATAAAAATCTTTGTAAACCAGTTGGACATAAGAAAATAAAGATAATTTTTTTTTTTTTGAAAACTTATGGTGCAAACATTTAATTATATATTAACAATTAAATAAATCCAACCAATTTTAAGTGAAAATAACAAAATCGATTTAATATTTTTGTGTATTTTTGTGAAGGTCTTTTTTTTAAGTTAACCTAAAGTTTTAGTTTAGGTTCCCCCCCGATTCACCCATAGATATTATTTCCATTGTATTAATCAGAGTTTTTACATCTGACATGGGGGGACATCTGAGTAGAGTTTTGAAAAAATCTAAAATTTTTTTTTTCGCTTTTAAAATTCAATTATTTGCGAATTGTAGTCGCATGCAGACGTGTATTTATTGTGCTCCGGGGAAAAAAATGTATTCAATAATATCAAAAAAGTTTTTTTTTGAAAACTTATGGTGCAAACATTTAATTGGCGCAGTCGGTAGGATTTCTAAAAAGGTCCTTACACCAAGTTATCGGTACTGATCAACAAAGAAGGATAATACTATACGACTAGGTTATCCTGATCAGCGAAAGTGACTAAAAGAAATCCGCAAAGAATTTATGTGCAGTGCGACTGTATATAAAGACAATTAATTAAAAATCCAATTCGGTCAATAACTCCACGAATTTTCGTGCGACAATATTGTAATACAAAAACTTCCAAAAGCGACAAAAATGGCGACACCACAGTTATCCGAGATCCATCTCAATCAATTGATTGGACAAATCAAGGAACTGCCTTATTTCGACGGCAACCCAATAGAGCTCAGCCGATTCATTACACAGGTCAGTATCTGTTGCAGTTATACCCAACACAGGATGTGAGGCAAAACCATATCATCTACGGGGCCATCGAGAGGACCATTGTTGACTCACCACAAGCAGTCATCGTAGAAGAAAAAACCACAACATGGATGCAGACGAAACTGGCCCTGATCAAAGCATTCAAGGACCATAGGCCATACGAAGATGTCATCCGCCACGTACATCAAACACCTTACCCGGGGAGCATCAGTAAGTTCATAAACGAACTTAAAATCGGGTCATCCGTAGTTTTAAATAAGTTAGATTTAGAAATGGATCAGACAGATAAAACAATTTATACAAGTTCATTGAACAAAACAATCAGGGATTGCATTGAAAAGAAACTTCCGGACAGATTGTATAATTCACTATCGAAAAGAGATATTACAACTATTACTAACTTAAAAGAGGCAGCCATGACTCTAGGCCATTGGGATTCAGATCCATACGATAATTATAAAACCAGGTATTATGATCAACGTAGGAACTTGGGAAATTCAAGACAGAATCAAAATTACTCGAGAAATAATTCAAATCATTATCCCCGACATAACTCAAATAATTATTTGAATTATAATCCAGGATCAAACAATCCAGCAAATATTCCGAATTCACCTGTCAGAAACCAAAACCAAGGCAACTATCATGAATTTAGAAGGAATTTAAATCAAGGTAGAGCTCAGAACCCCATGAATTATCAGGCATCAACTTCTAATAATTCTCCAAATGCACCTGTTAAGAGACAGAGAGAAAGTGAAAGCACCCAAAGTAGAATGGACGTAAATTTTCAGCAAATAGCCTCGGAAAACGAAAACAGTATCCTTATATCAGAGTAGTAGTCAAAGGTAAAACTCTCAAAGCAATAATCGATACAGGATCTTCCATTAACATCATGAGAGAAAACTCAGGAAATTTTGCAGAAACTAACGAAAATCAGAAAGTCTATACAATAAATGGACCAATTAACTTACTTAAGGGGTTATATACCTTTTTTATTTTCAAAAAAACGAAAGTTTTTTTAGTGGTTTATCTTGAAGAACAACTCCTTGAGAACATTCTTCCAAATTTTCATAGAGATTGGAGCAGTAGAAAAAAAGTTACAGCGCTCCTAATCGCACGCCTCGTTGCGGCCTTGAACTGAACTTGAAACTTTAAACGCGAATATCTCGAAATGGTGTTTCTTGAAAAATGACTTTGCGGTGACATGGATTGGCGGAAAACTACTGAACCGATTTACTTCAAATTTTTTTAAAATGTTCGTAATGAAATTCTCTTGTGCTTGAACGATCGACTTTTCACGCGCAAACTTTTTCGGCGAAATAAATGTTTTAGTGAAATTTCTAGAGACCAAAACGTTCATTTTTAGCATAAAACGCTGCCATATCCAAACAAAAAAAAAAAATTTTAAAATCGATCGTTCAAGCACAAGAGATTACTCCTAAACTAATGAAATATTTTTACTTGTATGGTTTAAGTTGACCTGTTTGACCTGGGGAACTGTCACCGCAAGGCTCTAAAAAAAAAAGGCCTCTAAGGGAAACAGCCACCCCTTAAAAACTATTTAATACTTTTCCACCAAATTTTGCACAAACATTGTTAATAAAGTGTACTATCAAAAAAATTAAAACATCCGTGTAATTAAATAATTGCTACATACCTAAAAAAAATCCGAACTTTGCTCATTTTCTTCGACAAAGAAGGTATATAACCCCTTAAAAGCATTACATTAAATCCCAGTAAAATTTGCCCAGTAAAACAAAAATTTTTCTTACACAAATTCTCAGAGAATTATGACATACTTATAGGCAGAGATTTTTTGAAAGAAAGTAAAGCTAAGATAGATTATGAAGATGAATCAATTACATTGATTACATTACAGAGACAAAAAACTTTTCATTGAATATAGTGAAGATGATAAAGAGGGCAAGACCGCACTAAATTGCCTTAGCTCAAAATCATCCGAACAAGAAATTAAAAAGGGCAAGATCGCACAAGATTGCCTTAATCCACCTCTATCAGAAGATGACTCGTTTAATTTTTCCATAAACAACGAACTTAGAGAATGCAACGAATTTCGTCTCGAACATTTAAATGAAGAGGAAAAGAAAAATTTAAAAAGGGTTTTGTTTGAATTCAAAGATATTCAGTACAAGGAAGGTGAAAATTTGACTTTTACTAGTACAATAAAACATTCAATACAAACAAAACACGAAGACCCGATATATAAAAAGCCATACAAATATGCGCAAGCTTTTGACGAAGAAGTTAATACACAAATTACTGAGATGATTAAACAAGGAATAATTCGAAAGTCGAAATCTCCTTATTGTTCACCAATCTGGATAGTCCCAAAGAAAAGCGATGCTTCAGGAAAGAAAAAAATTCAGATTAATAATAGATTATAGGAGTTTAAATGAAATCACAATAAACGATAAATTTCCGATCCCTAGAATGGATGAAATTCTAGACAAATTAGGAAAATGCCAATATTTTACAACACTCGATTTAGCCAAAGGCTTCCACCAAATTCAAATGGATGAAAATTCCATAGCAAAAACTGCATTTTCAACTAAACATGGGCATTATGAATATACCCGTATGCCATTTGGTCTTAAAAACGCCCCTGCAACTTTCCAAAGATGTATGAACAATCTCTTAGAAGATTTAATCTACAAAGATTGTTTAGTATACTTGGATGACATCATTATTTTCTCCACCTCATTGGAAGAACATATTTTGTCTCTTAAGAAAGTTTTTGAAAAATTAAGGAATGCCAATTTGAAATTACAATTGGATAAATGTGAATTCATGAAAAAGGAAACAGAATTTTTAGGTCATATCGTAACTACAAGTGGTATCAAACCTAATCCTAATAAAACCAATGCTATAACTAACTTTCCAATACCTAAGACCCCAAAACAAATAAAATCATTTTTAGGACTATAGCGGCTTCTATCGCAAATTCATTCCTAATTTCGCTAATATTGTAAAACCAATGACAGTTAAATTAAAAGGGAGCAGTAATTGATTTAAGGTGTAAAAATTACATAGAAGCATTCGAAAAATTAAAAGTACTTATTACTTCAGATCCAATACTTATTTATCCTGATTTCAGTAAAACATTTTCTCTAACAACTGATGCAAGTAATATAGCAATCGGTGCAGTGTTATCACAAAACCATAAACCTGTATGTTATGCAAGCAGAACTTTAAACGAACATGAAATTAATTATGCCACGATAGAAAAAGAATTGTTAGCGATCGTTTGGGCAACGAAATATTTCAGATCTTACTTATTCGGAAGACGTTTTGAAATACTCAGTGATCATAAACCTCTTGTCTGGCTGAATAATATCAAAGAACCAAACATGAAGTTACAGAGATGGAAAATAAAATTAAATGAATTGGATTACGAAATTAAATATTTACCCGGAAAAGAAAATTATGTAGCTGACGCTTTATCCCGAACCAAAATAGAAGAAAACATGTTAGGAGAAGTAGCCGAAAGTGTAGGCGCAACCGTACATAGTGCACAGGAAGACAACCAAAATTACATACCAATAACGGAACGACCATTCAATTATTTCCCTAGACAAATCGAATTAACAAAAGGAAATGAAGACCAAACGAACGTACAGCATTATTTTCATAAAATCAAAATCAAAATAACTTATAAAGAAATGACTGAAGACCTGGCAAAAGAAATAATTAAAGAATATTTATGTACAAAGAAAAGCGCTATTTACATGCACAATGACTCAGATTTCCCAACATTCCAGAAAGTTTTCGTAGAAATAATCAATTCCAATCATTTAACCAAATTAGTAAGATGCACAACTAAATTAGAAGATATCTTGACATACGCAGAATTCAAGGAGAAAAATATTGGAAAGACATAAAGAACTATTACATCCAGGAATAGAAAAAACAATTAATTGGTTCAAAGAAAAATACTATTTCCTGACCATCAAAACTTAATCCAGAACATTATTAACGAGTGTGAAATTTGTAACATATCTAAAACAGAACATAGAAACACAAAACTTTCTTTCGAAACCACCCCAGAAATACAAAACATCCGTGAAAAATACGTAATGGATTTTTATATAGTAGGTAATCAACAGTTTTTATCTTGTATTGACGTGTATTCAAAATTTGCTTCATTAGTAGAAATAACAAGTAAAGATTGGCTAGAAGCGAAAGAGCAATAATGAAAGTATTTAATGAAATGGGAAAACCACAAGAAATTAAAAAAAAAGAACCTAAGCATTTATGTGTGTAGCTTTACACAACTGGTTAGATTCGGAAGGAGTAAAAATTCAGGTAACAACAAGTAAGAATGGTATATCAGACGTAGAAAGATTCCATAAGACAGTTAATGAAAAACTACGAATCATTGGAAGTGAGACAAATATTGAAAATAGGTATACTAAATTCGAGTTAATACTTTACATTTATAATCACAAAACAAAACATAATGCTACAAACAGAGTACCAGCCGATATTTTCATGTATGCAGGAACACCCGATTATGATACACAGGATAGGAAAATCAATAAGATTAATCAGCTAAATAAAGATAGACATGATTATGAAATAGATACCAAATATAAGCAATCTCCATTAGTAAAATCAAAAAACAACTAACCCGTTTAAAAAGACAGGAAATATCAGACAAGTTGATGAGAAACATTTGAAGAAACCAATAGAGGCAGGGAAAATTACTCATTATAAATCTAAATTTAAAAAGAAAAAATAATTAATAAAAGTAAATATAACAATTCCAGACAAACAGAAGAAACCTAATGGATTCAACAACCTCTATAAAATTATTATGTTTATGATTATATTAACTACTTCCAATTCAAATGACGAATGGACAAAACATCGAAATAAATCCGATAAAAGCCCAAAATGGATACTTAATGTTTAAAACAGGCACGATAGACATTCCAACTAATTATGAGAATCACTTTATAAGCATAAATATTACGAAAACAGAACAAATCTTTGAGAAATTAGTAGAAGAAGCATGTGAATTCAAAGGAACATTGCAGATAGAATATTTAGTGGGAAAACTTCAACGAGAAATTAATGGTATTAAAATCGCAAAACGTAGCAAAGAGGGTTGCTAAACATTGTAGGAACAACTTACAAGTACTTATTTGGAACATTGGATCAGGATGATAAAGAAGAGTTAGAACAGAAAATCGATACACTAACTGAGAATAGTATTCAAAGTAATGATTTAAATAAGATTATTGATGTCGTAAACAATGGATTAGATTTAATCAACAAATTTAGAGACGAGGAAGAGAAAGAGCAACAGGCTAACGTCCTAATATTTAATTTACAACACTTCACAGAATACATAGAAGACATTGAGTTAGGAATGCAACTAACTAGACTTGGAATTTTTAACCCCAAACTTTTAAAACATGATAATTTAAAACAGGTGAATTCCGAGAAATTGCTTAAAATCAAAACTTCCACTTGGCTCAAAACTAATACAAATGAAATTCTGATTATGTCCCAATTCCTACCGAAATATTTAAAGCCCCTGTTTTCGAAATTATTCCCTACCCAGATGAAGACAATAACATACTAACAGAGAACACGATCAATAAGTATTTCCTACATGATGAAAAAGTATTTGATAAAGAAACAGGAAAGATTGTATTTGACGAATGTATAAATGGAATAATTAAACAAGAAAATACAGGTTGTAAATACACTAAAACTCATAAAAATTTCCAAATTGATTATATTGAACCAAATATTTTATTGACATGGAACATCCCTAAAACATTTTTAAATCAAAATTGCATTAATAAAGAAATTTCTATAAGCGGAAGTAACCTTATCAAAATCCTTAATTGTTCGGTTCAATTGAATGAATTTATCCTTTCAAATACAATGGCAGATTACACCCAAACAGTTTATGTCAGTAATAATGTAACAAAACTAGAACCGCTAGCATATATCCAAACAAAAGAAATTATAAAAACACACACAAAATATTATAATGTATTCCAAATAATAACTACAACTACTTTTATAATTACAATTATAAGTTTATCTTTGTATCTATTCTATAAGTTTAAAAAGTTTACCGAAGAAACTAATTGTAAAATATGTAAAACCGAAGGAAGAAACACCAAAGATTCCAGAAATTGTAAACGATCAACCTAATATGAACATAGGAGAGCATCTTATGTTATACCCAAATCTATCGTCCTGAGGACAGGCCAAATTCAAAGGTTGGGGGAGTGACATATCCATAGCATTATACATAAACTATTTAATGTCCACACACCCACACACTCACACATACACATTAAGTATTTGTCAGAACTTACCCTTGAGACTTAGATTCAAATAGGCAAATGCACCGAACATGATCCTAGCCCAAATCAGACCTAAACATAATTGAGGATGGAAAAGTACTTATAAACAAAAATCCTCAGACTAAACAGACCGAGGGAAACATGCATTCAGCACGTTCCCATAATTCAGATCCCCAAACCCAATCGTAAAACTCAAATTTCGGGACCAAAGACAAAAACAAATTCAAAAGCAAGAATCCAAAGTCCAATCGGGAAAGTTCTCAGCCTAAACAATAAAACACACTCAATTAGAATAAACACACTCAAGTAAAGCTCGAAAGCTCCAAAACCGAGGTATGATCGTAAAAGAAGTCAGAGTTAGGAAGCGAGTTCAGTTTAAGATCTACAAGTAGTAGGTTGGTGTTCTCCAAATAAAAATCTTTGTAAACCAGTTGGACATAAGAAAATAAAGATAATTTTTTTTTTATTGAAAACTTATGGTGCAAACATTTAATTATATATTAACAATTAAATAAATCCAACCAATTTTTAAGTGAAAATAACAAAATCGATTTAATATTTTTTGTGTATTTTGTGAAGGTCTTTTTTTAAGTTAACCTAAAGTTTTAGTTTAGGTTCCCCCCCGATTCATTCATAGATATTATTTCCATTGTATTAATCAGAGTTTTTACAGCTGACATGGGGGGACATCTGAGTAGAGTTTTGAAAAAATCTAAAATTTTTTTTTTCGCTTTTAAAATTCAATTATTTGCGAATTGTAGTCGCATGCAGACGTGTATTTATTGTGCTCCGGGGGAAAAAATGTATTCAATAATATCAAAAAAGTGCAGTGACTGGTTTCGTAAATCAACAACAACGCGAAAAGACGCTTTCAGCGATGAAATCGCTAATGTTATCGCAATGTCAACGTGAACAAGACAAGAGACGGCTCACAATACCACTCGTAAAGGGCAAAATCCAGGAAACAAAAGTTCAAACGAAGTCTGAAGATAATTCCGGAGTATTATCGAAATACCTCACCGACACAAAAAAAGAACTTTTAGCTAAACAGCAGCAAGGGCTTGCAAGTCGTAATTAAGGGCATAGAGCCCGAAGTATCGCCTGCAGAGATAACATAGGCGCTACAAGAGAAGGGACTTAGCGCTAAGACAGTGTTCAATATCCCTAACAGGGATAGAAAGCCGCAGCCACTCTTTAAGGTTGAGCTCGAGCCACAAATTAAGCCCCTAAAGAAATACGAAGTGCACCCTATATAATCTTCAGTTCCTGCTGCACCACAGAATTACAGTTGAGGTGCCGCAATAAACGCAATGGTCCGGTACAATGTGCGAACTGCCAAGAATATGGCCATACACGGTCTTACTGTAAACTGCGCCCGGTTTGTGTAGTTTGTGACTCCGCACACTGCCCAGCCAGCAAAGATGACCAAAACTCGAAAAAGTGCGGCAACTGCGGTGGAAATCACACTGCTAACTATAGAGGTTGCTCACTGCCGCAATCAGCACACCAAGAACCGAACACGGCTCAGCAGCATCAACCTCCGGAGCAGCCAAAAAGTAACTTTGAAGCTATGATATGCAGTCTACAACAATGCCTTACGGAGTTTATGTCGTTTATGCGTACAACTATGCAAGATCTAATGCGAAACCAAAATCTATTAATACAAATGATGGTTTCACAGCAATTCAAATAATGACTTCCCTACGAATATCTACGTGGAACGCTAACGGCGTTTCGCAG
Source organism: Drosophila parabipectinata (assembly GCA_018153455.1). Classification (NCBI taxonomy): domain Eukaryota; kingdom Metazoa; phylum Arthropoda; class Insecta; order Diptera; family Drosophilidae; genus Drosophila; species Drosophila parabipectinata. The sequence continues at coordinate 137,844 of JAECYA010000180.1, read as the reverse complement.
CATAAACTCAAGTTATCGCAATTCCTACTAGACAATGAAATCGACGAAATGCAGAAACACATCTTACGGAACAAATCATCCACATGGTAAAGCACACAGCGGGACTGGAATTTTAATCAGAAGCCGTATTAAGCATTATCATACGAAATTTGCAAAAAACTACCTACAGGCCACATCAATAAATATACACCTAATTACTGGCAAGCAATTAACTATGGCTGCCGTATACTGCCCCCCACGCTTCACCATAGCCAAAGATTAGTTTATGCAGTTTTTCGAATCACTCGGAGACCACTTCATAGCAGCAAAAGGCTACAATGCCAAGCACACACAATGGGGATCTCGTCTCGTGACCCCAAAAGGAAAGCAGCTCTATCCCAAGAAAAAGGGTCCAAAATCCCAAGAAAAAGGGTTCCGGGTTCTACAAGGGCAGCACGTTCCACACCACGACTGGAACTAGCGGTCCCATCTCTTGCGTAAACTGTAAAGGGCAACACATTTTGCGGCGATGTCCTGATTTTTTGTCCAAAGATTGCTTTTCCCGCAAAAGAATCATTGAACATAGAAAAACATGGGAATTGTTTACAATGCGGACATCGTCACCATACCCGGCTTCATTTCCCCACGACGTATACCAGCTCATCACCAAATATTTTGAACGCAGCAAGCGAGAGCTCCGATCCTGCTCATCCTTCCGATTCCACTAAAAAACTTGTTTTCTATTGTCTGGATTTGTGTTGACTACATCGTAGTTCGAAAGTGGTTCATATATTAGATTATCTGTACTCACTACTTGGTCGTTATTTGTTGTGTTTAATAGACTTATGAAGTCATTATTGGATGTTGCTATGGTATTTGCAACGTAAATACCATGTTGAATTTCCTGATTTGGAATTAATACACTGCCTGCTTTTGAATTAAGTTCAGTTCAAAGGAGCTGCGCCGATTATTTCTAAGCGAAGAGCATCAACGGGTACTGCTGGAGTTTTGCTCTATGGAGTCCATCGAATGGCATTTTATTCCAAGCACCATTTTTACCGAGCTGTCGGATCTGCAGTTCTGGGATTCGAGGAGCTGCGAACGCTGCTGTGCCATATTGGGGCTGTTATAAATTCACGATCCTTATTGTCTCTTTCAGAAAATCCTGCAGACCTTGATGTTCTGACCCCGGCTCATTTTTTAACTGGTGGTCCGTCAGTCAGCTTTATCGAGCCTGATGTCACAAAGCTGAACTTCAACCGGTTGGACAGCTGGCAGCGATGGAAGGAGGAGTACCTAAGCCTTCTCCAGCAGCGCTCCAAATGGCGCGCCTCCGGTTCTGCCTTTGCCCCGAACGATGTGGTGCTAGTAAAGGACGAGAATCTACCTCCGATGAAGTGGCCGCTTGCGAGAAAAATGGAGTTAATCCCTGGTCGGGATGGTATCTTTCGAGTGGCGGTGATAAAAACATCATCTGGAATTACCAAGCGAGCAGTGACTAAGCTGTGCCTTTTGCCCCTTAAGGATGAAGTTGGAGTAGAAGCCTAACTGGGGGGAGAATGTCGGGTCAAGCAGTAAGCAACTAATTTAAACACAACAATTAATTAGTAACTGATGTTTTGCTGGTCGCAAGCCGACTCTCTTTGGGCCGCTCGGCTTTGCTAATTGGGCGTTATAGTTAGCGAGCATCCGCTCAGCATATTCTGCAAGGTTGGCGGCACTCTCGTTCATCTTCTTACTGCGCTCGCATCCTAAATTGGATTTCCCATTATTGTTAATATATCCTCATAAATCCTAATTTAATATGCGGCCTGAATAAAATTTATAACGTTAACCCTAATTAAATTCTGATTTTTTATTTACGGCATTGAAAACGCTCAATGACCAAACAGTGGGTATTCAATATATGTGCATACTACATCTCCCTCCTTTTGAAAAATAACGTTATATAATAAAGTTATTTTTATAATAAAAAATTCTAATTAATACATCTTTTTTATACCCTTGCAGAGGGTATTATAATTTTGTCCAAAAGTGTGCAACGCAGTGAAGGAGACATCTCCGACCCTATAAAGTATATATATTCTTGATCAGGATCACCTCCTGAGTTGATATGAGCATGTCCGTCTGTCCGTCTGTCTGTTTCTACGCAAACTAGTCTCTCAGTTTTAAAGCTATCGACTTGAAACTTTGCCGGCTTCCGACTATAAGTCGGAACGCCCGGATCGACCGACTGTATCCTATAGCTGCCATATAACTGATTGATCGGAAATGGTATAACTTTGGTGTTTTTAGAGTTAGAGAGTTCAAATTTGACATGAGAGCTATTTTAAAATAATTCGACTGGCCAAATTTCAGGATATTCTTAATCCATATAACAAGACGGAAAACACGTGAATAAAGGATCGGCCGACTATATCTCCAAACACTATAGCTGCCATATAACTGAACGATCGGAAATGACCCAACTTTCGTGTTTTTGAAGATAGAAAGCTGGCACTTGGTACACATTCTATTTTTGGTCAGTTAATCCGATCTATCAAATTTCATAACGATCGGTTGACTATATCTTATAACTGACATACAACTGAACGATCGGAAATGGTATTTGGTAGAAATATCAACTTTCGCATTTTTGAAGATAGAAGCTTGGGATTTCTTTTTAGATTTTTTATTGTAATTAATTGGTTTTATTATGATGTAATCATAAGGATTGGCCAACTATATCCGATATTTGCGATATATATCCGGTTTTAGCTGCAATGGATAGTCCATCATATGATCGCTAAACTACCTACGACAACTGTACAAGCCTGGGAGCATTGCTTGGGAAACTCCAGCGACATTCCGAGTTTCCTCGACTTGGAAACCTTCCTCAACAATCGCGTCTTCAGCATGAACATCATTGAGAACCGGAAATGTTCACAGCCCACGCAAAACTCTACGATCAACAAATCGACAAATTATCCACGCCAAAATCCCAAGAAAAAGGGTTCCGGGTTCTACAAGGGCAGCACGTTCCACACCACGACTGGAACTAGCGGTCCCATCTCTTGCGTAAACTGTAAAGGGCAACACATTTTGCGGCGATGTCCTGATTTTTTGATCCAAAGATTGCTTTTCCCGCAAAAGAATCATTGAACATAGAAAAACATGGGAATTGTTTACAATGCGGACATCGTCACCATACCCGGCTTCATTTCCCCACGACGTATACCAGCTCATCACCAAATATTTTGAACGCAGCAAGCGAGAGCTCCGATCCTGCTCATCCTTCCGATTCCACTAAAAAACTTGTTTTCTATTGTCTGGATTTGTGTTGACTACATCGTAGTTCGAAAGTGGTTCATATATTAGATTATCTGTACTCACTACTTGGTCGTTATTTGTTGTGTTTAATAGACTTATGAAGTCATTATTGGATGTTGCTATGGTATTTGCAACGTAAATACCATGTTGAATTTCCTGATTTGGAATTAATACACTGCCTGCTTTTGAATTAAGTTCAATTTTCCGAATAACTTGGGATCTTGCTGGCAGAAGTATTGAATTATTGCCAGAACTATGAGCTATTGGTACTTTAATTGGGAATTTTAAATTATTGGGTCTAATTATAATCCAATCTTCAGATGGCTTGAAGTCTAATTGACAGTTGTATTTTTTGATGGAATGTTGTATTCGCATGGAATTGGGAAATGTGAATTTAAGATATGAAAATCGTGTGGAATTATGTAATTGGTGGTCTGTATCTCTATAGAAACTAAACCTTGGGATTTTATTATTTCTTGACTTATGCCTTTTATGTCTATGATGTAATCATTTTGGATGTTTTGGAAATTATCCGAAGTTTCTTTTAGAATGGAAATGGGTGCACCTGTGTCTATTAAAAATGTAAGTTCTTTCCCAGTAGCTACATTAAAAAATGAAACGAATATATTTTGGCGGATATTAATGGTGTGAACTCTAACTTCTTTTATTGTTGAGTATTTAAAGTGTTTTGGGAGTTTTCCGATGTGTTTTGGTTATTATTTTGCGTCATTCTTACATTGCCTTGGTTATTGCTATTGAACTCTGGTGTGAACTCTGAATTCATTTATTGTTGAGTATTTAAAGTGTTTTGAGAGTTTTCCGATGTGTTTTGGTTGTGGCCTCGGTTTGAGTTACCACTGCCTCTATAGTTTCCTCTATATGGGCCTCGCCTCTATTGTTATTCTGATAATTGTTGTTATAATTATCGTTGTTGTAGTTATTGTGATTACCACGAAAACTACCTCTATAACTTCCACGTCCGCGATTTAAGCCGCGCTGTGGATAATTCTTATAATATAGGACAGTATTTGACTGCCCAGTTGCTTCAGTGCAACTATTAACAAATTTGGAAACGGCTTCGTTCATAGTACTGAATGTGCCAGCTTGCATGATAAGTTTTACCTTATCGATTGTGCAGTTTTTAGTCATTGCTTTGACTGCATGCTGCATGGAATAATTCCTGGCTAGCTCTAAAGATAAACCATCGGATATATATGCAGCTTCTAAGGCTTTCGTCATCTACACAATTTCTTGTGTGTATTGGTTAGAAGTTTTATTGCGCTGCTGTAGATTCATCAGCTTCGCTGATAATACCTCAACAGTTTCGCCTTTGACGTTACTTCTTAGTCTGGCAATCACCTCAGTAATTGTTGTTTCATTACCGATTAGATTCGTGGCGATACCTTTTAGCTTTTTTTTAATAATGGAAATAGCTAATTCTTCGTGCTCGCCTTTTATTGATTGTATTATTTGTAAAGAATCAATGAAACTTGTTTAATTTTCAGCCGTACCATCAAAAACTGGTATAAGCTTAGATGCTGTATTAATAAAATCAATATTTGATTGTGTCATTGTTATGGATTTACCTATTTGGTTTTCTATTACACTCGAAGTATCTGAATCTGTAAAATTATCCAGAATAAGTCCTCTTAAGGAATGTATCTTTTGAATTTCGATCCTTGGCTTTTTAAAAATTTATCTTTCAATGTTTGTGGCGGATTCTTGTTTTATGCGCTGGCATGTTTGTTTGTCAACCAAATATACCGCCGGAAATAGTAAGATTATTCAAATCTTCGTCTTCTATTTTGGGGTTTACTTTGGGAAGCTCTTCTGACTCTTCTTCTTCTTTGACCAATGATCTTGATTTAATCTTTCCCTATGGTATGCATCTATATTTGTTTAGCATACGCGCTACATTAAAGCACTCTACTAATATTTCAACGTGCTTCCTAATCGTGCTCTTTTGAATGGGTCTATTCTGAGTTAGAGACTTGTACGATCTGTCTAAATTATTTTTAATTATTGATAACTCTTCGTAAAATTTGTTTCAATTCATGCCTTTAGTTTAGTCATACTTTGTAAAAAGAATTACGTAATATATTTTAATATTTGTTTCCTTTATTTCATTTTCTTAGATTTTAGGTGTTTACATTTGTGTGTAATAATTTTTGTTTTTTCTGGGTTTTTTTTATACCCTTGCAGAGGGTATTATAATTTTGTCCAAAAGTGTGCAACGCAGTGAAGGAGACATCTCCGACCCTATAAAGTATATATATTCTTGATCAGGATCACCTTCTGAGCTGATATAAGCATGTCCGTCTGTCCGTCTTTCCGTCTGTCTGTCCGTCTGTCTGTCTGTTCTTTTCTACGCGAACTAGTCTCTCAGTTTTGAAGCTATCGTCTTGAAACTTTGCACACACCCTTCTTTCCTTTGCACGCAGTATATAAGTCGGAACGGCCCGGATCTGCCGACTATATCCTATAGCTGCCATATAACTGGTTGATCGGAAAAGGTATAACTTTGGTGTTTTTAGAGTTAGAGAGTTCAAATTTGACACGAGAGCTATTTTTGGCAAACCATTACGACATGCCCAATTTCATAAGGATCGGCCGACTATATCTTATAGCTGCCATATAACTGAACGATCGAAAATGACCCAACTTTCGTTTTTTTAGAAAGCTGAAACCAAAGATTATAAAGTACATAGATGGGACATCAGGGCCCAAAACGGTAAACTTTTTGCGTCGAGCTTGTTGGTGAGGGGGGAACGCACATGCATACGATTCTATTTATAGAACTCTTCACATGTATCCGTCAACAAAAATGTGAACCTATGTGTGTATGTGTGACTGCTCGCACGACGGCGTAAAAAGGTTTTGGCTTCCAAATTTCAATTTCAATTTCTCGTTTCCGTTTTCGATGCGCCGATGTGGTAGTTGGTAGAACAAATAGTATTTTTGATCGCCGCAGATCGAGACAGGATGGTAGCCTAATGCATAGAGTATTTACTTTATGTATAATTTTTCTGTGTTCAAATCCTCGTAAGGACTTTGAACTTTTCGTTATTTTATAATTATTATTTTTTTTCTTTAATTGTAATATTTTTCTTTAATTTTACAATTGTAAGGGAAAAATATTACAAGGAGTCCTTCCGGCATTTGGTCATCCGACACGTCCGTCACTTATTTTTACAAAAATTTTAATAGAATGCAATTCAAAATAATAATAATAACATAAAAATTAAAAAGTAAAAAAAAAAATTAATAAAAAAAATAAAAGTAAATATAAAAGAATCATGAAACTAAAACTTTATCAAAATCGAAACAACCGGCCGCTAGTGAAGTCGAACCCAGGACCCCATGAATAAGGACCACGCACTATCCATCTAGGCTACCCTCGAAGTTGATTTTATGATACTTAAAATTGGTGTTAAAGGAGGCGCTACAATCCATACCAAAAACAGAGTTGACGAGTAAGGATAGTAAAAGATATTTCTGATCATTTTACTCTTACAAAATATCTAAGCCATACGTCCCAATCAGTTTTATCAGCCGATATGTAAGATCGTATGTATTCATTGAAAGTTCTATGACTTCTTTCTATTGTTCCAACTGTCTGGTGGTGGTGTGCTGTGGATGTAATATTTTCAATATTTTAATATTTGCACAAATCGTCTATAATTGAATTCTTATATTCTGTTCCCATGTCCGTAATGAACGTCTTCATTGGACCGTACTTCAGGATAAAAGATTCAAATATTGCTTTAGCTACAGTATTGGCGTTTTTATTCGGAACAGGTATGGCAACTAAATACTTAGTTAAATCACATATTAAAGTGACTGCATACTCATTGCCATTTTCTGATTTTGGCAGTGGACCAATAGGTCCACTATCACTCTGTCGAAAGCATTTATTGGTGTGCTGTAATTGTTAAAGGGGTCTTTGTGTGCTTAGTTATTTTTGATTTCTGGCATTTTTGACATTTTCTTACGTACTCAGTTATATCTTTAGACACGCTTTTCCAGTAATAGTGTCTTTTTACTTTGGCCAAAGTTTTTGATATGCCAGTATGACCTCCTTGAATTGGATCATCATGAAATGTAGACAAAATTTCTTCTTTTTCTTTTAAATTTGTTATTTGGGTCACCGGGTTGAGTAGCGCTATTCTTAATGTTTTCAATATTTTATTGCCCATTAATTTAAATTTATCTATTGAAGTATATTCAAAGATATTTTCCCACGGTGCCACTTTGAGTTGGCTGATTTTATGTATACCGGCTTGCATTTCAAGCCTTTGGATAAATTGATCTAAATCAATAACTCCATAAGTATATAAATCGCTAACATCGTATCTTGCAGTAATTTTTCTGCCTTGTTTAAATAAACATAGCATATTTTTTATCTGCAAGGTCACTACTTTACGTACTTCATCATTGTTTATGACGTCGTATACGTTGGGCTTAGAAGCTTTATTTAAAGATTGCCTTGGCTATTCTTGTTTTTTGATTTTCCGCGTGGAATTTTTGTCTACTTTGATATCTAGTAGTGACTTTTAATACATTTATAGTTATATTTTGTAGATCTTTGATGGTTATTCTTGATAACGCATCAGCTACATGATTATCTTTTCCCTAAAAAATTTTCGACTGTAAAGTCGACTGCCCAGTTGCTTCAGTGCAACTATTGACAAATTTGGAAACGGCTTTCGTTCATAGTACTGAATGTTCCAGCTTGCATGATAAGTTTTACCTTATCAATTGTGCAGTTTTTAGTCATTGCTTTGACTGCATGCTGCATGGAATAATTCCTGGCTAGCTCTAAAGATAACCCATCTGATATATATGCACCTCTAAGGCTTTCTTTCTAAGGTCATCTGCTCAATTTCTTGTGTGTATTGGTTAGCAGTTTTATTGCGCTGCTGTAGATTCATCAGCTTCGCTGATAATACCTCAACAGTTTCGCCTTTGACGTTGCTTCTTAGTCTGGAAATCACCTCAGTAATTGTTCTTCATTACCGATTAGATTCCTGACGACACCTTTTAGCTTTGTTTTAATAATGGAAATAGGTAATTCTTTTTGCTCAATAATTAAAATAATTTAGACATAACTAAGATAACTCTTCGTAAAATTTGTTTCAATTCATGTCTTTAGTTTAGCCATACTTTGTAAAAAGAATTACGTAATATATTTTAATATTTGTTTTCTGTTATTTCATTTTCTTAGATTTTAGGCGTTTACAATTCGGGGCCTTTTGGACTCAGGCGTTACCGGTGCCGGTCCTCGCACAGGTGTTGTTGCAGTGGGGGCTGTCAAGTGGTCCAGGGCAATCCTTCGGGCACGTCTTTTTAAGTTTCGGTAATGGCTTGGGTGATCGAGGTTTTGTTTTTATTATTTTTTCATTAATTTTCCTTATCGGTACTGAGTGAGTGGCGGCAATTTTTGGGCATTTATTTTTGTTGCTTATTAATTTTCTTTCAGAAAATCTAGTTCTGTTTGAAGTTTTTGGCCGTAGCCCACGCGGGGAGGTGTGTTTACGTAGAGTAGCCACTTTAGGTGTGCTTCTCTTTTTTATTTTTTTTGCAACCCCCCCGTGATTGCCCATTGCTTTCACTCTACTCACTCAGATTTTTTTGTCTCCACTAATTTTCCAGTAATTTTCTAGTGATTTTCTGACTCGCTGTCACGGTCGCCATGTGATGAAGGATATCTCGAAGGGTTAAGTTTGGTTGGTTTTTTATTTGGAAGGAGCAGCTGAGGTGCCGTTCCAACGATCAAAATGTCTCTGTTCTTTACAATATTTCTTAAGTCTAAGTAAGGCTAAGTCTCGTAGCAGCGCTGCTTGCAGGCGGCCGGCAGAAAGGCTATGTACTTATGTATAAAGGAATATAATAATATACGTTGTTATGCGCTCTCAAGTGGAGGCGCGAGGGGTATGCTTATGCTGACCGATTGTTACGATTATGCTGACACTAGCACTTTCTGTGTGCGGGCTAAGCCATAACGATCAGTTCTTATTTCGGCCACTTAGGGTTTATGACCGGGACTTTGGATTATGTAAACACTGCAACAAAGTGTTAAAGTCCGCACCCTTTAAGTACTCTCGGTACAGTGGGTATTCAATATATGTGTATACTACAGTTATATGCATGCAGGGTACAGTGTTACCTCGCTACATGTTTCTACATATGTGCATATTACAATATATCGTAAAGCGGAAGGAAAGGACAGTGAAGGTTTTTAGCCCTTTGTCCTTTTTTTTACCATTTTTTAAAATTGAAGATTAGAGGGGCCGAGGAACGCCGCAAAAAACCCTTTAAATTTATTTTTTTGGATTTTTTTTTGGTGTTTTATGGGTTAAATTGGTTTTTTTTGTTTTTTTTTTTTTTTTTTTTTTTTAATTAAATAAAATTTTTTTTTTTTTTTTTTTTTTTTTTTTATTTTTTGTTGTTGTGAGAGGGGGGATTTACAGAAGAAGCTTGTGTGGTGCATGTGGGGGAGGGCGGCCCGACAAGTCACTTCGAAGCTCAAATTCTAGAAAATGGAGAGGGCGGCCCGACCTAGACATTGCCGAGCTAAAACTCTCTATAGAAAGCCCGTTGAGTCGAGCGGCCAAGAGAGAGTCGGCCTGCGATCAACTAGCTTTTGTATAAACTTAAGCCTAATAAATAAACATTCACCAAACATTAACATTAACGTTAAATTATTTAAACATTAAAATTACACCGGTGTGCTGCTGCCTGACCCGACAGGGTACTAACGCAGTTTTCATCCACCGGAATTTCCATGTCAGTTTATTTCTAGACTGATGCATCAACCGTTTTATATGTTCACTTGGCGACTCAATCATTACCTCTTACTCATCATATAACAAATGGTTATTCGTTATGGCTTACATTCAAAGGTATCTGCATAAATTACGCCACCCACAAGAACTTTGTCATGTGGGCGCGATTCGAGTACCAGAATTACGAAAGGCAATGCATCAAGTCGTAAGGACAGTTCAGAAAGAAGCCTTTTCTCAAAAGATTAGCCGAGTCCTGGCACGAAAATCTCTATCCAGGCGCATTGCCCTTACCGCTCTTTGCCCGTTTTTAGACGACTTTGGGATACTGCGACTCAAAAGACGAGTGAAGAACGTTCAATAACTGTGCCAAGCACAGAAAAAACCTATCATTACACTAAAAATGCATCATTTTACTGACATCGTAATCAATAATGCGAACCTAAACACTCTTCACAGAGGCACCGAGCTCACCTTAGCAACCATTCGGCACACATTCTGGATAGTCTATTGGAAACAAGCTGTAAAAAGGACTCTACGACAATGTGTCCAATGGCTTAAACATCGACCAATGCCTGCCTCACAGTCAATGAGGGATCTGCCACTAAATCCCTACTCCTCCCCCTGACCAACATCACAAAGAAAGAAGACAACCAACCAACATCACAGCACATGTATGTTCACTTGGCGACTTAATCATTACCTCTTACTCATCATATAACAAATTGTTATTCAACAAATTGTTTTGGCTTACATCCAAAGGTATCTGCATAACTTACGCCACCCACAAGAACTTCGTCATGTGAGCGCGATTCGAGTACCAGAATTACGAAAAGCTCTGCTTCAAATCGTAAGGATAGTTCAGACAGAAGCCTTTTTTCAAGAGATAAGCCGAGTCCTGGCACGAAAATCTCTATCCAGGCACATTGCCCTCACCGCTCTTTCCCCGTTTTTAGACGACTTTGGGATACTGCGACTCAAAGGACGAGTGAGGAACGTTCAACAACTGTCCCAAGCACAGAAAAATCCGATCAGCTCATCTTAGCAAGCATTCGGCACACATTCAGGATAGTCTATTGGAAACAAGCTGTAAACGGGACTCTACGACAATGTGTCCAATGGCTTAAACATCGACCAATGCCTGCCTCACAGTTAATGAGGGATCTGCCACTACATCGAGTCAACCCACCTGGTCGAGCCTTTGAAGCCACTGGTGTCGACTACACGGGCGCTCTTCAACGCTTATTTGGACGTAGAGGTTTGTGCAAGTATCTATACAGCGATGGAGGAACCAATTTCATCGGAGCAATTTCGCATCTTTCAAAAGGAGTTTCGAAATTGCATCGACACGGACATCACACCCACTCTTACGGCCCGTGGAATCCAATGGCATTCCAACCCACCGCACAGTCCTAATTTTGGGGGACTGTGGGAGGCGAACGTTAAAGCCGTCAAAACTCATCTGTGTCGTTCCTTCAAACTTACTGCCATGACCTATGATGAGCATGATCGATGGAGCGCCGATTGGCTTTCACATCTACAAGTACGACCGAACAATCTGCAAATTGACGATCTAGTTGTAATCAAGGATGACCGGCTCCCCCCAAACAAATGGAAGATGGCTCGAATAATCGATTTGCATCCTGGAGAAGATGGACTATTTCGCGTCGCCTAACTGAAACCGTTTCTGGAACCTATAAGAGATCCCTGTCCAAGCTATGTCCATTGCCAATATTCACCAATCCTACTCAAGAACCTGAAGAAGTCCAATAAGACAATAGAAGCCATATTATGCTGATCCCACCATTCCGGGGCGGCATGTACGGGCGTTATTTATCTTTTTGATTTATCGCTCTATCTTCATCGAGCTTAGAATCCACCCAGATTTCTCCCTGTAATTTTTGCAAAGCTTTCCATGTCTTGTCTCTCCCCTAGTATAAATTGTTGTTTAAGAAGAGTCATAGAGCAGTAGAGCAAGCAAGGCTATTGGAGTAGTGGAGAAGGTCAAAGATAAACCACGCGGGATTAAAGCTGACCCATTCAAAATAATTGAAAACAAACCAACATAAACAAAGCAAGTAAATATAAATGAAGTTCAATGCATAACTCTGTTTAGTCGTTTGGATTCAAAAACCCACAAGCAGAACTGAGCTCAACTATGAAATTACGCCCATGAACGGCATTTGTCACAACATTTTTGGTGGCCCATGAGGGGAACAATCCACACACAACTCCACGATCCACAATCCAACATTTCCATCAAAATCGTTAATGGAAACCTAATCTCAACACGGAACCATTATTCTCTTTTTCAACTCCTTCATTCTCTTTGACAAAGAGGAAGCGAAAATAACGGATTCAAACTTTGCATTGCACGTGTCGCGCAAACGCTAGCCCATTGTCGCTCTCTCACATTGGAAGATCATACATACGCCCAAGCCAGCGAGCACTTCCAGTGCAGAGTCTGAAACAATGGCAAAGGGTGGCAAAGCCGACAGCTTATTTGCGCTCCAGAAAGATCTTCACGACCAGCTCCACCAACTCCAAGTAAACTTCAAGAAGGACAGCACGTCTCGGTAAACTAAGCCCTACTTCCAAATGCACCTTTCCAAACTCAAATTAATAAGCCAGCAATTCAACAAGAATCATCAAGAGTTTGTAAGCGCTTGCTACCCCATACACCTTTACCTCGTCGATAATTTATCGGATCAGTTCGAAGAGGAATTTATCACAGCATTTTGTTTAATATCTACGGAGTCGAAACACTTTTCCCCATTCAGCTACCAGTGTGCGCCCAGCAACAAGCGACGCCTGTTCCTAAAATACTCGGCCCTGGTGCGGCAGACCAATTTCCAAAGTTGCCAGTACCTAACTTTTCTGGAAACTATACAGATTGGCCAGCTTTCCATGATCTGTTTATGCAACTCATTCACCAGAACCAGGCCTTGTGTTCACTCAGTTCACATGAACGCCCTGTACGACTTACCCTTTATCTCAAGGGAAAGCTCATCAGAGATCAAGCATATGCTGAACGTAACCAACGTATGCATCAACGAGTTCAATCGTGTCAAAACGAATATCCATTCTAGCACGCAATGGATAGTCCATCATTTGATCGCTAGATTACCTACGACAACGGTACAAGCCTGGGAGCATTGCTTGGGAAACTCCAGCGACATTCCGAGTTTCCTCGACTTGGAAACCTTCCTCAACAATCGCCTCGTCAGCATAAACATCATTGAGAACCGGAAATGTTCACAGCCCACGCACAACTCTACGATCAACAAATCGACAAAATATCCGCGCCAAAATCCCAAGCAAAAGGAACCAGCGGTCCCATCTCTTGCGTACACTGTAAGGGACAACACATTTTGCGGAGATGTCCTGATTTTTTGTCCAAGGATTGCTTTGCCCGCAAACGAATCATTGACCATACAAAGGCATGTTTAAATTGCCTCAGCATCCATCATCCCTTGTCGCAGTGTGGCAGTAACAAGAATTGTTTACAATGCGGACATCGTCACCAAACCCTGCTTCACTTCCCCACGACGTATACCAGCCCATCACCGATTATTCAGAACGCAGCAAGCGAGAGCTCCGATCTTGGTCATCCTTCCGATTCCACTACAGTGCTGATGGCCACTGGCGCGGAGTCAACTCGATCAATTTTGCTGGCCACAGCTCTAGTGCAACTACATAATAACAGCACCGAACAAACTGCCGTTATTCGAGCCTTGATCGATCATGGCTCTGAGGGCAAGTTAATCACAGAACGTCCCACTCAGTTACTGAGACATCCACGTCACCGAGTAACAGCAAAGATCACCGGGATCGGTGATAACTCAAAGAACACCTGTAGATTTAGTACAGAGTTCTTCATAAGCTCATGTACGGACCCTCAATTTCACCATCTGGTGCGACCAGCGTATGTCCTCAACTCGATAACCTCTCCTTTACCAAGAAGCAATGTCAACGTGCACGCTTGTCAGCATCTTCAGGGATTACACTTGGCCGATCCCACCTTTACCAGGCCAGGCCGCATCGACGCGTTATTTGGAGTAGATCTAATACCATGTTTGTTGCTGTCAGATTTACGGAAATGAGCTAGGTTAGGTTGGTTGGATCGTGTTTGGCCATAGAAATGAATCAATGGCAAATGTGGTAACCATTCGTTGCCATCAGACTAATCTGGATGCACTGGTAAAGGGTTTCTTCGATCTCGATCAAATGAGCTCTGAGAGGACCTTAACAGCAGAAAAACAATGGTGTGAGGATCATTTCCAGCGTACCTGCACCCGACAACCCAATGGAAAATACCTGGTCAGGCTTCAGTTAAAAACTGAATTTGATAAGGAACAAGTCATCGGAAGATCTCACCAAATCGCACTCAATAGATTCCACCTCTTAGAACGTCGACTAAACAGAAACGACACACTCAAACAACAATATCACTCCTCAATCAAGGAATATTTTGATCTTAAGCAACTCTCCAAAGTTACTACCGCAAAAGCTCGACATCAAATGATCACTCCAAGAGGTCAACAGTATTTCTCATCATGTACTCTCCCACACCTCGCTGTGGTAACGGAGGAAATTACAACGTCCAAAGTTCGGGTGGTGTACGATGCATCATGTACCCCTTCAAACAGAAAATCCCTTAACGATATATTGTGCATCGGCCCACCGCTACAAAACGATTTAGGAGGAGTCATAACGACGAATGTATCGCTGTATCGATATGCACCAGGATGATGCTCAATTTCAACGCATCTTATGGAGGAATGATCAAAATTAATTAGCCGAGTACAGCCTAAAAACTGTCACCTTTGGGACTGTATCAGCACCGTATACAGCCATATGCGTACTCCGTCAACTCGCTCACGACGAACAACATCGCTACCTTTTAGCAACTCCAGTCTTATTAAATGAAGTATATGTCGACGACGTCCAACCGTCACAATACTATTCATGGAGCATTAGAAATACGAGAACAACCAGGAAAACTCAGGAAATGGAAATGGTCATCAAATCATCCACAGATCTTATCCGAAATTCCTGACCAACACATGGCTCAAAAGAGAAATGTAGAAGTAAATTTCCAGAGACTATTAAAACTCTGGGACTTTATTAGAGCCCACACGAGAATTTCTATAGCTTCAAGGTTTGATTTGATCTCCGGCCTTTACTAAACGATCCTTTTTTTAAGTAGTCGCTCGCCTGTCACTATTGCCGCCAAGAGTATTCTGAAGGACATCTGACAGTGGCGACCCGAGACATCCGACAAAAACCAACCCGCTCTCGATTGTGACGGCCCTTTACCCTCAATTCTTCAAGACCGATGTGAAAACTTCCGACATCATTTACCAAACATTGAGAAGTTGAAAATACCTCGGTGGCTTGGTCACCAGACCGGTGAACCACAGTCACACCAACTACACGTCTTTTGTGACGGCTCCTCGCAAGCTTACGCAGCCTGTGTTTATCTCCGAATACAATATCCATCCGGGAGAGTGAGCACGGCCCTATTGACAGCACGAAGTCGAGTCACGCCCACGAAGCCGCTAACGATCCCTCGAAACGAACTCTCTGGTGCAGTGTTGCACAACTGGCTAAATCATCCACCGGAATTCCCATGTCAGTTAATTTCTGGACTGATGCATCAATCGTTTTATATTGGATTAAAGGAAATATTGGATTAAAGATTTTGGAACTAAGTACTACAATCCAATGGCAGCACGTACCTTCGGGAGAAAACCCAGCCTATTGCGCTTAAGGGGTCTTACTCCTCACCAGGTAGCCAGGCATCAAATCTGGTGTTTCGGTCCCGATTGGCTACGGGAGGATGAGAATCGGTGCCCGAAGAAAACGTACACTTCTCCCCCTGACCAACATCACAAAGAAAGAAGACAACCAACCAACATCACAGCACATGTATGTTCACTTGGCGACTCAATCATTACCTCTTACTCATCATATAACAAATTGTTATTCGTTTCGGCTTACATCCAAAGGTATCTGCATAACTTACGCCACCCACAAGAACTTCGTCATGTGAGCGCGATCCGAGTACCAGAATTACGAAAAGCTCTGCATCAAATCGTAAGGATAGTTCAGAAAGAAGCCTTTTTTCAAGAGATAAGCCGAGTCCTGGCACGAAAATCTCTATCCAGGCACATTGCCCTTACCGCTCTTTGCCCGTTTTTAGACGACTTTGGGATACTGCGACTCAAAGGACGAGTGAAGAACGTTCAACAACTGTCCCAAGCACAGAAAAATCCGATCATTATTCTTAAAATGCGTCATTTTACTGACATCGTAATCAATAATGCGCACCTGAACACTCTTCACGGAGGCACCGAGCTCACCTTAGCAACCATTCGGCACACATTCAGGATAATCTATTGGAAACAAGCTGTAAAAAGGACTCTACGACAATGTGTCCAATGGCTTAAACATCGACTAATGCCTGCCTCACAGTTAATGAGGGATCTGCCACTACATCGAGTCAACCCACCTGGTCGAGCCTTTGAAGCCACTGAAGCTTAATTGGACGTAGAGGTTTGTGCAAGTATCTATACAGCGATGGAGGAACCAATTTCATCGGAGCAGACAATTCTCTTCGCATCTTTCAAAAGGAGTTTCGAAATTGCATCGACTCGGACATCACACCCACTCTTACGGCCCGTGGAATCCAAAGGCATTCTAACCCACCGCACAGTCCTAATTTTGGGGGACTGTGGGAGGCAAACGTTAAAGCCGTCAAAACTCATCTGTGTCGTTCCTTCAAACTTACTGCCATGACCTATGATGACCACGGTGCTCACCCAGATCGAATCATGTTTAAACTCAGCAGCAGATCCAAACGATCTGTCCCCACTTACTCCCGGGCATTTCCTTACAGGAGGACCTTTATTGGCACCTCCGGAACCTTCTCTTTTAGACAAGTCCATCAACACACGCTTCGTCGACGGTCAACGGCTCCTGAGACAATTTTGGCATCGATGGAGCGCCGATTGGCTTTCACATCTACAAGTACGACCGAACAATCTGCAAATTGACGATCTAGTTGTAATCAAGGATGACCGGCTCCCCCCAAACAAATGGAAGATGGCTCGAATAATCGATTTGCATCCTGGAGAAGATGGACTAGTTCGCGTCGCCTCACTGAAACCGTTTCTGGAATCTATAAGAGATCCCTGTCCAAGTTATGTCCATTGCATCCATTGCAATCCTACTTCGAAACCTGAAGAAGTCCAAAACACAATAGAAGCCATATCATAGCATTCCGGGGGCGGCATGTACGGGGAGAGCCGGGGAGCCGAAAAGCGTCGCCCCATACTTGACACAACGGTTCTTAAGCTGACAAAATCCATAGGGGCCCGAAGTTTCTTCAAAAAAAATTTAATTTTTACACAGTGCACTGTGGTTCCACCAGAGGCCAAAAATAAAAAAAACAAGAAAGAAAAGCTAGCTTCTGGCGGAGCCGAAGTTGATATACCCTTGCAGTTAAAACCGGATATATATCGCAAACATCGGATACAGTTGGCCGAACCTTATGATTAGATCATAATAAAACCAATTAACTTAAATAAAAAATCTAAAAAAAAAGTCCCGATCGAAAATGACCCAACTTTCGTGTTTTTGAAGATAGAAAGCTGAAACTTAGTACATATTCTATTTTTCAGTTCAGGTCAGTTGATCCAACCTACCAAATTTCATTAGGATCGGCCGACTATATCCTATAGCTGTCATATAACTGAACGATCGGAAATGGTATTTGGTAGAAATACCAACTTTGGTATTTTTGAAGATAGAAGCTTGGGACTTTTTTTTAGATATGCCATTGTAATTAATTGGTTTCCTTATGATATTCTCATCCGATATTCATATCATATCCGATGTATCCGATGAAATTCAAATACGATGTTTGCAATATATATCCGGTTTTAACTGCAAGGGTATATCAAGTGTGGCTCCGCCCGAAGTTAGCATTCATTTCTTGTTTTTTGGTGCAATTAATCCGCGAAATCAAATATCAATTTTTTTTTCCGAACGATTACGAATTTTCCGATACTTGTTCATTTTCCGTGCCTCTAACGGTACTCCGCATCAGGCAACATCCGCCTACAATCTCAACAAACCTCGTCTTCTTGGGTTATTTTGGTTCCTGAAGTTTCGACGTCGGCGCCACTAATTCCCACTTATTCCTTGTAATCGCATTTCATCGGCGATCTCACCGTTCTCATCACATTAGAGTGGTCGGCCACCGCTTCGTACGAGAATATTGCGCAAGTCAGTCGACAACCGCTGCCCAGCGACTTGGACTCTGACAATGCCCACGGGAGACGACAAAACGCCGCGTTCGATCCCAGCCATCCGTTTGGGATGCCTCTTTTGCAGCCTAAAGCTACCAGTGCCAGTCCAAGGGCAAAGAGTGACGAATCCGTCAATACAACCCCCGGTCCTTCACAGAGGCAGACTCGCTCCGTTGCAAAAATGGCTCCAAGTGCGGTCGACAGATCGAATTAGAAAATTTGAGGCTAACATAAATACCCCGGCGCCCTAGAAACCGAAATAGGCTCCCAATACATGTGCGAAGTCCATTGGGACCAAATTCGGGCACTGTGGGAGAAGGTGGAGAAGAGCTATGAGAGCTGCTCCGATTTGATAGCCGTGTCCGACGACAATGCGGCCGTTTCGACAGTGCTGGAAGCGAAGTACAGCTTCTGTTACTCCGTCTTTTCGAGGTTTATTGCCCAGCTTCGGGAGAAAATTGCTTCCCAATCCACTCAGGCTTCCGTCAATGTCCAATGTCCCGCGTCTACAGGCTGCCGGTTACCTCCAGTGGATACCGAGGTCTTTGCGGGTGACTATCTTCGGTGGCCCACCTTCAGAAAGTTGTTTAAGGCCATTTACATCCAAAACTCGCGGCTCACCCCGGTAGAGAAGTTGTTCCACTTATTGTCCAAAACAAGTGGTGACGCCTACGCCATTGTTTCTAAGGCTACCCATAAGGGGTTTGTCGCCGCATGGCAAAGTTTCACAGACCGCTTTGAGAACCGGCGGCTATTGGTCAACAGCCAGTTGAAGATCCTTTTCAACATCCAGGCTATTTCTCAAGAGTCCGGGGTCGCGCTGAAGGAGCTGCAAGCTACCATTCAGAGTGGTTTGACAGCCCTAAAAATGTCCTCAGTTAATGTTGAGGCTTAGGTCTGTCTCCTTGTATTTATGATTTCGTCAAAGCTCCCCAAAGTTACACTTTCTATGTGGGAGCAATCCGTACATAATAAGGCCGAGATTCCAACATGGAAGGAATTAGATAACTTCCTGACAGAGCGCCATCGCACTCTGGAGGCCATCGACGACGTCAGGCCTAGTGGATCCGTGCAATTCCCGCCAAGGTCGGGACTTCCTACTGCCCCTGCTCGGAGGCTCACTTCATACGAGACTCGAGTGGTTCCGGTCCAAAAGGGCGATCTCTGTTCGAGGGAGGACCACCCCATTCGCTTATGTCCGCGTTTCCTAGAAATGGATGTAAATGGGCGCTCTGACTACATAAGGAGGAAGCAATTGTGTTTAAACTGTTTTGCCCGAGGGCACCAGCAGCGAGACTGCACGAGCGCCCATACCTGCTCCACATGCCATAGCAGACACCACACCCTCTTGCACCGCGGCAATCCATTCGCAACCGCTCCAAGTCCGCCTACGCAGCTTACCGCTCCAAGTCCGCCTACGTCAACAGACGGCTCCGAGGTTCAGTCGAATGTGCAGGTGTGTTTCGCTTCCGGGTCAGGAGCCGTCCTACTGGGCACGGCCCTTATCAACGTGTGCCATTTGGGGTGCAGCTTTCAGGTACGAACACTGATAGAACACTCAGGGTCCGAAGCGACTTTCATAACGGAACGACTGTTCAACCTCGTCAAGCTTCCCTTCTAATCGATTCAAGCCCAAGTTTCCGGCCTTAATCAGACCATTTCCGCGCAGTCTACTAAATTGTGCCATTTCTCCATTCGGTCGCCGTCTAGACCCAGGCTACAATTAGAGACGGCGGCTTACGTTCTTCCGCAGTTGGCAGGAAATCTGCCATCATATCCGATTCCACGTGATCGTCTCAAGGGGCTGCCCGACATTCTTCTGGCGGAACCCAACTTCTTTGAGAGCTCCCAAGTCGATGTGTTAATAGGAGCTGTCATTCTTCCGTCCATTCTCCTCGGTTATTCTAAAGCTAACATCTGCGGGTCGCTTCTCGGTCAGGAGACCATTTTTGGATGGGTGCTGATAGGCCCAACCCCCGCAGCGTGTCCATTTTTTTCACAGCACAATTTCGTCCAAGCGTCGAAAAGAGACGAGTAGCGAGTGGCAAGTACGACGAGCGTTGCAAGTACGCGACCTTACGCCCTTACGCGACCCTGAGCAGAAGGGTTCCGAGCTAGCGGCTTCACGGTCCTTGGCTCTTGCCCAGTTCTTGCGTAATGAGCAGCGCCTGAAGAGGGATCCGTGAACCGGTCACAGGGCTATGATTCGGTAATCCAGGAATACATCGACTTTGGCCACAAGACCGAGGTCCCTCCCGCGAGCAGTTCCGCTACCTACTATTTTCCACATCATGCCGTCTTCAAGCACGCAAACGGGACCAGTCTGAACGACATTCTTCACCCGGGCCCGGTCTTACAATCCGACCTGACGATACAAATCCTAATACAAATCGATACAAATTGTCTTCAATGCCGACATCGAGAAGATGTATCGGCAAATTTGGGTAGCGTATTTAGTTTCGCAATCCCGAAGGCAATCATGGCCGAAATTCCGAGCGACCACCTCCTTTGTGCTGATTTCCTCGACATCGATGCAGAGAGCACGGCCAAGACACTCGGCGTGCGGTGGAAAGCGACGACTGATGAGTTCTTTTTTTTCGCCAGAATTGACTTCCGGCTCGTCTTTCACGAAGCGCCAAGTCCTCTCCCAAATTCCCAAATTTATCGATCCAGCAGGTTGGCTCGCTCCTTTCATTGTCCATTGTCCTCCCTCAAAATTTCTGTCAGCGATGGGTTGACTTCCTAAAGAATTACTCGGTGCTCGATCAGATTCGTTTTCCTCGGTGGCGCGTTCCGACCACACCTAAAGGTCGAGCACCACGTGTTCTGCGACGCGTTACAGAAGGCGTACGGTGTAGCAATTTACGTTCGTGTCGAGGTTGGCTGTGCGTTGCCTTGTTGTTG
The DNA here is from genome assembly GCA_018153455.1 of Drosophila parabipectinata. Classification (NCBI taxonomy): domain Eukaryota; kingdom Metazoa; phylum Arthropoda; class Insecta; order Diptera; family Drosophilidae; genus Drosophila; species Drosophila parabipectinata. Next base: position 116,555 of record JAECYA010000180.1, on the reverse strand, counting down.
CCTGAGATGGCCACCGCCGTTCTGCCAAACATACTAGGGGCCACGTCTGCCCTATACTGTTGGACGGACTCGACTACTGTCCTCGCGTGGCTGCAGAAGCCAGCGTGTCATCGTGGCCAACCGGGTGACCAAGAACATGTCCTGCGGATCTCGCTAGCCGGGGCGTAGCTCTCCAAGATCTTGCGGATAACCAGTTGTGGCAGCACGGTCCTGACTGGCTGCAAAGGCCTCGCAGCAAATAGCCCACTCAAGGCAATGATGCCCCAATGAATGAACTCGAGAAGCGAGCAGTGAAGGTGCATGTCGCGAAGGCGCCCCCCGAAGATATTCTTGAAAGTTTTTCTACACTCGACAAGGCATTACGAGTCCTTGCCTATGTTTATCGCTTCATTCAGCGCGCGCGAAAGATGAAGCAATCTCCAGGGGGCCCGAAGTTTTAAAAAAAAAATTTATTATTTCCCTCTCTTTCTCTTAAGCGAACAGGATACAGGATACGCTTAAATACGCACAGAATAAGTTCCGCGACAGGAAACTTCCCTCTCTTTCTCTCACTTTCCTCTCTTTCTCTTAAGCGAACGGTCGTGTTTTTTTTGTGCGCACTGCGTTTAATCAATTGCATATATTGTGAATCTTAAGAATCTTAAGCTCAAACCGTATCGCTTCGCGAGTGCTGTGGTATATTTGGAGTCGAATTAATAAATTGAATAATTTCAATTCCAAGCATAGCTCAGATCTGCTTTTTCCTCGGCTTATCTCTATTTCTGCATCTTTCTTTTGCACTCTCCAAAGCTCCCGCTTCGGCTTCCTATTTGGCACAGTGGTTCAAGGTATTGTGTTTTTTAACTATATACATATTAATTTTTGTTTTATTAATTATAAAAAAAATGGAATTTAAACTTGTCTGCGCCTACCATCCATTGCTGGTTATGTGAAAACGTCGTGCACGCCAATGGTCCCGGATTGACTGCCTCAGTTCCGGATGCCATTTCCCGTAGGTGGGGTATACACTATTGTTGTAAAAATTGTCGTGCTGTCCAAGGTGAAATGAGGTCTTTCATGAGACAGACCAAAAATGGATTTAAAGATTTCATCACTGGTTTTCGTAAAGTCAATGACCAACTCTGTGCGCTTGACACTCAGTTTAGCAGCCTTCAGCTACTAACGGAGTCTTCTTAGCGTAAGAAATCGGCTGTTTGTGATCCGCCTCAGTCTACTCAGCCGTCAATAACGCAGCCGCTCATATCTCTGGCCACCCCAAGGGCTAGAACTGAGAACAATTCGCCGTCCAAATTTTTCAAGGAAAATGAGCAATTGTCTGAGCAAATGTCCTCTGTGGTATCCCTTCAAGTGATACCAATAGTAATACATAGGACACTCCATGTCCTCTTTGATTGCAGGCGATTTGAGGAGGACCGCCTAACCCTGGAGGAGATCATGGAAGGGGCCTTTACACCCAGGAGCATGGTGCCTCTAATGCTCCAGACGCCGGCCAAATGGGAAGCTATAGCCGTGGCTGTGGCCAAGACAATCACGAAGCTGAGAGCCCTGGAGAGGGCGCACATTGGGCGGGAGGACTAGGGCGCCAGAGGGGTGCGAAGCATTTCTTCACGTCCGTACCGCACTACTTAGGTCCATGCTCCTACAGCCCAGTCGGGGGACAAAAATGTATAGTAGGAATATAAGATAGTTTTAAGTAATAAACACAAATATAAAAAAAAACAAGAAAGGAAAGCTAACTTCGGGCGGAGCCGAAGTTTATATACCCTTGCAGCTAAAACCGGATATATATCGCAAACATCGGCCGATCCTTATGAAATTTGGTAGGATGGATTAAAATATAATCTGTACCAAGTTCCAGCTTTCTATCTTCAAAAACACAAAAGTTGGGTCATTTCCGATCGTTCAGTTATATGGCAGCTATAGGATATAGTCGGCCGATCCTAATGAAATTTGGTAGGTTGGATCAACTAACCAAAAATAGAGTCTGTACTAAATTCCAGCTTTCTATCTTTAAGAACACGAAAGTTGGGTCATTTCCGATCGTTGAGTTATATGGCAGCTATAGGATATAGTCGGCCGATCCTTATGAAATTTGGCATGTCGTATTATTTTTGCCAAAAATAGCTCTCATGTCAAATTTGAACTCTCTAACTCTAAAAACACCAAAGTTATACCATTTCCGATCAATCAGTTATATGGCAGCTAGAGGATATAGTCGGCCGATCCCGGCCGTTCCGACTTATATACTGCGTGCAAAGGAAAGAAGGGTGTGTGCAAAGTTTCAAGACGATAGCTTTAAAACTGAGAGACTAGTTTGCGTAGAAACAGACAGACGGACAGACGGACAGACGGACATGCTCATATCAACTCAGGAGGTGATCCTGATCAAGAATATATATACTTTATAGGGTCGGAGATGTCTCCTTCACTGCGTTGCACACTTTTGGACAAAATTATAATACCCTCTGCAAGGGTATAAAAAATAAAAAAAATATATACATTCCACAATTCCGCTACGGTTCTGAGCGCACAGGGGGACAGATCGTGTTCGCCGCGAGCAAATAAATTTTTCTTCGGGTTGTTCGGAACTTAATATAATCAATCGTGAACTCCAGCAGCGCGGTCACAGTAGCACCCACTCCAATCCGTAGTGATATTTTAAAGTGCAAGGTCCTAGGTGTTCTCCAGGACTTACAGAGAATCCAAGGAGCTCTTCAGCCTGTTTCCAAGGTGGATGATGCCATGCTACACGTGCAACAGGGTCAGATAGCCACCATGTTTAGCGACTATCCACACATCAATACCTTTCAGATGGTATATAATAAGTATGTAATAATAAGTAATAAGTAATAAGTATAAGTATGGTAAGTATAAGTATTTATTAAACTGCATTATTACAAGAAACTATTTTTTTATTATATATTTTTTGTCAACCCTTCGTGGTCTCGGTAAAAAAGACCTGCCTTCTTAATTCTAAATCTGATCCAAAGGACCTCAGAGCCAAAGACAAAGCGAAAGGCTAATGCAGTGTTTAAATACGAGGGCTGATAATAAAGTAAGGTCTCCAACGCTGGAATTTCGCCGGATCACGCGCTAGTCGAAATCTGGCAAAACCGCCATGTTCCTTGGTTCCCCCACTACCACTTTGCTGCTGGGTGAGGCTTCCCCGACCGCTCAGTTTTGGCTGAGCAGCCGTCAACGATGGAGGCTCGACCCCTCGCGTCAGTGTCCAAGTGCCAATTGCGTTCTGTAATACGTTTTTTGAGTGCGAAAAAGGTGACATTTATTGAAATCCATCGTCAACTAGTTGAAGTTTAAGGGAAAAAGTGTATGGACATAAGAAACGTGCGTAAGTGGAGCCGCGAGTTCCATGTTCAGGACGAGGAGAGAAGTGGCCGACCGTCGGTCTCGGATGCGATTGTAGCAGCGAAACAATGCCATAAAAAACAAACGCTCGGGATTGCTGAGCAAAGGAGTGAAATTTCACCACGACAACGAGAGCCCGCACACAGCCAACGTTACCCTTGACCTGCTCAAGAAATTTGGCTGGGAAATCATCGATCACCCTCCCTATAGCCCCGACGTGGCCCCATGTGACTGCCACATATTCCCCGCCCTGAAAAAACATCTCGGAGGGAAGAAGTTTGATAGTGACGCGGAGGTTCAGGAAGAGGTCAACACCTGGCTGCACGAGGCGGACGGAGAGTGGTATTCTATCGGCATAGACAAGGTCATCATGCGGATGCGCAAGGTGTTGGAAAAAAGTGGCAATTATGTAGAAAAGTACCCAAGACCGTGGCCTTTCCATCGGTGTATGGCTTTTTGTAAATAAACGTCATAAAAACGTCTATAAAAAAAAAAAATGGGACCTTACCTTATTGTCAGCCCTCGTATTGTTTATAAAAGCCATATGTGGCCTGTATTTACGGGTTGGATAACTCCCCCTTCTAAATTGGATCGTCCCAATTCAATATGAAATTCGTTTAAATGATCTCTTAATTCTCTAAATTCTGATCTCTAAAATTTTGCAGTACGAAATGAAGTACGAATCGACCCTTCGCTCTTTTCGAATTGCTGCCCACTCCACCCTTGCAACGGAATGTCTACCATGCAGTCTGACCCAGGGTTAGGCCAAAGTTTTCAAGTGCTGCCTTCTCTGCCGCTCCCTACGTTCAGCGGTAGATACTCGGAATGGGCTGAACTTTACTCGATTTTTTCTATAATCGTCGGCAGCAATCCTCGTATAAGTAAGGTGGAAAAGCTGCAAAGGTTTCGATCTTGCCTTCGGGAGTCCGCTTTCGAAGCAGTTCGTTCCTTGGAAGTCCCCAACGAGAACTATGATGTCGCGCTGAATTTGTTGGAGAAACGATTTAATAACCGTCGTTTAATGTTTCAGGCACACGTGAACGAGATTCTGTCTCTAGTCCCTACTGATGCGAGCGTCACTGGCCAATACTTTCTGCCACACCATTGTGTTTTAAAGGAGGACAGTTTAACAACCAAGCTCAGGGTTGTTTTTGATGGATCTGCTGTCACAACTTCTGGATGTTCATTGAATGACGTGTTGATGTCTAGCCCAATTATTCAGCCAAAGTTACTGCATATTCTGTAAAGGTTCCGATGCCATCGGGTGGCCATTACTGGAGATATTTGCAAAATGCATCGTTGCGTCAGGGTTTTTCCTGAGGACAGCTATCATCAGTGTATTCTTTGGCGGGATTCCACCCAGGATAAGTTACATGTTTTTAAGCTGGATACTGTCACCTATAGAACGAAGACTGCCACATTTTTAGCAGTTCGGACAATGCATCAGTTGGCAGATGATGAGCAATAATGTTTCCAAAGGGGGCCGAAATTCTGCGTCGCGACTTTTATGTGGATGATCTGCTTTCCGGAGGTGACTGTATAGATGAAGCTATTAGCATAATGCAGCAAACATCCGGGATCCTTGCCAAAGGCCAATTTCGGTTAAGGAAGTGGTGCTCCAATGTGATGCCTGAAGAAGATCGGGAGTCGTTCCAAAGGTTTGATGATGGCATTAACTTCACAAAGACACTGGGTCTTGCTTGCGATCCTGCAACTGACCCTTGCTATTTTCTTTTAAAGGTATTAAGTCCATCTCAAGGCCCACTAGGCGCATCGTTCTTTCTTCAGTCGCTCGGCTTTATGGTCGGTCCTGTAATTTCAAAGGCGAAGATCTTTCTCCAGAAACTGTGCCTTAAGAAGTCGTCCTGAGTTGAAAGTCTTCCTCAAGCTCTTCACTGCGACTGTAATATGACTTGTAGCAGCTTTGTTAGTACGCATCGCGCCGAATTCCGAAGGTGGAGGTCCATGGATACTCTGCTCGAAGTCCCGAGTTGCGCCTTTATAGTTATCCTTGGAGTTATCGGGAGCCGAGTTGTTGGCCCCACTTATGTCGGAAGAAGCACAGTTGAAGGTCTACGTTGGAAAGTATTTTTGCTGGTGCAATTCTTGGCTCTGTCTTGGATTCGAGAAGAACCCTATCGGTTTAATGTTTTCGTCGCCAATCGAGTTTCGACCATATAGAAGCTAACTAGAGAAATGGAGTGGCGGTATGTTCCCACTTCCTTGAACCCAGCATATATCAGCATATATATGTTGCGTGGAGCTCTTCCCAATGAATTGGTTGAGAATAAGTTGTGGTCTCACGGTCCTCCGTTTCTCATTGGATCCCAAGAGGCGTGGCTAACCGCGGTCCCATCTGAGAGATCGACCCTGGAGTTACGTGCAAGGGTCCTACTCATTCAGTCTCCGAACGTGGATATAACAGCGGTTTCTAAGTATGCTAATTCGTTTCCAGCGCTGCAGAGGGTATTCGCTTACGTATACAAGTTTTCTCAACGAATTCGCCACAACGGCTAGCGTCGCGGCTAGCGATATACAATCTGGAACACAGCTGTTATTGCGACTAGTGCAGCGTGTGCATTTCTGGGAGGACATAAAGGCGCATAAATGGAGGACATAAATGGAAAAGGGATATTGGCATCCAGTGCCCTTGCTTCTTCCCCTCCTTTCTTGGATAAATTTGGTCTGTTGCGTGTCTGGTCTGGATTTTGATAGTCAGCATCCAAAAGCCATCCAGTTACTCTGGCTATAATTGTTGACTTCCATGAGCGAAATTTACATACGGGACACCGCGCGCTGTTGGCAATTATTAGGTCCCAATATTGGCCAATTGGGGGAGAAAAACCCTTACGAAGGAAATACACAAATGCATCCGATGCTTCCGGACTAAGCCTCGGCTCTTGGAGCACATTATGGCTGATCTCCCGGAGCAAAGAGTTAGCGGCTCCCAGGTCTTCGGAGTCACTGGTGTGGATTTTTGTGGACCGTTCTATTATAAGCCGGAAGTGCGTAATAAGGCTCCAGTAAAATGTTACATTAGCATTTTCATTTGTTTTGCTACCAAAGCCGTCCACCTGGAGCTTGTAAGGGATCTGTCCACAATGTCTTTTTTGCAGGCTTTGAAGCGTTTTATATGCACCCGCCGAGGGCCTCAACATATTTGGTCTGACAACGCAACCAACTTTGTTGGAGCCAAAAACGAGCTAAAGGAGCTGCGCCGATTATCTAAGCGAAGAGCATCAACGGGCACTGCTGGAGTTTTGCTCTATGGAGTCCATCGAATGGCATTTTATTCCTCCTCGATCTCCGCATTTCGGTGGTCTGTGGGAAGCGGCTGTTAAAACCGCCAAGCACCATTTTTACCGAGCTGTCGGATCTGCAGGTCTGGGATTCGAGGAGCTGCGAACGCTGCTGTGCCATATTGGGGCTGTTATAAATTCACGACCCTTATTATCTCTTTCAGAAAATCCTGCAGACCTTGATGTTTTGACCCCGGCTTTTTTTAACTGGTGGTCCGTCACTCAGCTTTATCGAGCGCGATGTCTCAAAGCTGAACTTCAACCGGTTAGACAGCTGGCAGCGCGTGGTTTCCTGCAGCAGTCTTTCTGGTCCCGATGGAAGGAGGAATACCTAAACCTTCTTCAGCAGCGTCCCAAATGGCGTGCCTTGGCCCTGTCTTTTTCTTCGCCTTCTTATTGCGCTCGCATCCTAAATTGGATTTCCCATATTGTACATAGATCCCAATTTCATATGCGGCCAAATAAGTATTTATAACGTTAAAGTTAATATAAGTTGATTTTTATTTACTGGCATTGAAAATTATCGATGACCAAACAGTTACGTATTCAAGAATTTTATTTTCCAAATTGGTATATTATTAATTTTAGTTGTCCCCTTAAATGTTATTAAAAATAAACCGTTTAAATGGGAGTTGTTAACAATATTGTTCCCATTTATAAAAATGGCACCATCTTGTATGATGTCTTTTTATCTCCTTGCAGAGGGAATTATAATTTTGGTCAAAAGTGTGCAACGCAGTGAAGGAGACATCTCCGACCCTATAATGTATATATATTCTTGATCAGGATCACCTCCTGAGTTGATATGAGCATGTCCGTCCGTCTGTCCGTCTGTCTGTCTGTTTCTACGCGAACTAGTCTCTCAGTTTTGAAGCTATCGTCTTGAAACTTTGCACACACCCTTCTTTCCTTTGCACGCAGTATATAAGTCGGAACGGCCCGGATCGGCCGACTATATCTTATAGCTGCCATATAACTGATTGATCGGAAATGGTATAACTTTGGTATTTTTAGAGTTAGAGAGTTCAAATTTGACACAAGAGCTATTTTTGGCAAAATATTACGACGTGCCAAATTTTATAAGGATGGATAGTCGACCATCCTTATAAAATCCTATCCTATAGCTGCCATATAACTGAACCATCGAAAACGACCCAACTTTCGTGTTTTTAAAGATAGAAACTGAAACTTACCATAGTACAGATTCTATTTTTGATTAGTTGATACAACCTACCAAATTTCATTAGAATCGGCCTCCTATATCCTATAGCTGCCATATAACTGAACGATCGGAAATGGTTTTTGGTAGAAATACCAACTTTGGTATTGTTAAAGATAGAAGTTTGGGACTTGTTTTAAATTTTAGTATTATAATAAATTGGGTTATATTATCATATTCTAATAAGGATCGGCCAACTTTATCCGATGTTTGCAATATATATCCGATTTTAACTGCAAGGGTATATCAACTTCGGCTCCGCCCGAAGTTAGCTTTCCTTTCTTGTTTTGTTTATTTTTTTGTATTGGGTATTTTCTATAAATTTTTAAAAGTTCTTTATGCAATGCTATTTTAAGGGGTTATATACAGTTGCACCGCACAAAATAATGAAATTTTATCAATTTTTTTTGACACCATAGAAAATATTTATTAAAAATGTTTTACTGACGTTGTTTAGTACATGTTTTTGGGTACTTATTTAATTTTTTTCTTAAAAAAACATTAAATAATAAAAAGGTTATAGCCGAATTCCAAGATCGTCTTTTTTCTATGGTGTCTTGCGGAGGACATCATATTCTAAGAACGGTTCATCCGAAATCAAAAATTCAAAAAAATTTCGTTAGTATATTGTATTGCCTAATCCGAAAACAAATGATTTGTAAAAATTTTGAATAAAAAAAAGGGTGACGGTTTTAAACAAAAAAATGTACTTTTTCAAGGTATAAGATTTTCGATTTTTCGAATCCTTTGTTCACGGACTAGCTATTATCATAATAAATAAGTGGTCAAAATTTGTTGTTGATCGGATTAATAGTATTTTAGTAATCGTGTCCAATTTCGAAAAAAAAACCATTTCTGAGATAATCGCGTTTAAAGTTTCAAGTTTATTCAAGTTTGATTTTTTTCCTTTTGCAGAGTGTACCCGGTTATCCGATCCGATCTCGGTTCCCCATAAACAAATCAAAATCAAAAGTAAACATCAGCTTCCCTCCGAAGCCCAATCAATTACGCCTTTTGCGTTTCAAGTACCCACCAAATTGCATCGATCAGCGTAATCGAATTTCACAATAAGATGCGACAGTTTCATCTTAAGCCTCTAATCTAAACACAACTGATGGCCGAGGTTCTTTGGATCAGATTTAGAATTAAGAAGTCAGTCCTATTTTGACCGAGACCGCGAACGGTTGACAAAAGTATTTAAGAAAAAACCAAAAGTGTCTTGTAATTTTTGCGTTTAATAAATAAAGGTTTAACACCAAGTTGTGAAATTAAAAAATAAAATTTTCATTTTTTTAATTCACCGAACTACAAACAATTTAACTGGCGCCCAACTCAAGGGGCCGCGTCACATAAAGCTCCAAAAAATAGTTTAATGAAAAATAAGTTAAACATAAACGGAACTCGCGCGGTCAACAACTCAACATTTTTAGTGGAAAAATTAAAAACATCCACCAAACGACACTACCAAGTGACAGTGATCGTTAACAAATAAAACGACAACTCCAACAAGAAAAACCAGGAAAGGAAGGCAGGACATTCTCAAATAAAAACGACAACTCGCTCCAACAAAAAAACCCAAGGAAGGAAGACAGGACATTCTCTATCAACCATCAACCACACAGAAGGAAGACCCCAACGGGACAATATCGTGAGGAATTAATTTAAAATAAAAAAATTAAAGACTAAAATTTAAGACCTGTAAATTTGAGAAAAATAATATAAGATTTATATATTGCAAAAAGTAAGATTCGCGATTTAACAAAAAAATATAAAGAATAATTCTGGAAGATTTGATAAAGAGCTTTTGTGAACTAAATCTAACAATGGCAACCGGAGGTTCAGCACCAAATTTTTCTGCAGGCAGTGTAGCCACAGCCGGCAGTTTAACAGTAGAATTGATAAACAGATTAATAAACGCTCAATTGAATGAAGTTAGCAGGAAAGTAGAATATTTAGAAGGAAGGCTAGCCACAGATGCAAACACTGTGGAAGATTATAAAGTACAAACAATTGACCCAGCTATAAAATGCGATACAACACTTGAAGTGGTAAAATCCTTACCAAATTTCACAGGGGAAGCAACACAATATGTAGGTTGGAGGGAAGCTACAGAAACTGTAATGAGTCTCTATAAAATTAAAAGTGAACAATATTTTATCGCCCTAACAATTTTACGAAATAAAATTATGGGAGCTGCCCATGATGCTCTTACCAATCATGGCACAGTTTTAAACTTTAAAGCAATCTTATCCCGATTGGACTTTATATATAGTGACAAACGACCAATACATGTTCTCGAGTCAGAACTAAGTATCCTCAGGCAAGGACGAATGACAATTACTGAGTACTATAACGAAGTCAATAAAAAAATGACCTTACTAATAAACAAAACCTTAATGACATACGGAAAGTACAGTGTAATTACCAAAGAAACAAACAATTCAATAAGGGGAAATGCTCTACGAGTATTTATATCCGGACTTAATGGATCTATTTCAGAAACTCTTTTCTCATTAAATCCACCAGATTTGCCCAATGCTTTGGCAAAGGTCCAAGAATTAGAATCAAACAACTTCCGTGCTCAATTCGCAAATAGGTTTAATGGATTTAAAAATGAAAATAAATATCGGGGAAACAACTTACGATTTGATCAAATACGGCAAAATAATAATACCACTAAAATGGGGAAATAATTTTAATCATAACCAAAATTACAATTGGCCACAAAAGGGAAATTTGTGGCAAAATAATAATCAAAATAATAAACAAAAGCAACAAGCTATCGAGCCAATGGATGTTGATCCACCGATTCAACTCCAGAATAAATCTAATAACAATCGGCAGCCGAGCCAAAATTGGCAGTCAAATAGTAACCAGGGAAGATATAATAATTGCCAGGCAAACGATAATCAAGGTAGATATAATAATAATTATCATCAAAATAAAAATCGTTCAAATTTTTATAACACAAATCAAAATAGAGAGCAAACTCAAGCTCAAAAAAGGGAATCAGATGGAACAGAAAGTCAGCCAGCTAATAAAGTAACCAGATTAAATAATATTAATGAAGACCATTTTTTAGACCAGACCCCTACAGAGGAATGCCTTATTTAAATAGGATAGATCGAAAAACCAAGAAGCAGCTAAAAGTTTTAATAGATACAGGAGCCACTGCTTGTTACATAAAAAGGGAATTTTTAAAATAAAACGAGCTACCAATATACAAAAAGGTAACAACAGTTCATGGCTACTCAATTATTAGGTATTACCATATTATAAATATATTTGAAACAAAACAATTATTTTATGAAATCAAAGTTTCTGATATTCTAATTGGATTCAATCTATTAAGAAAAATTGGAGCTATAATAAGTATAGATAAGGGCATCTTGGAATATAATGGGAAACAGGAGAAGTTAAAATATTATGATAATGAGGAGAAAAACAAATACGTTTATTCTTCCGTTAAAAGAATTTATTAAAAAAGTATTTTGATGATAATGGTAGCAAAAACCCAGATTCATTATTTGTTAAAAATAGTGAGAAAAGCTTGGGAGTTAAAATCCCGAGAACGCCGACGTAGAAATATCCGTAAAAAAATACAAATATCTTGGGAACAAAAAATCCCGAGAACGCCGACGTAAAATATCTGTCAACAAAAATACAAATGTCTTGGGAACAAAAATCCTGAGAACGCCGACGTAGAAATATCCGTCAATAAAAATAAACATATCTTGGGAATTAAAAATCCTGAGAACGCCGACGTAAAATATTCGTCAATAAAAATAAAAATATCTCGGAATTAAAAATCCTGAGAGTGCCGACGAAGTAAATACCGTCAAAAATCAAATAAATAATATAGGTACCGACCAATTAGGCGACGGGGGGAAAAGATAGTTCACTATATTGAAAAGGAGCATTCAAAGATAAATATGCAAATTCCTTTTAGAACAGACATAAAGGGGAAATAAATCTAATCCATGATAGGCCAATATACGGGAAGCAATATCCGTATCTCTATCTGTCAACGATTTCGTGAATAGCGAAATCAAAAGAATGTTATCAGAAAAATAACAAAGCAAGCCCTTACAATTCACCACTTCTGGTAGTCCCAAAGAAAGGAGAGAATCAAGACGGAAGCCGTAAATTAAGACTCGTCATTGACTACAAAAATTGAATGAAAGTACTATACCTGACAGGTACCCAATGCAAGACCCATCAGTAATTCTATCAAATTTGGGAAAAGCAAGATATTTTCAACAATAGATTTAGAGTCAGGATTTCATCAGATACTAATGAAAGAATCTGATGTCGAAAAAACAGCCTTTTCGATAAATAATGGAAAATACGAATTTTAAGAATGCCATTCGGATTAACAAATGCACCAAGAATCTTTCAGAGAGCAATGGACGATATTCTAAGAGAACAAATAGGGAAAACGTGTCATGTCTATATGGACAACATTATAATATTTTCAAACTCAATCGAACAACACTATACAGATTTAAACAAAATTATAAATATATTATTGAGGGCAAACATGAAAATCTCTTTAGAAAAATCTAAGTTTTTCAAACGCGAAACCCGTTTTCTAGGATACATGGTATCCTATAACGTCATCAAGACAGACCCAGAGAAAATTGAAACCATTAGAAAATATCCGCTTCAAAAATATTCGGGAACTAAAAAGTTTCCTAGGTTTTACGGGCTATTATAGAAAATTTGTTTCAAACTATGCCTACATAGCCAAACCTCTAACAAAATATCTTGGAGGTCATAATGGCAAAATCTCGAAAAGAATGTCAACAAAAATATTGATTCAGCTGGATGAACCAGCAATTAAAGCTTTTAACGAGCTAAAAGAAAATCTCATTGCTCAGGTAGAACTAGTTCAACCGGACTATAATAAAAAATTTACCTTGACCACCGACGCTTCAGACGTCGCAATTGGTGCAGTTTTATCTCAAGAAGGAAAACCAATTACTTTTATTTCAAAAACCTTGTCTAAAACAGAACAAGCTTATGCGACTAATAAGAAGGAACTTTTAGCGATAGTATGGGCTCTTAAAAATCTAAGAAATTACTTATTCGGAGTAATTGGAATTGAAATTCAAACCGACCATCAAACTTTATCTTACACAATTTCGGATAAAAATTCCAATGTAGATATGAAAGGATGGTATTCTTTCATACAAAGTTTTACACCGAAAATAACATTTAAGCCCGGTACAACAAATGTAGTTGCAGACGCATTATCTCGAATTCAGATAAATAATATTACTGACAGCGATATAGAACAAACAGACCAGTCAGACTCAGATCAGAACACACAGCATTCAGCTGAAAGTAGTTTTGAAAATTTAATACAAGAGACCCGTAAACCGTTAAATCAATTTAAACAACAACTGTTATTAACAACGGGGAGGTATACAATACATGAGTCACTGAAAATTTTTGACAGGACACGACATTTAATTGAATATGACACACCAGAAAATTTAATACCTTTATTAAGAGAGTATCTTCCACCTAACATTACGGTAGGAATTCATTGTACCTTAGAGGACTTATTTCAAATTCAATTACCTTTAAAAAATAATTTCACAAACACATTCCTTTTTACAAGGATCTTTCTACAAGACGTGGAAAACGAGGAAGATAAAGCTATAATAATAGAAGAAACGCACAGCCGTGCTCATAGGGGGCTAGAAGAGAATTACAAACAGATCAGTAAATTATATTATTGGCCAAAGTGTTTTAAAAAATTAAAAGAATATATTAAAAATTGCGTGATTTGTAACGAAAATAAATATAACAGGCACCCAATAAAAATTCCAATTGGGGAAGCCCCAATTCCAAGTAAAGAAGGAGAAAATTTACACATTGATATATATTACGCGCAAGGTCTTACTTTCATAACTTGTATTGACGCTTACTCAAAATTTTTAGAAGTAAAAGAAATCCAAAATAAATTAAATATCGAAAATGAAGTAATGGAACTTCTTCAGCATTTTCCACAAGCAAAAGTATTAATGACCGATAATGAACCGAGCTTTACCTCGACCCAGTTAAAATCTTTCGCACAAAGGTGCAATTTAACTTTACATTCCGCAGACCCGAGGCACAGCACGTCAAACGGACAGGTTGAAAGGGCACATTCTACATTAACAGAATTAGCTGGATGCATTAAAGAAGAATTTAATTTAACTGACTTTTCCGAAATAATAATAAGAGCCGCTCAAGAATATAATCAGAGCATTCATTCTACAACGAACCAAAAACCTTTTGATGTATTATATAATAAAATAGAGCACGATAACATTCCTGAACTTTTGAAAAATACTCAAGAGAAAATGTTGGAAACACATAATGAAAACAGAAAAGAAAAAGAATATCATGTAGGACAGGTAGTCTATGAAAAGAAACACGGGGAAAGAAATAAACTTAAAACCAGATATAAAAAACAAATAGTTAAGGAAAATTTACCCAACAAAATAATAATCAACAATAGAAATAGAATTATTCACAAAGATAATATAAAATTCTAAGTATTTATATATTATCCTTTTTTCTTTCCTTTCCCAGAAAATGTTTTATCAGGTGCTCAAACTACACCTTATTTTATTAACAAAATCAGAAATAATTGACTATACAAGTCACGAATATCTTCTATTTAATAATAGTACAATAAATAATACAATAAAGACGTATTGACGTACGATTCATACGCAGATTTATTCCATGTAACTAACTTAAGCTTTTATAAAGAAATAATAAATTTGGAATAAAATAATATTAAAAGGGATACTAATAAAAGGTCACAATGGGAAATTAAATATGACATAAAAGTAATTGAACTAATTTTATCACAATTAATATCAACTAGATCAAAAAGAGGGATAAATGAGTTAGGCACCGTGTGGAAATGGTTAGCTGGAACTCCGGACCATGATGATTTTATTACAGTTCAGAATAAAATTAATGAATTAATAATAAGCAGTCTATTATCAATTCCCGATTATTCAAAGAAATAGAATCTCTTTCCGATGATTTTAAAAAAGTATTTATTGATCAAGATCTACCACTTCAAAAACATCGCTTGCGATTATTAACATTTGATCTGCAAAATTTAATTGACACAATCACTCTAGCAAAAATAGACGTTTTTAATACCAAAATTTTAAACAATGATGGCATCTTGGAAATATTAAAACATGAACAAAAACCAGTAATATAGCTGATTTAATGGACATCTCTTCTTTTAAAATCGCATTGCATAAAGAACTTTTAATAATTTATATAAAATACCCAATAATAAAAAACAGATATGAAATATATCACGCTAGAGCGATTTCCACAAATCGATGGAAAACTAGTATTAAGCGATCAAGTCGCAAAATGCGAAAATATGTTTTACGAAATGTCTAATTTTAAGAACGAACATTTTAATAATTATTGCACTCTAAGCAACCAAAAAACGTGTTTTACCCGATTATTAAATGGTGAGAAATCAACCTGTAAAAAAATAAGAGAAAAAAATAAAAAAATAGACATCATACAAGATGGTGCCATCCTTATAAATGGGAACAATATTGTTAACAACTCCCATTTAAACGGTTCGTTTTTAATAACATTTAATGGTACAACTAAAATTAATAATAACTCGTATACCAATTTGGAAAATAAAATTTTTGAATACGTAACTACGAACCACATTAAAAATTATGAAATATCGATTACATATTATCAAATAACTCTGATCTTTCTTTAGATAATATAAACATTTTAAACCCATTCGTTAAAATTAAGAATACTAAAATATCACTTACCTTTATATTATTAATTTTAATCATTATATGTTTGATTCTTTTACTTATTATAAATTACAAAAATGCTATATTATTTGTAACCAAAAACATCGGCCTGAACCAGAAAAATCTATTAATTAAGAAATTTTTTTAACAGAATTAAGAGATCATTTAAGCGAATTTCATATTGAATCGGGACGATCCATTTTAGAAGGGGGAGAGTTATCCAACCCCTAAATACAGGCCACTTATGGCTTTTATAAACAATATTTTCAATCTCTGCATTTGCCTTTGGCTTGATCTTTGGCTCAATTATCCAACCCATAAATCCAGGCCACTTATGGCTTTCCACTTATGAATTTTATAAACAATATTTTCAAACTCTGCATTTGCTTTCGGCTTTGTCTTTGGCTCTGAGGTCCGATCTCGGTTCCCCATAAACAAATCAAAATCAAAAGTAACCATCAGCTTCCCTCCGAAGCCCAATCAATTACGCCTTTTGCGTTTCAAGTACCCACCAAATTGCATCGATCAGCGTAATCGAATTTCACAATAAGATGCGACAGTTTCATCTTAAGCCTCTAATCTAAACACAACGGATGGCCGAGGTTCTTTGGATCAGATTTAAAATTAAGAAGTCAGTCCTATTTTGACCGAGACCGCGAACGGTTGACAAAAGTATTTAAGAAAAAACCAAAAGTGTCTTGTAATTTTTGCGTTTAATAAATAAAGGTTTAACACCAAAATGTGATATTAAAAAAATAAAATTTTCATTTTTTTAATTCACCGAACTACAAACAATTTAACTTGCACGCCTTTACAAAATCCCCCCCGACCAAAATCAGGCTTGGGGGTGCATTTAATCTGCTCAACCCACAAGGCTGACCACTTGTAGCTAAGCCTGGCGAATGTCTTTCCCATGGTACCGGCCGACAAGCTTTCCACTCAGATCCTCTAGTTCATATATTGAGCTTCCTATCTTCCTTCTCACTCTAGCCTTTACAAATAGGGGAGCTAGGTTAGAATTGTAACCCGCCTGAAAACAGCTCTGTTTAAAGTTTCTCCTATATACTTCCTGCCCAACTTTGTAAGATACCTCACGCGCCCTAAGGTTGTAATATCGCTCATTCCTCACATATTGCTTTCCCAATGTTTCAGCTGCTTTCTTTCTGATAATTTCTAGAGAGTCCTCCCGGCTAAAAGTAGCTGCTTTGTCCTCTAGCATCGCCAACTTCCTCAATAAGGAGTACGTTGCCCCAGAGGTAATCATCTGCTGGCCAAAAACCTTATAATAAGGTGTGGATCCCAGACCGGAATGAGTTGCTGACCTCAGCGCACAGCTGATTTTACTAAGATTTTCATCCCAGTCCTTTTGGTCGCTGCGAATGTAAGCCCGAATGCCCGCAATCACAGATCGATATACCCGCTCCGAAGTATTAGCCTGAGGAGCGTGCACCGCCGTTAAAGTGTGCGTGATACGATGGAACCCCAAATGTGTGAAAAAGATCCTCTTCTAAGTACTTTAGAACCACGTCCGCTGTAAGTTTCTTTACGCCTTTAAGAAAAACGAATTTGGAATAATGGTCAAGCACAATGAAAATCCCTATATTCCCACTACGAGACATAGGATAAGGACCTAAAAAATCTATGTAGAGACGCTGGAAAAACCTCTGCGTCTCGACTGCCTTTCCCATAGGTGGCCTCAATGCCCTATTTGGTGCTTTAGTCATCCTACAGGTTTCACAGGCTGAAATGTAGTCCTTCACATCATTCACCATTCCTGGCCAGAAATAATATCGCCGAATTCTCTCCAAAGTCTTGTGGACACCCCCGTGAGACGCCAATGGATCGTCATGCGATTTCTTTAACACCTCCTGAATCAAAGCCTTCGGTATCCACAATTTCCATGCGTACGCATCATTGAGTAGTTCGCCTTTCGAATGTTCGGTGCGTCGATACACCAAGGAATCCCCGATTCTCAGATCCGGAAAGTTAGCTAAATTACTTTTAATTCCCTCTATTAACTGAATATAGTCAGAAGACTTAAAATGTTCTGAGTCGATATCCACCAGCAACCCGTTATTAAAATCTATTGCCGCTATCTGTCCCTGTTCGACTCTAGACAAAGCGTCGGGAACCACATATAACTTCCCCTTTCGATGCTGGATTGCGAATCGAAACCCTTGTAATTTTAACGCCCACCGTGCCAATTTAGTATTTAGATCACCCTGCGACATCAGCCACTTCAAGGATGCGTGATCCGTGATGACGGTAAATTCCA
This sequence comes from Drosophila parabipectinata, assembly GCA_018153455.1. Lineage (NCBI taxonomy): Eukaryota > Metazoa > Arthropoda > Insecta > Diptera > Drosophilidae > Drosophila > Drosophila parabipectinata. The sequence goes on along the minus strand of JAECYA010000180.1, from coordinate 98,582 downwards.
GTCCTTCGACATATGACCGGAATTTTTTTATGCTTATTAAAGCCGCAAGGCACTCCTGCTCTGTCACTATGTAATTCCTTTGTGATTTATTTAATTTCTTAGACACAAAAGCTATAGGTAGTTCATCCCCGGTGATAGACTTCTGCACTAGGACTCCTCCTACTCCAGTTTTACTAGCGTCACAGTGTATGAAAAACGGTCTTTCAAAGTCAGGTGTCTGTAATACCGGCGCACTTCCTAACATAGCCTTAAACTTCTCAAATGCCACTTTACCTTCCTGGGTCATCACAAATTTTCGCTTGTTTTGTAAAAGATCGGTCAAAGGAGCCGATACTGACGCAAAATTGTTTATAAATTTCCGGTACCACCCGGCTAATCCCAAAAAGCTTCTTAACGCTTTGAGTGACGTTGGTAATGGATAAATTGAGATCGCCGCGACTTTGTCGGGGTCCGTTCGAATACCACCCTCACCTATTATGTGGCCCAAATTTTTTACGGTTCGCCTACAAAATTTTCTCTTTTCCACATTCAAGGTTAAGTTAGCTTCTTGGATCCGTTTAGCTACAGTCTCCAAAACTTCTAAATGCTTCTCAAACGTATCTGAGATAACCAATAAATCATCCAGGTATACAAAAACTTCGTTTTTAACTGATGAAGGTATTACCTTATCCATTAACCTCGTCATAGTTTGTGGAGCGTTGCAGAGGCCAAAAGGCATAACTTTATAATGATACAAAGGCCGCCCTGGTATAGTAAATGCAGTTTTCGCTTTTGATAGAGGATCCAAAGGGATTTGCCAAAACGCGTCTATTAAGTCAAGGCTACTTATAAAATTTGCCTTAGGTAACCGGCTAAGTATGCCATCGATCTGGGGAAGCGGATATGCATTTCCGTACTCGAAGTTTGCACAACCTCTTACTTTGCCTGGCTTTTGACCACGGACTATCGGACTCCTCAATAACCCCAAGTTTTAGCATCCTATCAACCTCGGCATATAGCAATTTTTCAATGGCCGGCGATACTGGGAAATGCCGTTGCTTAATAGGCTTCGCTGACCCCGTGTCTATTGTATGCATTAAAACGGAGGTCCTACCCAGTCCCGACAACGCAAATGATGGAAAGCTTTTAATAACTTTTTCTAGTTTAAGTTGCTGCCATTTCGATAACGAGTGCTGCTCCGCATCTCCCGATAAGCTGTCCAAAAATCTATTCCTAAGTAAATATCTTGCCTTAGAGAGGGGATTATATGAAATTCTAATTCTCTTTTTCTTCCTTTATATTCTATCTCTGTCTTAAATTTACCTATTATTTGTTGCTTGTTTCCATCGGCAGTACACGCACCAGCTAAAACCTTTTTAAAAGGCTTTCTACTGCATATATACTCCTCAGCCAGATGCCCACCTATACACGATATAGCAGCGCCTGTATCTAGCAACCCTCTTCTCTTCTTTTCTAGTAAAATAACTTTGCGTACGGCCTATAGTCGACTAAAATTTTTTCTAATACTAGCAATTTCTTTTATTGTCTTCCATTAATTTTTTTGTCGCCGACTATTTCGCGAGACAGACCTAGCCTCGGGCTTCAGTGTTGGCAAGTTTAATGTTCGGAACTTTTCCAGCTTAGTATGCCAGACTTGCAATCCTAAATCTCCGGAAGGTGAATTTTCTACACTAAGCGCTCCCTTTTTCCCTTTTTTTGATGCGCAGTCTTGGTATCTATGCCCTTCCTTTCTGCAGTTCCAACATACCAAGGAAAATGCTCCTATCTCTTCTTGAAGTTCATCTTCCCCAAATTGTAACGCATCGTCGCCTTCCACCTCTTCGCAAAGTTCACTTATCGGTTTTCTTAAAGGGAGTTGTTTTTGGTAACCATGGTGTTTACGCATCTCTTCTGTAAAGAATTCCCTTTTTCTAACCGTATCCCTCAAATTCTCCATGGACTCGAAATTTAAATTCAGAATCTCATGCTGGATTTCTGGACGTAAATTGCACCGTACTATTTCCACCAGTGTTTCGTCGGATATGGGCTGGCTAAGTCGGTCAGTAAGCTTTAAAATGGAATCATAAAAGCTTTCAAACGATTCCTTATCTCTCTGTTTTCTGTCCCTTATCATCTGACGGATATCTACATCGGTCCTTGAATCCCGGAATTGCTTCCTTAAGGCTGCACAAAGCTCCTGCCATCTCACCACTCCTACGGTCTTGTGATGACGCCAAAAAAAATCAGAGGCCTTTCCTTCAAATAGCATATTTGCATTCCCGCATAAAAGTGAGGAATTCCCCTCTAATGTCTGATGTGTCAGAGCCTCGACTCTGTAGATGAAACTATCTACCCCTAACTAACTAACTAACTATCTAACTATCTATTCGTTGATCGATACAGATCGAATCACAAATCGGAGAAGTTCTCTTGACTGCCAAATGTGTCCCTAAGCACGCTTTATGGAAGACATGCTGACACTTGGTTTTATAGCTATCGACTGCCCTAATCTCAGAGCTACATAAGCTACACTCAGAACTAGGAAGAGGTCCCTCTTTTTGAGGTGATCGATCCAGACCCATAAATGTCTAAGTATAATTATTACCTATTACTATTTATTATTTTTTTCTCTTTTACTAAGGATGAATTAGGTAATACTAAAAGGATAACTTTTTAAAATATATAATAAAAAATTTTGTTATTATCTTTTTTCCCAAATTAAAAGTAGTTTTGATTTCCACCACGCACTTAGCAACGCTGCCTATTTACGACCGTCTTCACAAAATTGTTGATAAAAATAAAAAAAAAGTAGACTTGAATCAAGCAATGATTTGTGGACATGAGGCCTTATGTGTAAACATGAATCTTCATGTTCTCCATGCAAATCTTTTGCTCGATTTACTCAAGAAAATGGTTCTCATCAGAACTTAGAGTCAACGCGCATTCCAAGCGTCTTAAGCTCTTGAAAAATAACCAAAACATTTAGGATGAAAAGAGGAAAAGAAAACTGAAATAAAAATTAATGGGGAGCTATTACTGAGGCTAAGTGGTCAATAGCCAGCTGCTAGCAGCTAAGCGACTGATTCCAATTCTTATGTCTCAGGTAGCCCACCACTTTTCTTTCTCCACCAATTGCCACTTTCGAACCCACATCTCACCGGACAGGACATCCGCCTAAGGCTAAGCATCCTGTGTTCCAAATGACGATCCAGAAACAAAAATGACAAACGACGACCAAGAAACTAGATAGTTGCCGATGAAGTAAGTGATGCTTACTTAACTGACACCTGACCCAATTAATCGATCAGGAGAAAATAAATAAATTTAGGTTATAGAAAGAAACAGTTACGGTATAAATTGTAGTGAGTTTCCTAGACTTAATATCCTTTCAAAAATTTCAAATTAAATCTAGCCTCACCGTTGGGCGCCAAAATAATCTTATTAATAATTATTCATTACTGTAATGGGTAACGAACTATCAGGCTAGATGTTGAACTCCCGCTTTTGGGCCCGCACGTTCGATGGTTCCGGCTCTGGCTCGTCGGTGGCGTGGTGTTAGGGTGTTTGGCCAATCAAGGGTGCCTTTTTAAGACTTATTATTATTTAATTACAATAAACGTGCGAGAAGAGATGACGAAATAAGCTACCGGAGGAGCTATGACCGACAACTGAGAAAATTAGGACCAGAAAGGATAGAATAAGAAGAAGACAAATTTGTGCGATCGGACAATATACCACTCCTTGATGTTCTAGGAGCTAACGAGGCCCACCCTTCCTTGATCATGGTTTTTCCGTATAACTTTAAAATTTTCCACGATCCCTTTGGTTGGCAAGAGCTACTGAGGCGGGTTTAGGAAATCAAATATTAAGATTTTACGCAAACATTATAAAATAGTTTATTAAAGCTAAAATGGACATAATAAAATTTTCTGGGTTTCGCTGCGGTTCTTTACATCTAATATTTTAAGGAAAATTAAGTAAGGCGGAAAAATTTTATAAATATTTAAATATGGGGTATGAAAATGACTTAAATATAAAAAAATGGGTTTTCAACCCATTTGGGTTTCACTTGTTTTTTTGTTTCACTTTGTTTTTTTTTTCTGCATCTACCGCCGAAAGCTTTCGCTGGTTGCTGCGCAGTGAGAAAAATTTGTCGCACAAAACAAGAAAAAAATATGCAAAAAAAATAATAATTCATTTTCATTAAATAAAATAATTTTTCCTAAAGAGGAAAATTTTTCTTCGTTTAACTCTTTTCCATTCACTTTTCACCCATATTTACACTTATCCTCTAATTTTCAATTATTTTTCTCTTCGGTTACATTACATTCGGTTACACTCTCTCCCTAGAGTTCATTGAACCCTCTGGGGAACATTTGGGAGCTATGCTCCATCGCACCTTCACAACCGAAATTATGCACAGCGTGCTATCACCTATTTCGTTTTGGGGTGACAAAACTGCAACGGGGCTACTGCACCGACTCCGTCCGTCTCGCTTACTCCTTCCTCCCAACGTGGAATGGGGTCCTGAACTTGCAGTTTTTTTCTCGCCTCTCTTCTGTCCCGTTCACCAATATCGCACCAATATCACCTGATTTTATTTTATTTGGTGCGGATGGAAGAGATTTTTATCAAGGGATGTTTTTCTTTGTTTGAATTTTAAGATCGGTCTTTAACCGCTTATATCTACTTAGATATTACATAGCTCCGGTGTTACCTAGCTAACCAAATTTTCTGATCTAGGTGGGGGTTGAGGTTAGGTTTAGTTAGGGGTCACATTTTCTCACTAACCCTTTCTCACTAACTCTAGAAAAAAAATTCCCTTTTTTAACTGACTTATCTTAATTTAAATTGTATTAAAAAAAAAACCCGACACTGCAGTCTCCTTCCGCCGAGGACCTCCCTGCAACCGCACCAGGGGATTCGCCAAGTTCCGTCGCGACTTCGATGGTTGTGAACCGCGGACTGATCTGGTCCCAGAGCTTTGCCTCTTTCGCTTGGTTGTTCTGCACTTGGGAGCGATGTTGTTGCAGGCCTAGCCAAAATAGATTACGCGGACTTAGGAAATCTCCTCTCTTATAATATCTAATGGTCCCCCAAACGCTTACCTCCAGAGTCAGTGCCAACTAACTAAATTCCCAATTTTCACACTTTTTTCTGCTTCCAATTTTTTCGATTTAAGTTTTACCACTTTCAACTGCACTGGTCTGAGTCTCGATGTGAAAAGAAAGAACCTCCAGGCGAGTGATACGAGGAACCCAGGACCAGCTATTCGGGAGTTCTTTTTTTCCTTTTGCAGAGTGTACCCGGTTAAAAATTTCTCCACCCATTTCTCTCGCTGAGTAAGAGCGCTGCCACTAACAGTCCCTAAGCCTACCCGTTTTCTTCACGACAGTTTTAGAGCCAGTCGCTTCCAAACCGCATTAGCAATCCATCAGATACACGCCTTTACAAAATCCCCCCCGACCAAAATCAGGCTTGGGGGTGCATTTAATCTTCTCAACCCATAAGGCTGACCACTTGTAGCTAAGCCTGGCGAATGTCTTTCCCATGGTACCGGCCGACAAGCTTTCCACTCAGATCCTCTAGTTCATATATTGAGCTTCCTATCATCCTTCTCACTCTAGCCTTTACAAATAGGGGAGCTAGGTTAGAATTGTAACCCGCCTGAAAACAGCTCTGTTTAAAGTTTCTCCTATATACTTCCTGCCCAACTTTGTAAGATACCTCACGCGCCCTAAGGTTGTAATATCGCTCATTCCTCATATATTGCTTTCCCAATGTTTCAGCTGCTTTCTTTCTGATAATCTCTAGAGAGTCCTCCCGGCTAAAAGTAGCTGCTTTGTCCTCTAGCATCGCCAACTTCCTCAATAAGGAGTACGTTGCCCCAGAGGTAATCATCTGCTGGCCAAAAACCTTATAATAAGGTGTGGATCCCAGACCGGAATGAGTTGCTGACCTCAGCGCACAGCTGATTTTACTAAGATTTTCATCCCAGTCCTTTTGGTCGCTGCGAATGTAAGCCCGAATGCCCGCAATCACAGATCGATATACCCGCTCCGAAGCATTAGCCTGAGGAGCGTGCACCGCCGTTAAAGTGTGCGTGATACGATGGGACCCCAAATGTGTGAAGAAGATCCTCGTCTAAGTACTTTAGAACAACGTCCGCTGTAAGTTTCTTTACGCCTTTAAGGAAAACGAATTTGGAATAATGGTCAAGCACAATGAAAATCCCTATATTCCCACTACGAGACCTAGGATAAGGGCCTAAAAAATCTATGTAGAGACGCTGGAAAAACCTCTGCGTCTCGACTTCCTTTCCCATAGGTGGCCTCAATGCTCTATTTGGTGCTTTAGTCATCCTACAGGTTTCACAGGCTGAAATGTAGTCCTTCACATCATTCACCATTCCTGGCCAGAAATAATATCGCCGAATTCTCTCCAAAGTCTTGTGGACACCCCCGTGAGACGCCAATGGATCGTCATGCGATTTCTTTAACACCTCCTGAATCAAAGCCTTCGGTATCCACAATTTCCATGCGTACGCATCATTGAGTAGTTCGCCTTTCGAATGTTCGGTGCGTCGATACACCAAGGAATCCACGATTCTCAGATCCGGAAAGTTAGCTAAATTACTTTTAATTCCCTCTATTAACTTAATATAGTCAGAAGACTTAAAATGTTCTGAGTCGATATCCACCAGCAACCCGTTATTAAAATCTATTGCCGCTATCTGTCCCTGTTCGACTCTAGACAAAGCGTCGGGAACCACATTTAACTTCCTCTTTCGATGCTGGATTGCGAATCGAAACCCTTGTAATTTTAACGCCCACCGTGCCAATCTAGTATTTAGATCACCCTGCGACATCAGCCATTTCAAGGATGCGTGATCCGTGATGACGGTAAATTCCAGTCCTTCGACATATGACCGGAATTTTTTTATGCTTATTAAAGCCGCAAGGCACTCCTGCTCTGTCACTGTGTAATTCTGTGACACAAAAGCTATAGGTAGTTCATCCCCGGTGATAGACTTCTGCACTAGGACTCCTCCTACTCCAGCTTTACTAGCATCACAGTGTATGAAAAACGGTCTTTCAAAGTCTGGTGTCTGTAATACCGGCGCACTTCCTAACATAACCTTCAACTTCTCAAATGCTGTTTTAACTTCCTGGGTCATCACAAATTTTCGCTTGTTTTGTAAAAGATCGGTCAAAGGAGCCGTTACTGACGCAAAATTGTTTATAAATTTCCGGTACCACCCGGCTAATCCCAAAAAGCTTCTTAACGCTTTGAGTGACGTTGGTAATGGATAAATTGAGATCGCCGCGACTTTGTCTTTTACTTTATAATGATACAAAGGCCGCCCTGGTATAGTAAATGCAGTTTTCGCTTTTGATAGAGGATCCAAAGGGATTTGCCAAAACGCGTCTTTTAAGTCAAGGCTACTTATAAAATTTGCCTTAGGTAACCGGCTAAGTATGCCATTGATCTGGGGAAGCGGATATGCATCCTTTTCCGTTACTGCGTTAACCTTTCGGCTATCGAGGCACACTCTTACTTTGCCTGGCTTTTGGACCAGTACTACTGGCGAAGACCACGGACTATCGGACTCCTCAATAACCCCAAGTTTTAGCATCCTATCAACCTCGGCATATAGCAATTTTTCAATGGCCGGCGATACTGGGAAATGCCGTTGCTTAATAGGCTTCGCTGACCCCGTGTCTATTGTATGCATTAAAACGGAGGTCCTACCCAGTCCCGACAACGCAAATGATGGAAAGCTTTTTAATAACTTTTTCTAGTTTAAGTTGCTGCCATTTCGATAACGAGTGCTGCTCCGCATCTCCCGAGATCTCTGAGATAGCTAGGGTCGGCGGCAACAGTTCGTAAGCTGTCCAAAAATCTATTCCTAAGTAAATATCTTGCCTTAGAGAGGGGATTATATGAAATTCTAATTCTCTTTTTCTTCCTTTATATTCTATCTCTGTCTTAAATTTACCTATTATTTGTTGCTTGTTTCCATCGGCAGTACACGCACCAGCTAAAACCTTTTAAAAGGCTTTCTACTGCATATATACTCCTCAGCCAGATGCCCACCTATACACGATATAGAAGCGCCTGTATCTAGCAACCCTCTTCTCTTCTTTTCTAGTAAAATAACTTCTGCGTACGGCCTATTGTCGCCTAAATTTTTTTCTAATACTAGCAATTTCTTTTATTGTCTTCCGGTAATTTTTTGTCGCCGACTGTTTCGCGAGACAGACCTAGCCTCGGGCTTCAGTGTTGGCAAGTTTAATGTTCGTAACTTTTCCAGCTTAGTATGCCAGACTTGCAATCCTAAATCTCCGGAAGGTGAATTTTCTACACTAAGCGCTCCCTCCCCTCTAACTAATGCTGGTCCTCCAAGCCTGACTGTCGGTTGGGAAACCTGGCTTTGGAACGCGGTGTTGCAGTGTTCCTGTGAGTTTTTTTTGTACATCTCTCACAAGAGGGTTTATACGCGTTAGGAAGACCACAGCCATAACAAAAGATTTCCTTTTTTGATGCGCAGTCTTGGTATCTATGCCCTTCCTTTCTGCAGTTCCAACATACCAAGGAAAACGCTCCTATCTCTTCTTGAAGTTGATCTTCCCCAAATTCTAACGCATCGTCGCCTTCCACCTCTTCGCAAAGTTCACAAAGTTCACCACTCGAACCCAAGATCCAAAATGCTATTATTGCAAAGCTGTTGCCGACTCAAATCAGATTGTATTAGCTACAGCCCTTGTTTACATTACTGCTATCAATGGTCAAAGCATATGGCTCGTGTACTTTTAGATTCCGGGTCACAGGTAAACTTTATAACAGAGGAGTTATCTAAAATTCTAAAACTTAAGCGCGATCGAAAAGACACAAATCTTTTCCGAATAGGTAAATCAACTGTATCAGCTCGCCATGTAGTTCAAGCAACTATACAGTCCCGAACACAGCACTTCAATTAGAAGCTGAACTTATTTTTCTGAGGTCAATATCACCGTCCCAACTAGAGAGGGCAGTTCAAGTGTTAGACTGGGACCTCCCTGACAACATAAAGTTAGCTGATGGTCCAGACCTACAAAATTCCGTTGGATCGTATGAGGTCGGTGCAAGTCATCAAAATGTCAATGTTAGGCGTGGTTCAGGATCATTGAAGTGTAGACATGTTGATTCGAAAATTCTGGGAAATAAAAAGTCTCCCGAGCATTGCACAGAATAAACTTTACACTCCGGAGCAAATTATGTGCGAAATAACATTCATGAAGAGTTTTGTTCGGTTACCCTTCGGTCGACTTCAAGTTTCATTGCCATTTAAGTCCAACCCTACCTGTCTTTGCTCGTCGTTTAAAATCGCAAAAAGGCGGTTCTTAGCACTACAAAGGAGGATGTCCAATAATCCAGAAATAAATTCCATGTACGTTGCCTTTATGAAGGAGTACATTTTCTTAGGCCACATGACGTTGGTCAATGATGAAATTCCGCTCTCAAGCTCTCTCAACTATACAGCCGTGTCTATACGCTACATTGCTAAGGTTTCGTATTCGCAAATACGCTCTTACTGCAAGTATCGTCAAAATGTATAGACAAGTGGAAATAACTGAATCCCATCGTAATTTTTAACTAATGGTATGGAGACAGTATAAGGATGACAAGTCTATTACAAGTACAAGACAATTACAAGTCTATCGCTTGAATACCATTACATACGGCACGGCCTGCGCACCGGACTTAGCTATCCGCTGCCTCAAGTACCTTAGTGAGATATATTCAGTTTCTCACCCTTTACGATCCTTAGTTGAAATCTTAGGCTCGGCCGGGCTTGTTTTTTCGAAGTAGGCAACCAATTGTGAGCAGCTAATAGATCTTAATCAGTCTACAGATATATCTGTCGGGGAGCATGAAGATACAAAGGCTCTCTTTGCGAGAGATGTGTACAAGCCATGCGCCAAAAAAAAGATCTATGTTGTCCCTTACTGCTCGCCTATATGATCCTCTCGGGCTTATCTGTCCTGTTGTCACAAAGCCTCTGCTTAAGATAGAGTGGGATGATCCAGTTCCTGACAGCCTTAAGCAGAAGTGGCGGTCGGTACCACGACTAGAGCTTGGCGCAGCGCTTTTGCTAGCCAACTTGTGAGAAGAAGTTCGTCCACTGATCGACTCTCCAGTTGAACGAGTTATAATGTGGTCCGATTCAGTAATCGTCTTGTATTGGCTGCAAGCACATCCTTCAAAACTAAAAACCTTTGTTGCCAACCGCGTCAGTGAGATTCAAGAGATTACATCATCGGATAGTTGGCGCCATGTACCCACTGACAGCAATCCAGCGGACTTTCCATCTCGGAGTTGTACAGTTAATGAATTAAAAAATTCATTTTGGTTTGATGGTCCCCACTTCTTGACTCAAGATCAAATACTTTGGCCTCAAATAGAGATAGATAGAGATAGAGAAAATTGTCGAAAATTCATCTTCATTTCTTAAAGTAATGCGCATTTTAGTGTACTTCCTGCGATTCGTTAACGCATCAAAATCTCGCTCGCTCTCACTTCAAAAATTAAGTCAATTAATCAAAAATTAATAAAATTAATTAAAAATTAATTAAAAATTAATTCGTTGTGACTGAATGAATTGGAAAATCAATTGAAGCTGTTGCGAGTAGGAGGTCGATAGTTCAATGCAAAGTTAAGCTACAGCGTAAAGATTCCGCTTCTTACGCCAAAGGGCAACAGATTCGTGAGTTTATACATTCAACATCTGCATAGAATAAACTGTCACACAGGACCCAGAGCATTGGTTGGTCTTATTAACAGCCAAAATTATTGCTCTTGTGGAGTTGACTTCTTGGCGAGCCTCCAATCAAGATGTATGTATCGATATTCATTTGCTTCCTGTCAAAAAGCCGTCCATCTTGAACTTGTAAAAGATCTCACCAGATCTTGCTTATCTAGATTTGTCGGACGACGCGGATCCATCGAGAAATTGTATTGCGATAATGCCACGAATTTCTCGGGATCGTCTCGCATCATACATGACCTAATGAGAAAATTGGAAACCCATAAGGACGCAATGACAGCATTTGGAGCACCTCGTCGATTCGCATTTATCTTCATCCCTCCCAGTGCCCCACATTTTGGAGGGCTTTGGGCGGCGGCCGTTAAATCGGCTAAACACTTGTTTCTCCGAGCTGTGGGTAACGCGTTACTAAAGGAAGACGAGCTCCAGACGGTGATCGTAGAAGTTGAAGCAGTGCTGAACTCGCGGCTGATTATCGCTGACGGCTCAAGCCCAAGCGATGGTGAAGCTATAACCCCTGGGCACGTCCTCGTCGGGACCAGCTTGGCGACCTCTGCCTCCAGCATCCGCTCAGGCAAATTATCGTTTCTTCAGCGCTGGCATCTGGTGTTTGCGATAAAGCAACGCTTTTTGCAGGATTGGTCACGAGACGCGTGAAATGGAATAAGCAGTCGCCAAATTTAATAACAGCACAACCAGGAGGACAACCTGCCACCTCAGACATGGCTTTTGGGCTTCATCACTGAAACGATTACAGGTGCTAATGGAAGGGTCCGAGTGGCCATCGTCAAAACTAAAAATGGAATCTACAAACGTGCTGTCCATCGACTAGCACCATTACCAATCAATTTAAGCCCTTCGGCAATTCAACGCGACCGATGTTTAGTCGTAACTTGTTTATAAGAATAATATGCAAGGGAACTACGTAGAACTCGCAACTCGGGCTACTTAGCTATGAGACGCGGCATAGCAAGCTACTAGCAAATATGAGTAGTTATAGAGTAGAGACCATTGTAGTTAGAACATAATACCCTAAAAGGGCCATGCAGTGCATATGTCGAATTTCAATGGCTAAGGAACAGAGGACTAAAGTTTCGAGTCCTTCTATTAGGAATGTTAAATTTTAAGAGTGTTAGTAAATGCTGGCTCTCTACATCTACAGACTACGATGAGCATTGTCCTACGATTTGTTAAGCTAGATAAGTTTATAAGTAAAAGTCTGCTACTGTAGGATGGAAGCTGAAGATTTGCATCCCAGTATAGACTCTAAGCGCGAATATTAAAAAGTTTTTTTGTACGGATTCTATGCGGTCCTTATGTACTCCATATTGGGGACTCCAGACACACGAACCGTACTCCAGTATCGGACGGACCAAAGAAATGAACAATGTTTTAGTTATGTACGGTTCATTAAATTCTTTTGACCACCTTTTAATAAAACCAAGGACTCCTTTAGCTTTATTAACCATTAAGGAAATAAAGTCGGCAAATTTAAGTTTAATGTCTAATAGGGGGCCAACATCATTAACCTGAGTTAATTTTTCTAAGGCAATCCCATAGATAGAACACGTAGCCTGAAGAGGGCAAGAACGATTAAAAGACATGCTTATCGCCCTCAATAACCCTAAGCGTAAGAAATCCGCTGTTTCTGATCCGCCTCAGCCTGCTCAACCAACATTAATGCAGCCGCCTATATCTCTGGCCACCCCAAGGGCAAGAACTGAGAACAATTCGTACGAATTTCTCAGGAAAAATGAGCAATTGTCTGATATGTCCGCCACGCCATCCTTTCAAGTGATGCAACAGGTCCTAGTGATCGAAACCCCCGTTAGAGTCTCCCAAAAGAGGGGTATTCCACAGTCCAGACCACCGGCACCGACTGATGCTGCAGTTCTCGCACCTCCGACACCAAAAACACTTACAGCTGATTCCTCCATCGAAACATATATTTGTTTCTCGGCTTGCCCCTGATACTTCAGAGATTGATATCTCGGCTTATATAAAAGCCAAAACAAAAGCCCATATAAAGGTGGAGGACATAGCTAATTTAAATATAATTATATACGGTGCAAGTTAACTTTGTTGTTCGCCGGTGAATTGAAGAAATATAACTTTTTATTTTAAATTATAAAGCTTGGTGTTAAACCTTTATTTATTAAACTTAATTATTAACAGACACTTTCGTTATTCTTAATTATTTTCTGTCAACCGTTGGCGGTCTCGGTCAATACAGGACTGGCTTCTTAATTCTAAATCTTATCTAAAGAACCTTAGCCATGAGTTGTGTTTAGATTAGAGGCTTAAGATGAAAATGTCGCATCTTATAGTGAAATTCGATTAAGCTGATCGACGCCATTTGGTGGGTAAGGCGTAATTGATTGGTCTTCGAAGGGAAGCCTGTTTACTTTTGATGTTTACTTTTGATTTGTTTATGGGGAACAAAGCCGAAGGCAAATGCAGAGTTTGAAAATATTGTTTATAAAATTCATAAGTGGAAAGCCATAAGTGGCATGGATTTATGGGGTTGGATAATTGAGCCAAAGACAAAGGCAAATGCAGAGATTGAAAATATTGTTTATAAAAGCCATAAGTGGCCTGTATTTACGGGTTGGATAACTCTCCCCCTTCTAAAATGGATGGTCCCGATTCAATATGAAATTCGTTTAAATGATCCCTTAATTCTGTTAAAAAATTTTCTTGGTTAATAGATTTTTCTGGTTTAGGCCGATGTTTTTTGGTTACAAATAATATAACATTTTTGTATTTTACAATCAGTGAAAGAATCAAATATATAATGATTAAAATCAATATTATAAATATAAGTGATATTTTAGTATTCTTAATTTTAACGAAAGGGTTTAAAATGTTTATATTATCTAAAGAAAGATCAGAGTTATTTGATAATATGTAATCGGATATTTCATAATTATTGAGGTGGTTCGTAGTTACGTGTTCAAGAATTTTATTTTCCAAATTGGAATATGAGATATTATTATTTTTAGTTGTACCATTAAATGTTATTAAAAACGAACCGTTTAAATGAGAGTGGTTAACAATATAGTTCCCATTTATAAGAATGGCACTTATATATTGCCATTTATAAGAATTTTTTCTCTTATTTTTTTACACGTTGATTTCTTGACATTTAATAAACGGGTAAAACAAGTTTTTGTGTTACTTAAGGTGCACTAATTATTAAAAAGTTCGTTCTTAAAATTAGACATTTCATAAAAAATATTTTTGCATTTTGCGACTTGATTACTAGTTTTCCATCGATTTGGGAAATCGCTCTAGCGTGGTATATTTCACATATGTTTTTCATATTAGGTTTTTTATATAAATTATTAAAAGTTCTCTATGCAATGCGATTTTAAAAACAGAGATGTCCATTAAATCAGCTATAATTGATTGCTTAATACTAGTTTTCCATCGATTTGGGAAATCGCTCTAGCGTGATATATTTCACATATGTTTTTTATTATTAGGTATTTTATATAAATTATTAAAAGTTCTTTATGCAATGCGATTTTAAAAACAGAGATGTCCACTCGTTTTTATACCCTTGCAGAGGGTATTATAATTTTGGTCAAAAGTGTGCAACGCAGTAAAGGAGACATCTCCGACCCTATAAAGTATATATATTCTTGATCAGGATCACCTCCTGAGTTGATATGAGCATGTCCGTCTGTCCGTCTGTCCGTCTGGCTGTCTGTTTCTACGCGAACTAGTCTCTCAGTTTTAAAGCTATCGACTTGAAACTTTGCACACACCCTTCTTTCCTTTGCACGCAGTATATAAGTCGGAACGGCCCGGATCGGCCGACTATATCCTATAGCTGCCATATAACTGATTGATCGGAAATGGTATAACTTCGGTGTTTTTAGAGTTAGAGAGTTCAAATTTTACACTATTTTTGGCAAAAAAATACGACATGCCAAATTTCGTAAGGATCGGCCGACTATATCTTATAGCTGTCATATAACTGAACGATCGGAAATGACCCAACTTTCGTGTTTTTAAAGATAGAAAGCTGGAACTTGTTACAGATTATATTCTTGGTCAGTTAATCCGATCTACCAAATTTCATAACGATCGGCCGACTATATCTTATAGCTGCCATATAACTGAACGATCGGAAATGGTTTTTGGTAGAAATACCAACTTTGGTATTTTTGAAGATAGAAGCTTGAGACTTTTTTTAGATTTTGTATTGTAATAAATTGGATTATATATTCATATTCCCATAAGGATCGGCCAACTATATCCGATGTTTGCGATATATATCCGGTTTAAACTGCAAGGGTATATAAACTTCGGCTCCGCCCGAAGTTAGCTTTCCCTTTCTTGTTGATTCTAATTCTTCCTTATCTTGTTGATCCAATGTGCCAAATAAATATTTATAAAAGTACCTACGAAATTTGCAAGTCCTCTCTTGTTTCGTTGAGCAATTTTGATTCCGTTCATTTCTCTATTTAATTTTTCTTTTAGATATTGAATTTGATCCAAATGTTCAAATTCTCGTGTTTGTTCCATTAGATTTTTATAAGTTTTTTCAGTTTTGGTAAACTTACTGTGAGACAATGATATTTATCTAAGGGCAGAGCTATGTTACCAGTTTGGAAAATTACCATAAGTATCCATTTTTTGCTTGGATTGGATTGATATCTATGTTCTGACACACGGCGTGATATATAAGACATAATAAAGTTATCATATAAAAGATAATTTTAATAGGCTGGGTTGTTTTTCGGTGGAAATCTGGAATTATTAAATTTGGTGGTATTAATTTCCTTTTTCTTTTTGAATTTCGATTTATAGTGAGTGATTTCTCTACCTCTATTTTTTTCTACATAATGTTTTTCGTCGGTTTGTGTAATTTGGCCTAAAAGGATTTGTTGTTTTAGATTTTACAAGTGGGGCTTGTCTATACCTAGTATCAATATCGAATGTATGACGATTTTTATTAAGCTTGTTTATTTTCTGTGTTTTATTCACTTGAGTATTATAACTTGGAATTCCGGCGAAAATAAAAATGTCAGCTGGTGTTCTGCCTGTAGAGCTATGTTTTGTTTTATGATTATAAATATAAACAATTGTTTCAAATTTAGTAATTATATTTTCAGGATTCCGTTCAATATTTATAATTCTTAATTTTTTCGTTAATAGTTTTATGAAATCTCTCTATGTCAGAAACGCCATTGTTACTTGTGGTTATAGTTATTCTTACATCTTCTGATTGCAGCCAAACTTGCAATGCTGAGCACATAAATGCGGAATCTTTGTCGGCTTTAATTTCTTTTGGTTTACCCATTTCATTAAATATCCTGAGTAATGCCCTTTTTGCTTCTAACCAATCCCTACTGTTGACATTTATTAAAGCAGCATATTTGGAATAAATATCAATGCAAGATAAGAATTGTTTATTATCGATCATGTAAAAGTCTATAACATATTTTTCTCTGGGGTTAAAGGTTTCTGGGGTTAATTCAAATGTAAGTTTTGTATCTCTATGCTCTGTTTTAGCAAGGTTACAAATTTCACACTCATTTATAATATTTTAAATTAATCTCTGATAATCGGGAAAATAATATTTTTCTTTAACAAGGCTTGTTTGTTTTTCTATTCCTGGATGTAATAATTCTACGTGAGCTTTAAGGACAATTTCTTTGAATTCTGCGAATGTTTGGACATCTATTAATATTGTACTGGTTTTCATAACTTTGGTTAAGTTATTTGGGCAGATAATCTCTACATAAGCATTTTGAAATATTATAAAGTCCATTTCACAAGGAAAATAGATAACACTTTTTTTGGAGCATAAATATTCTTTAATTAATTC
Organism: Drosophila parabipectinata; assembly: GCA_018153455.1. Classification (NCBI taxonomy): domain Eukaryota; kingdom Metazoa; phylum Arthropoda; class Insecta; order Diptera; family Drosophilidae; genus Drosophila; species Drosophila parabipectinata. The sequence goes on along the minus strand of JAECYA010000180.1, from coordinate 81,957 downwards.
TTTTGCATATTCATGGGTCATTTCTTTATACATTATTTTAAGGTTGGTTTTATGAAAGTATTGAGTCAATTTAACTTCATTTGAATTTCCTCTATGGAATTCAATTTGTCTATTGTAATAGTTTAAAGGTCTTTCTGTTATTTCTATATAATTCTGATTGTCTTCTTGCGCACTATGTACTGTTGCTATTGTGGGTAATGATGGGTTACTATCCGGTGATTCTCCTAAAAAATTTTCATCTAGCTTTACTCTTGACAGAGCATCAGCTACCTGGTTTTCCTTTCCCGGCAAATATTTAATAGTGAAGTCAAACTCGTTTAATTTTATTCTCCATCTTTGTAGTTTCATATTTGGTTCTTTTATATTATGAAGCCAAACTAATGGTCTATGATCGCTAAGAATTTCGAATTTTCTACCAAAGAGATAAGACCTAAAATATTTAGTGGCCCAGACTATAGCCAGAAGCTCTTTTTCTATTGCTGAATAATTAATTTCGTGTTCATTAAGAGTTCTACTAGCATAACAAATAGGTTTATGATTTTGTGATAATACTGCGCCTAAGGCGACGTTGCTAGCATCTGTTGTTAGAGAAAATAGTTTTTCAAAGTTAGGGTAAATTAAAATTGGGTCTGATGTAATGAGAAGTTTTAATTTCTCAAATGCTTCTAAATATTCTTTATCTGATGAATTTATAGTTGCACCCTTCTTTAAGTTTACTGTCATGGGTTTTGCAATTTTAGCAAAATCAGGTATGAATTTTCTATAAAATCCACAGAGACCTAAAAATGATTTTATTTCTTTTTGTGTTTTTGGTATTGGAAATTTTTGTATTGCCTCAATTTTTTTGGGGTTTGGCTTTATTCCTTCTGTTGTTATTATATGTCCAAGGAATTCGGTTTCCTTTTTCATAAACTCACATTTGTCAAGTTGAAGTTTAAGATTAGCTTCTCGAAGTTTTGAAAACACCTTTTTTATAGACAATATGTGTTCCTCTAATGAAGTAGAAAATATAATTATGTCATCCATATAAACAAGGCAATGCTGGTACATTAAATCTTCTAATAAATTGTTCATGCAACGTTGGAAGGTTGCAGGCGCATTTTTCAGACCAAATGGCATTCGTGTATATTCGTAATGTCCATTTTTAGTTGAAAAAGCTGTTTTTGAAATAGAATTTTCATCCATTTGAATTTGATGAAAACCCTTGGCAAGGTCAATTGTTGTAAAATATTGACACTTTCCAAGTTTGTCAAGTATTTCATCCATAACTGGTATCGGATACTTATCATCAATAGTTATTTCATTTAGACTTCGATAGTCTATTACTATTCTAAATTTCTTTTTCCCTGAGGCATCCTCTTTCTTTGGGACTATCCATATTGGAGAACAATAAGGGGATTTCGATTTACGTATTATTCCCTGATTTATCATTTCTTTAATTTGGACTTCGACTTCTTGATCATGAGCTTGGGGGTATTTATAAGGTTTTTTGTAAATAGGATCTTCATGTTTGGTTTGGATTGAATGTTTGATAGCACTGGTAAAGGTCAAATTTTCACCTTCCCTATACTGGATATCACTAAATTCGAATAAAATGTTATTTAATTTAGTTCTTTCTTCTTCATTAAGATGATTTATTCGAAATTTATTATTTTCTTCCAAGTCATTATTAATTGCAAAATTAAAAGATATATCCTCAGATGAAGGTGGACTGAGATAATCTTCCAATGTTTCCATTTCGGAATTCCTGAAATCTTCGTGGTTATATATCATAGAAAAAACAAATCCGCTCAAAGTGACTGTTTCCTGTTTATAATTAATTATTGCTTCACATGCTTCTAAATACTCTCTTCCTATCAATATATCATATTTTTGGGAAAAATTGTGAATCCAAAATGGTTGGTCGATCGGACAAAGTTTACTTGATTTGAAATTTACGGACTTATTTAATTTAATTACACCATTAATTGTGTGCACTTCTGACGTTTTTAATGTTTGTGGGAAATTAAAATAATTTTCTTTTATTAGGTTGATTGAACTTCCTGTATCTATTACACATTTAAATGGGCGATTGTTAATAGTTATTCTGATGTAAGGAAATCCATTTCTTCTACTGGATCCGAGGCTATTTGATGAAAATTTTCGATTTCCATTTTAGATTGATCGCTTGAATATTCACGCTGTCTTTTCACTGGTTTGTTAGAATTAGTACCTTGTAAAGAAGATGATGGCTGTTGATAATTCATAGGATTCTGAGCTCTACCTTGATTTAAGTTTTGCTGCAATTCCTGTCGAAATTGTTGTTGATTGAAATTATTTGGTTGTCTATAGTTACTTTGCTGATTATAACTTTGTTGATTATTATTATTATAAAAGGAATTATTTCTTTGGAAATTATTATTTTTTTGATAATTTCTCCTATCTTGTTCGTTTTGATTTGAATTATGTTGTGATTTAACTTTATCAGAACCAGAATCATAACAACCTTCTTGTTGTGCTACTTGTTTAAGTTTACTGACTGTAGTTATATCGTGCCTTGCTAATGTCATGAATAACCTGTCAGGAAGTTTTCTCATTATTACATCTTTTACAGTATTATTCATGGCATTATTATAAATCATTGTGTTTAAATTATTGTTTTCTAACGACAATTTGTTTGTTATGACAAATATTTTATATTCTAGATCCTCGACGAACTTACGAATGCTTCCATTGAAAGGGGTATTGTAGAGTCGTCTTAGTAATTCCTCGCATGGGGTTTGGGTTTTATATTCATCGATGAGAGCACTCCTTAGATCGGGCCAATTGGTTGCTGCTGATAGCTGGGACACTCGCTGTGCATCTCCTGATAATTGCATCTCAATTGCACTGAAGAATACAGCTATTTGACGCGGATCAGTTGATGGATACAAATTTAAAATGTATTCGATCCGTCTGATGAATGCACTTAATTCCCTGGTGCTTCCATTAAAATTGGGAACTTGCCTAATCTGGCTTAAAGCCTGATTAAGGTGTAGCTCGGAGAGTAACTGGATTTGTGCCACTGGTTCAGCCATTGTAATGTTTGTATTTCTTATTAATTTCGGTAGCGGTCACACTAAGAAAGCGGGCTACTAATTTATTTTAAGTTTTTGTGTTTTGTATATTTTTGGTAGCAGTCACACTTCGAAAAGCGGGCTACAAATTTGTTTTAAGTTTTTGTGTGTTGTATATTTTCGGTAGCAGTCACACTTCGAAAAGTGGGCTACAAATTGAAATTAACACGTATGTTCTTTTGCGGATGTGAATAGCGATTAACACTCGCGATTAGTATTATAGCTGCAGTTGCATTAGCATAAAATACTTCAACGATGTTCTATGATCTCGATTGATCACTGGTCACTTTTACACATCCTACCGACTGCGCCAATTATATATCTTCTTCAAAATTAGTTTGAAAAAAATATATTTTTATTTGAGTTCCGGTTTTGATACAGTGTGATTCTTTCAAATTGCTTAGAATTTCAGAACAACTGCTTAGGATGTTAGAATTTTAGAACTAACTTATCTTTAGGGCTCTAGGTCCTTTTTATAGCTACCCTTGCTGAAGCTTTTTGCAGATCAAAGCTCGAAAGAGAGGCTCTCTGAGAGAATAGATTGAGTCGGAACCTTTTACTTGAGGTGTCAGTTGACATGGAAGGCTTTGGGTCTCAATTAATCGAGGTGACAAGAAAATGTGAAGTGGGTTCCCATTTAAGAATGTTTTGATCTGTTTAGTTTTAATTCACTTAAAAGGAGTGAGAAAGATTTGAGTCGGGATTTCTGTTTATCCAAATATTGTTTTGGTTTTCAATCTGAAGTGACTCTTAGAAATTGGAAATCTGAAATGAGGCTGTTTTCAGCCGAATTGAAATAATTAAATATTTATGTTTTTACAAAAATTGGAATGAGGCTATTTGCAGCTGCGTTACGAATTTCAATACAAAAGGCTTCAGCTTCGGTTTACAAAATTTACTGATATGCACTTAAAGAAATTTTGTTGATATGTTACTATATGTATGAAGCCGTTATGCGCGGGCCAATGCACTTGCAGTGGAACGTATGTATATATGTTTTTAAATGCTTTTTCGCGGGTCAATAGATTTTTAAATTGTTAATTATATTAACTACATCACGTCGGGGTCACCAATGTTTGGTCATCGAGATTTTTCGGTGCCGTAAATAAAAAATCAGAATTTAATTAATTTCAACGTTATGAACTTTATTCAGGCCGCATATGAAATTAGGATTTATGAACAATATTTGAAAACCAATTTAGGATGCGAGCGCAGTAAGAAGGACGAAGGGAGGGGCGCCAACCTTCCAGAATAGGCTGAGCGGATGCTCGCTAACTTTAAACACCGAATTAGCAAAGCCGAGCGGCCGAAAGAGAGTCGGCTTGCGACCAACATCAGTTACTGATGAATTATTATGTTTAAATTAGTTGCTTGCTGCTTGACCCGACATTCTCCCCCCAGTTGGGGCTTCTACTCCAACTTCATCCTTAAGGGGCAAAAGGTACAGTTTAGTCAAAGCTCGCTTGGTAATTCCAGATGAGGTTTTTATCACCGCCACTCGAAAGATACCATCCCGACCGGGGATTAACTCCATTATTCTCGCAAGCGGCCATCTCATCGGAGGTAGATTCTCGTCCTTTACTAGCACCACATCGTTCGGGGCCAAGGCAGGACCGGAGGCGCGCCATTTGGAGCGCTGCTGGAGAAGGCTTAGGTACTCCTCCTTCCATCGGGACCAGAAAGACTGCTGCAGGAAAGACACGCGCTGCCAACTGTCCATCCGGTTGAAGTTCAGCTTTGTGACATCAGGCTCGATAAAGCTGACTGACGCACCACCAGTTAAAAAATGAGCCGGGGTCAGCACATCAAGGTCTGCAGGATTTTCTGAAAGAGACAATAAGGGTCGTGAATTTATAACAGCCCAATATGGCACAGAAGCGTTCGCAGCTCCTCGAATCCAAGAACTGCAGATCCGACAGCTCGGTAAAAATGGTTCTTGGCGGTTTTAACAGCCGCATCCCACAGACCACCGAAATGCGGAGATCGAGGAGGAATAAAATGCCATTCGATGGACTCCATTGAGCAAAACTCCAGCAGTGCCCGTTGATGCTCTTCGCTTAGAAATAATCGGCGCAGCTCCTTTAGCTTGTTTTTGGCTCCAACAAAATTGGTTGCGTTGTCAGACCAAATATGTTGAGGCCTTCGGCGGGTGCATATAAAACGCTTCAAAGCCTGCAAAAAAGACATTGTGGACAGATCCCTTACAAGCTCCAGGTGGACGGCTTTGGTAGCAAAACAAATGAAAATGCTAATGTAACATTTTACTGGAGCCTTATTACGCACTTCCGGCTTATAATAGAACGGTCCACAAAAATCCACACCAGTGACTCCAAAGACCTGGGAGCCGCTAACTCTTTGCTCCGGGAGATCAGCCATAATGTGCTCCAACAACCGAGGCTTAGTCCGGAAGCATCGGATGCATTTGTGTATTGCCTTCGTCACGGTTTTTCTCCCCCCAATTGGCCAATATTGGGACCGAATAATTGCCAACAGTGCGCGAGGTCCCGTATGTAAATTTCGCTCATGGAAGTCAACAATTATAGCCTGCATAACTGGATGGCTTCGTGGAAGTATAATTGGATGCTGACTATCAAAATCCAACGACGAATTTTTTAGCCGACCGTCTACGCGCAAAAGTCCAAATTTGTCCAAGAAGGGAGAGGATGAGGCAAGGGCACTGGATACCGCTATCTCTTTTCCATTTTGAAGAGCTTTTATGTCCTACCAAAAATGCACACGCTGCACTAGCCGCAATAACAGCTGTGTTCCAGATTTTACACCGTTGTGGTGAATTCGTTGAGAAAACTTGTATACGTAAGCAAATACCCTCTGCAGTGCTGGAAACGAATTAGCGTACTTAGAAACCGCTGTTATATCCACGTACGGAGACTGAATGAGTAGGACCCTCTCAGATGGGACCGCGGTTGGCCACCCCTCTAGGAATCCAATGAGAAACGGAGGACCGTGAGACCACAGATTATTCTCAACCAATTCATTGGGATGAGCACCACGCGACAGGATATCTGCTGGGTTCAAAGAAGTGGGAACATACCGCCACTCCATTTCTCTAGTTAGCTTCTAAATGGTCGAAACTCGATTGGCGACGAAAACATTAAACCGAGAGGGTTCTTCTCGAATCCAAGACAGAGCCACAGCAGAATCGCACCAGCAAAAATACTTTCCAACGTAGACCTTCAACTGCTCTACTTCCGACATAAGTCGAACCAACAACTCGGCTCCCGATAACTCCAGCTTCGGCACCGTCGAACAGTTTAACGACTTCGAACAGAGTAAATAGCTTGCAGATCCTGCGCCCTTGGACACGACATAAACGCATGCCCCATACGCCTCAATACTGGCGTCACAGAATCCATGGACCTCCACCTCGGATTTCGATGTTAGCACCCACCTAGGGAATTCGGCGCGCTGCGTACTAACAAAGCTGCTACAAATCATATTCCAGTCGCAGTGAAGGGCTTGAGGAAGACTTTCGTCCCAGGACAACTTCTCACGGCACAGTTTCTGGAGAAAGATCTTTGCCTTTGAAATTACAGGACCAACTAGGCCTAAGGGGTCATAAAGCCGAGCGACTGAAGAAAGCACAATGCGCCTAGTGGGCTTTGAGATTGACTGAATCCCTTCAAAAGAAAATAGCAAGCGGTCAGTTGCAGGATGCCAAGTAAGACCCAGTGTCTTTGTGAAGTTACTGCCATCATCAAACTTTAGGAAAGACTCCCGATCTTCTTCAGGCACCTTATCCAGCACGTCAGCAACATTGGAGCACCACTTCCTAAACCTTGGCCTTAATAGCTTCATCTATAGAGTCGCCTCCGGAAAGCAGATCATCCACATAAAAGTCGCGACGCAGAATTTCGGCCCCTTTGGAAACATTATTTGCTCATTGTTCGGTCATTGAGCGTTTTCAATCCGTAAATAAAAGACTATTTTGTACTTTGAACGTTATAAAAATGTTTATTCCTGCATGCAGATGAAGCCGGATGATCCGCAGATAGACCAGCTTTGGTGCATGCAGGGACCAAGTAAAAGAGGGCGGCCCGACTGGTCACTGCGAAGCTAAAGCCTCGAATAACGGAGCGCGGCCCGACCAGACACTGCGAGCTAAAACTCTCTATAGAAAGCTTGTTGAGTCGAGCGGCCGAAAAGAGTCGGCTTGCGATCAACAAAGCCTGTACAAACTTAAGCCTAATAAATAAACATTACACTAATAATTACACTAAACATTACATAAACATTATTTAAACATTAAACGCTGTGCTGCTGCTTGACCCGACACTCATCACCTGCCAATTGATGCATTGTCCGAACAGCTAAAAATGAGGCAGGCTTCGTTCTGTAGGTGACTGTGTCCAGCTTAAAAACCTGTAACTCATCCTGGGTGGAATCCCGCCAAAGAATACACTGAAGATAGCTGTCCTCAGGAAAAACCCTGACGCAACGATACATTTTACAAATATCTCCAGTAATGGCCACCCGATGGCATCGGAACCTTAACAGAATATGCAGTAACTTTGGCTGAATAACTGGGCCAGACATCAACACGTCATTCAATGAATATCCAGAAGTTGTGACAGCAGATCCATCAAAGACAACCCTGAGCTTGGTTGTTGAACTGTCCGCCTTTAAAACACAATGGTGTGGAAGAAAGTATTGACCAGTGACGCTCGCATCATCAGGGACTAGAGACAGAATCTCGTTCGCGTGTGCCTAAAACATTAAACGACGGTTATTAAATCGTTTCTCCAATAAATTCAGCGCGACATCATAGTTCTCGTTGGGACTTCCAAGGAACGAACTGCTTCGAAAGCGGACTCCCGAAGGCAAGATCGAAACTTTTGCAGCTTTTCCACATTACTGGCCATTACTGGAGATATTAACAAAATGCATCGTTGCGTCAGGGTTTTCCTGAGGACAGCTATCTTCAGTGTATTCTTTGGCGGGATTCCACCCAGGATGAGTTACATGTTTTTAAGCTCGATACTGTCACCTATAGAACGAAGCCTGCCTTAATTTTAGCAGTTCGGACAATGCACAGATCTGCAAGCTATTTACTCTGCTCGAAGTCCCGAGTTGCGCCTTTAAAGACTGTAACAGATCTGCAAGCTATTTACTCTGCTCGAAGTCCCGAGTTGCGCCTTTAAAGACTGTAACGGTGCCGAAGCTGGAGTTATCGGGAGCCGAGTTTTTGGCCCGACTTATGTCGGAAGAAGCACAGTTGAAGGTCTACGTTGGAAAGTATTTTTGCTGGTGCTTGGATTCGAGAAGAACCCTCTCGGTTTAATGTTTTCGTCGCTAAATTTTGGTCTGTTGCGTGTCTGGACTGGATTTTGATAGTCAGCATCCAAAAGCCATCCAGTTACTCTGGCTATAATTGTTGACTTCCATGAGCGAAATTTACATACGGGACACCGCGCGCTGTTGGCAATCATTCGGTCCCAATATTGGCCAATTCGGGGGAGAAAAACGGTGACGAAGGCAATACACAAATGCATCCGATGCTTCCGGACTAAGCCTCGGTTGTTGGAGCACATTATGGCTGATCTCCCGGAGCAAAGAGTTAGCGGCTCCCAGGTCTTTGGAGTCACTGGTGTGGATTTTTGTGGACCGTTCTATTATAAGCCGGAAGTGCGTAATAAGGCTACAGTAAAATGTTACATTAGCATTTTCATTTGTTTTGCTACCAAAGCCGTCCACCTGGAGCTTGTAAGGGATCTGTCCACAATGTCTTTTTTGCAGGCTTTGAAGCGTTTTATATGCACCCGCCGAGGGCCTCAACATATTTGGTCTGACAACGCAACCAACTTTGTTGGAGCCAAAAACGAGCTAAAGGGGCTGCACCGATTATCTAAGCGAAGAGCATCAACGGGCACTGCTGGAGTTTTGCTCTATGGAGTCCATCGAATGGCATTTTATTCCTCCTCGATCTCCGCATTTCGGTGGTCTGTGGGAAGCGGCTGTTAAAACCGCCAAGCACCATTTTTACCGAGCTGTCGGATCTGCAGTTCTGGGATTCGAGGAGCTGCGAACGCTGCTGTGCCATATTGGGGCTGTTATAAATTCACGACCCTTATTATTTCTTTCAGAAAATCCTGCAGACCTTGATGTTTTGACCCCAGCTTTTTTTTAACTGGTGGTCCGTTTAAAAATGAACCGTTTAAATGGGAGTTGTTAACAATATTGTTCCCATTTATAAGAACGGCACCATTTTGTATGATGTCTTTTTTTTTTTTTTTTTTCTCTTATTTTTTTGCAAGTTGATTTCTCACCATTTAATAATCGGGTAAAACTAGTTCTATTGTTACTTAAGGTGCAATGTTTATTAAAAAGTTCTTTCTTAAAATTAGACTTTTCATAAAACATATTTTCCAATTTTGCGACTTGATTGCTTAAAACTAGTTTTCCATCGATTTGGGAAATCGCTCTAGCGTGTTATATTTTACATCTTTTTTGGGTATTTTCTATAAATTTTTAAAAGTTCTTTATGCAATGCGATTTTAAGGGGTTATATAAAATTTTATCGATTTTTTTGACACCATAGAAAATATTTATTAAAAATGTTTTACTGACGTTGTTTAGTACATGTTTCTGGGTACTTATTTAATTTTTCATAAAAAAATATTAAATAATAAAAAGGTTATAGCCGAATTCCAAGATCGTCTTTTTCTATGGTGTCTTTCGGAGGACATCATATTCTGAGAACGGTTCATCCGAAATCAAATATTTAAAAAATTTCGTTAGTATATTGTTGACGGACTAGCTATTATCATAATAAATAAGTGGTCAAAATTTGGTGTTGATCGGATTAATAGTTTTTTAGTAATCGTGTCCAATTTCGAAAAAACAAGATTCTGAGATAATCGGGTTTAAAGTTTCAAGTTTGATGTGCAGGTATGCTCTATAAATAGCTACAACTTCGGTTCTAATGGTCCGATCGTTATGAATTTTTGTGAGAGTATTATCAACAGTATATTCTTAAAGAATATGCAATAACAAAATCGATGGATGCAATATTCTCTGAGTCTGTCTTGATGACGTTATAGGATACGATGTATCCTAGAAAACGAGTTTCGCGTTAAAAAAAACTTTGATTTTTATAAAGAGATTTTCATGTTTGCCCTTAATAACATGTTTATAATTTTGTTTAGATCTGTAAAGTGTTGTTCAATTGAATTTGAGAATATTATAGTGTCGTCCATATAGACATGACATGTTTTCATTATGCGTTCTCTTCAAATATTGTCCATTGCTCTCTGAAAGATTCTTGGTGCATTTGTTAATCCGAATGGCATTCTTAAAAATTCGTATTTGCCATCAGAATCTTTTATTAATATCTAATGTAATCCTGACTCTAAATCTATTGTTGAAAAATATCTTGCTTTTCCCAAATTTGATAGAATTACTGATGGGTCTTCTTGGCAGGTTAGTCTTCAATTTGTTTGACATCCAGCATTACAGCCAGGCAGTACTTCTTGGTTTTAAAGGCGCCCAGTATATACTTTGGCACCACTCTGTGGCATTGTTCCAGGGTTCCGTGGGACCAAACCTGAAGGCAAGGCGTAGTTTAAAACCAATTTTCTATAATAGCCCGTAAGACCTAGGAAACTTCTTAGGTCCCGAATTTTCTATAATAGCCCGTAAGACCTAGGAAACTTCTTAGTTCCCAAATTTTTTTCGGAAGCGGATATTTACTAATGGTTCCTTTAATTTTTCTCTGGGTCTGTCTTGATGACGTTTTAGGATACAATGTATCCTAGAAAACGAGTTTCGCGTTTAAAAAACTTTGATTTTTCTAAAGAGATTTTCATGTTTGTCCTTAATAACATGTTTATAATTTTGTTTAGATCTGTAAAGTGTTGGTCAATTGAATTTGAGAATATTATAATGTCGTCCATATTGACATGACAAGTTTTTCCTATTTGTTCTCTTAGAATATCGTCCATTGCTCTCTGAAAGGTTCTTGGTGCGTTTGTTAATCCGAATAGAATTCTTAAAAATTCGTATTTTCCATTATTTATTGATGTGTAGGGGGGCGTTGAGTCCGCAAAAAGATTCCAGGATGGGGGTTGAAAAATCAGAAGTCGGGGGCGTCTTCAGTTGAGTATAAAAACGCGTTCAGCTTTATTGGCTGCGTACATCGAATTAACTTAACTTAGAAAAGCAAACAAGGCAAAAGTAATAGAAAAAATACGATCGACGACGGCCGACGAAGGAGCGAGAGCGCAAAGGGGGGCGAGCGCGGATGCGCTCTTCAGCGCGGGTGCGCTCTTCAGTGCTGGTGCGCTCTTCAGCGCGGGTGCGCTCTTAAAGTTGCGGCACAACGGCCCCTCACGTAAACATCCTCCCCCCTTGCAATCGCTCAGGTTGCAATAGATCCCTCGTCGCTAGCTATGCGTCACTGCAGCTAGAGGGCGTACACGGGTCGATGAAGGCCCCCGTGTCGAAGATCCGGGTCCCGGTGTTGTCGCTGTTCCGGGTCAGCAGCGACGATAGGGTGGGCGCAGCGACCGCGTCCTGCGGGGGCCCTCGAGGAGAGGCGGAAAGTTGCCTAGGCGCGGATGACGCGGGCGGAAGAGCGGTGGACGGCACCCGATGAGTGGCGGACGAAAGCAGTGGAGCGCTTGACGACTGCCAGCCAGTGGCGGAAGAATGCCGAGGAGTTATCGAAGAGTGCCGGGAGGTCGGCGGCCGTGGATCGGTTTGGGAATGCCGGAAAATGGCGGACGCAGGGCGAGAAACACCCGAACCGCGCCGGGAGTTGGCGGATGACGGCCGACGAGAGAGCGAGACACCCCGTGTACTGTCTCTCGCGGGCAGTGACCGGTGCTCCTTGTTCACGGGGTGCAGCAGCGTGTGGTGATCCTGACCACACGTCTTACAGCCGTCCCCACGCCGACAGGATCCGTCGGAGTGCTCGTGGGCCAGGCAGCTCGAGCAATAGCGGTTCACGAGAACCGCTCGGAGCCGCTCCTCGGCACTAAGGCGTAGGAAGCGCCGACACCTCTTCAATGGATGGATCCCATTGCAGACTCGGCATCGGTAGGATTGTGTACCTTGAGTACATCTGCTCTCCAGTGACGGATCAGTCGGATCATCAGCTGATTGCCACCGTGCAGCGTGATGCGATGTGTAAATCGAAGAAGGAGTCGAGACAGAGTTGTGCTCGCATCCTGAATCGAAGCCATGAACCAGTGAGTCACCAAGGCTGCGGGCAACTCGTACGGAAAAAACAGACACGCTGCGGAGGTTAGCTGGAGACAATGGGCCTGTCAGCACCCATCCAAAAATGGTCTCCTGACCTAGAAGCGACCCGCAGATGTTAGCCTTGGAATTACAGAGGAGAATGGACGGAAGAATGTCAGCTCCTAATAACACATCGATTTGGGAGCTCTCAAAGAAGTTGGGGTCCGCCAGGGGAATGTCGGGCAGCCCCTTGAGAAGATCTCGCGAAAACGGATATGATGGCAGATTTCCTGCCAACTGCGGCAGAACGTAGGCCGCAGTCTCTAATTGTAGCCCGGGTCTAGACGGCGACCGAATGGAGAAATGGCACAATTTTGTAGACTGCGCGGAAATGGTCTGATTAAGGCCGGAAACTTGGGCTTGAATCGTCTTGAAGGGGAGGCTTGACGAGGTTGAACAGTCGTTCCGTTATGAACGTCGCTTCGGAGCCTGAGTCTATCAGTGCTCGTGCCTGGACGGTGCACCCCAAATGGCACACGTTGATAAGGGCCGTGCCCAGTAGGACGGCTCCTGACCCGGAAGCGAAACACACCTGCACATTCGACTGATCCTCGGGGCCGTTTGTTGACGTAGGCGGACTTGGAGCGGTAAGCTGCGTAGGCGGACTTGGAGCGGTTGCGAATGGATTGCCGCGGTGCAAGAGGGTGTGGTGTCTGCTGTGGCATGTGGAGCAGGTGTGGGCGCTCGTGCAGTCTCGCTGCTGGTGCCCTCGGGCAAAACAGTTTAAACATAACTGCTTCCTCCTTATGTAGTCAGAGCGCCCATTTACATCCATTTCTAGGAAACGCGGACATAAGCGAATGGGGTGGTCCTCCCTCGAACAGAGATCGCAGCCCTTTTGGCCCGGAACCACTCGAGTCTCGTATGAAGTGAGCCTCCGAGCAGGGGCAGTAGGAAGTCCCGACCTTGGCGGAAATTGCACGGAGCCACTAGGCCTGACGTCGTCGATGGCCTCCAGAGTGCGATGGCGCTCTGTCAGGAAGTTATCTAATTCCTTCCATGTTGGAATCTCGGCCTTATTATGTACGGATTGCTCCCACATAGAAAGTGTGACCTTGGGGAGTTTTGACGAAATCATAAATACAAGGGAGACAGTCCCAAGCCTCAACATCAACGGAGGACATTTCTAGGGCTGTCAAACAACTCTGAATGGTAGCTTGCAGGTCCTTCAGCGCGACCCCGGACTCTTGCAAAATAGCCTGGATGTTGAAAAGGATCTTCAACTGGCTGTTGACCAATAGCCGCCGGTTCTCAAAGCGGTCTGTGAGGCTTTGCCATGCGGCGACAAACCCCTCATGGGTAAGCGGAGCCTTAGAAACAATGGCGTGGGCGTCACCACTTGTTTTGGACAATAAGTCGAACAACTTCTCTACCGGGGTGATCCTCGAGTTTTGGATGTAAATGGCCGTAAACAAGTCTCTGAAGGTGGGCCACCGAAGATAATCACCCGCGAAGACCTCGGTATCCACCGGAGGTAACCGGCAGCCTGTAGGCGCGGGCGTGTGGACATTGACGGGAGCCTGAGTGGATTGGGACGCAATTTTCTCCTGAAGCTGGGCAATACATCTCGAATAGACGGAGTAACAGTAGCTGTACTTCGCTTCCAGCACTGTCGAGGCGGCCGCATTGTCGTCGGACACGGCTAGCAAATCGGAGCAGCTCTCATAGCTCTTCTCCACCTTCTCCCATAGTGCCTGAATTTGGTCCCGATGAACTTCGCACATGTATTGGGAGCCTATTTCCGTTTCTGGGGCGCCCGAGTACTTATGTTAGCCTCAAAGTGGATAATTCGATCTGTTGTGGCGATGAACTTTTTCAACGCCACTTCGACCGCACTTGGAGCCATTTTTGCAACGGAGTGAGTCTGCCTCTGTGAAGGACCGGGGGTTGTTTCGTCACTTCGTCACTCCTTGCCCTTGGACTGGCACTGGTAGCCTTAGGCTTCAAAAGAGGCGTCCGCGGAGATGCGGATTGAGATCTGTCCAAACGGATGGCTGGGATCGAACGCGGCTTTTGTCGTCTCCCGTGGGCATTCTCAGAGTCCAATTCGCTGGTCAGCGCTTGTCGACTGACTCGCACAACAGGTGCCTTGTACGAAGTGGTGGCCGGTCGCACTAATGTGATGAGAACGGTGAGTTCGCGGATGAAAGGCAATTACAAGGAGCAAGTGCGAACTAGTGGCGCCGATGTGGAAAGGAAAGTCGTGTGCGGCACAATTCGAATGTGGAAAGAAAAACTTCAGGCACCAGAGAAAACCCAAAAGGAGACGAGGTTTGTTCGGATTGTAGGCGGATGTTGCCGGATGCGGAGTAGAAGCAGAGTTAGAGGCACGAAAAAATGGAAAAAGTACCGGAAAATTCGTGCTTGTTCGGAAAAAAATGATGACGGTTTATATATGTATGTATTAGACATCTGCATGAGTGTCAAAAAACACACATTCAAATGTACAATGCTCAAAATGAGTTAAGTGAATTTGAAAGCAAAGCCAACCCGGTATGAGAGATTCGGTTCTCTTACTCTTACTCATTTGCACAACTAATAGGAAAAAGGAAATGAATTGAATGAATTGAGAATGTTAAAATCAGAGACGTTTCATTCGAATGATTCGAGTTGCTAATGTTTAAGTTTTAATTTAATTTATTTCTATATTAACAATAATTTACAAGTCATTTAAATTTGAATGCAAAAACATTATTTTGTTTATGTTTTCTGAATTAGTGGCTATTTGACACCGCTTTTCTGTAATTAAATTTCTTGCGTTTGAAAATGTACGTTCTGACGCCGCGCTGCTCCCTGGAATGCAAAATATTTTGCAGCTTGTTTTGTGCAATAGCGGAAAAAATTGCTTATTCATATGCCACCAAGCTAAAGCATTAAAATCAATGGTGTATGCTACATTAATATTGCAATATCCTGAAATTTCTTGATCCACCTTGTCTTGTAGCATTTATGTTTGACCAGGTTTGATGTGCTTCCTGTAAACTTTAAAACTGTATAGCACATCTTACAGGCTACAAAGTCGACAATTATTTCTCCATTTTCGTTTTTAATTTTAGAGAAAAATTCCCATACTTCGCTTCTGCCTCTCTTTTGAATTAAGGTGTACATGCCACTTTGCAGCTTCTCTTTGATACCTATCGCGCCTTGCACAACCTAAATGTTTCAAACAAATTAAATTGACAAATTAAAATAAATAAAGAAAAATATGTATTAAAGAACAATACATATTCAAGAAAACGGGGACGGAGCATCTTGCCGAAAACACAGTCTCTTAGCAGTAGTCACTTAATAGCTAACCAAACAACGGCAGCTAACGAGTGACCCACCGGCGCTGGTAAACTGTCTTTTCAACCAGCTGCGATCTGTGACAGTCCCTTAACAACTTGTGAAGGATTCTTGCAGAGGCGGAATAAGCAAAAGCCGCCTTGCATTTAATAATAAACTAATTTACGAGGTCTACAAATACATACAGATTCGTCGGCTTCTTTTTCTATTTGGTTTTCCATAATTTCGGCTTTGTTCCGGATTTGTCAAAAAGGGAATGTATTGAAATCCTATCCAACAACTCGAATTATTCAAGTATACAAGGCATCTGTCAAATCTTTAATATTACTTTTAGTTTCGTTCATTCTCTTTCATTTAGTTTGACCTGTCAAATTATGAGAGGAACACAAACTTGTACTCATTTAATGACATTTCATTCTAACATTTCTTTCACTTCATTCTATTCATTTCGAAAGTATTCTTTGAGACTTATGTTATGAATGTAATCATGCAGATGTCTAGTATGTATATTTCGACTTGTGTGGTTCGTACTGAATTTAATATATACTGAGGTATTAAATTCTTCACTATTTTCGAATTTGCGGAGCCGGAAGGTGGACTTAACTTTGGCTTGAATTAAACACACAAAAATATAAATAATTAATTTTTGGCTAACTTTCGGATTTAAATATGATGGAGCCAGAAGGGTGGAGTTGAAAATCTTAATTTTTAATCAATTGAGGTTAATTATCACGAAGCTGGAACGGTGGAATTGAAACCTAAATATTTAATTAATTGAATTTAATTAACACGAAGCCGGGAAGATGGAATTAAAAAAACCGCGGCTCTATTCGGACAGAAGGTGGATAATTAAATTAATTAATTATAATTTTCCGATAATTAAATCTTCGACTTTAATTATTGAGTGGCCGGAAAGGTGAATTAAAAAACCTGGCCCTTTGCTCAAACGGAAAATAAGAATTAAATAAATTTGCGTAGTTATAATTATAAATACATAAATTTATAATTAATTGATTTTTTAATCTATTTTGTTATGCAGCCGGTTAGGCCGTCGGCACCCTGTACGTACCTCAAAGAAAAATAAACAGAACCGAAAAACACAACACGGCTAGGTCGAGAATTTAAGCGACACAATCACGGATTTGTAGTGAAATGGCGGTTTATAATTGTTGGTTTTAGAAAATATAAATTATTTTTTTTAATTTTATCGGCTATATATTTCCTGGAATTGGAGGCAGAAAATATTTGGAAATTATGTGGACATGCATGCAAGTAGGGCAAGGGCATGTGGGGCATATGATGATACAGTAGAGCTTCGATAAGTGGACTGTATATGTTAAATTTTATCGGTTATATATTTCCTGGAATTGAAGGCAGAAAATGTATGGACATGCATGCAGGTACGGATATATGTAAGGGCATGTGGGCATATGTTGGCGCAGTGGAGCTTTGATAAGTGGACTGTATAATTGGAGGAACAGAAAAGTTATGTGGTGTAAAAAATGACACTGATTCAGGAAGATAAAAACAAATATTACGACAGCGGCGGACTGTTCGGTGAATTTGGAAATTCCGGAACTAATTCACACCGGTGGCCAATATTAATTATGCCTTCTTTTTGTCACCACACAATTTCACTGTTCACTTGCGATTTTTTCGCGGATTAATTGCACCAAAAAATATGTATGTGCGTATGTATGTATGCGGATGCACATATGCCTCGACCGTTGGCAAGCGAATGAATAACGGAGAGGCCGAACACGGCGAGGAATATGGGCAGCACACAAAACGGAGACGGATAGAAAAATTTGCCGAATTTTAAGATTATTATAGATTATTAGAAAATCTCAACCTGCCGTTGTGTCAGAAAACTCGGACTTGGAGTTGACACGGAGGGAAAAACAATCTTGCAGCAGTGTGAACGAAATTTAATGTTCGGATCACTGCTGAAGACCGGCAGAGAAATGGGGACGGAAAAATGTACTTATCTTTTGGCGGAACAATGCCGAGAACTGCTGGCAGAAGAAAATCCAGTAATTATCCGGCTCGAAGGACCAAAATGTGTAGGGGGGCGTTGAGTCCGCAAAAAGATTCCAGGATGGGGGTTGAAAAATCAGAAGTCGGGGGCGTCTTCAGTTGAGTATAAAAACGCGTTCAGCTTTATTGGCTGCGTACATCGAATTAACTTAACTTAGAAAAGCAAACAAGGCAAAAGTAATAGAAAAATACGATCGACGACGGCCGACGAAGGAGCGAGAGCGCAAAGGGGGGCGAGCGCGGATGCGCTCTTCAGCGCGGGTGCGCTCTTCAGTGCTGGTGCGCTCTTCAGCGCGGGTGCGCTCTTAAAGTTGCGGCACAACGGCCCCTCACGTAAACAATTGAAAAAGCTGTTTTTTCGATTGTTAACTCTAAACCTATTGTTGAAAAATATCTTGCTTTTCCCTAATTGGATAGAATTACTGATGGGTCTTGCATTAGGTACCTGTCAAGTATGGTACTTTCATTTAATTTTTTATAATCAATGACGAGTCTTAATTTTCGGCTTCCGTCTTGATTCTCTCCTTTCTTTGGGACTACCAGAGAGTGGTGAATTGTAAGGACTTATGCTAGGCCTTATTATTTTTTCTGATAACATTCTGCCGATTTCGCTATTCATGTTATTCGCTGAAGTCGTTGACAGATGGACCATACGGCAATTGTGTTCCGGCAATTTCCCCCTTTATTTCTGTTTTTAAAGGAATTTGCATATTTATCTTTGAATGCTCTTTTTCAATATAGTGAACTATTTTTTTCCCACAGTCCGCCTAATTGGTCGGTACCTATTTTATTTATTTGATTTTTGACGGTAAAATAAAAATAAATAAATAAATAATAAATAAATCCTTCGTCGGCACTCTCAGGATTTTTAATTCCCAAGATATTATTATTTTTGTTGACGGATATTTCTACATTGGCGTTCTCAGGATTTTTAGTTCCCAAGCTTTTCTAACTATTTTTAACAATTAATGAATCTGTGTTTTCGCTACTATTATCATCAAAATATGTTTTTATAATAAATTCTTTTAACGGAAGAATATTATCTTCTTCAATTAATCATATTTAATTTTTTTCCTCATTATCATAATATTTTAACGTCTCCCTTTTCCCATTATATTCCAAGATTCCCTTATCTACATTTATTATAGCTCCAATTTTTCTTAATAAATTGAATCCAATTAGAATATCAGATTCTAAACCTTAAATTTCATAAAACAATTATCTTGTTTCAAATATATTTATAATATGGTATAAGTGATGTTACAAGCAGTGGCTCCTGTATCTATTAAAATTTTTAACTGCTTCTTGGTTTTTCGATCTATCCTATTTAAATAAGGCATTCCTCTGCAGGGGTCTGGTCTAAGAAATGGTCTTCATTGATATTATTTAATCTAGTTACTTTATTAGCTGGCTGACTTTCTATTCCATCTAGTTCCCTTTTTTGAGCTTGAGTTTGCCCTCTATTTTGATTTGTGCTATAGAAGTTTGAACTATTTTTATTTTGATAATTATTATTGTATCTTCCTTGATTATCGTTTGCCTGCCAATTATTATATCTTCCTTGGTTACTATTTGCCTGCCAATTTTGGCTCGGCTGCCGATTGTTATTAGATTTATTCTGGAGTTGAATCGGTGGATCAACATCCATTGACTCGATAGCTTGTTGCTTTTGTTTATTATTTTGATTATTATTTTGCCAAAATTTCCCTTTTGTGGTAAATTGTAATTTTGGTTATGATTAAAATTATTTCCCATTTTAGTGGATTTTTTTGTTTTGTCGTATTTGATCAAATCGTAAGTTGTTTCCCCGATATTTACTTTCATTTTTAAATCCATTTAACCCCTATTTGCGAATTGAGCACGGAAGTTGTTTGATTCTAATTCTTGGACCTTTGCCAAAGCATTGGGCAAATCTGGTGGATTTAATGAGAAAAGAGTTTCTGAAATAGATCCATTAAGTCCGGATATAAATACTCGTAGAGCATTTCTCCTTATTGAATTGTTTGTTTCTTTGGTAATTACACTGTCCTTTCCGTATGTCATTATGGTTTTCTTTATTAGTTAGGTAATTTTTTTATTGACTTCGTTATAGTACTCAGTAATTGTCATTCGTCCTTGCCTGAAGATACTTAGTTCTGATTCGAGAACATTTATTGGTCGATTGTCACTATATATAAAGTCTAATCGGGTTAAGATTGCATTAATGTTTAAAACTGTGCCATGATTGGTAAGAGCATCATGGGCAGCTCCCATAATTTTATTTCGTAAAATTGTTAAGGTGATTAAATATTGTTTACTTTCAATTTTATAGAGACTCATTACAGTTTCTGCAGCTTCCCGCCAACCTACATATTGTGCAGGTTGAAATTTGGTAAGGATTTTACCACTTCAAGTGTTGTATCGCATTTTATAGCTGGGGTCAATTGTTTGTGTTTTATAATCTTCCACAGTTTTTGCATCTGTGGCTAGCCTTCCTTCTAAACATTCTATTTTCCTGCTAACTTCATTCAATTGAGCGTTTATTAATCTGTTTATCGATTCCACTGTTAAACCGCCGGCTGGGGCTACACTGCCTGCAGAAAAATTTCGTGATGAACCTCCGGTTGCCATTGTTAGATTTAATTCCAGATTTATTCTTTATATTACTTGTTAAGTCGCGAATCTTACTTTTTGCAACATATAAATCTTATATTATTTTTCTCAAATTCACTGATCCTCCCTGATAATTCCTCACGATATTGTCCCGTTGGGGTCTTCATTCTGCTTGGTTGATGTGATTGGTGGTTCATCGTCCTTCCTGGATACAGTTGATTAATGGATAGAGAACCTTCATGGGTTTTTCTTGTTGGAGCGAGTTGTCGTTTTTATTTGAAAATGTCCTGCCTTCCTTCTTAGGTTTTTCTTGTTGGAGTTGTCCTTTTATTTGTTTTTATTGTTCTTGTTTGGTTTTTTTTTGTGTTTTTGTGCGTTGATTTTTTAGTTTTGTGTTCTTGTAATTGTTTGGTTTAAAATTTTGGTCCACCTTTGTTTTAATTCACTCTTTATGGATTATTTCATTATTTAATTTCCATTTACTTTGTTGTTAACGATCACTGTCACTTGGTAGTGTCGTTTGGTGGATGTTTTAATTTTTCCACTAAAAATGTTGAGTTGTTGACCGCACGATTTCCGTTTATGTTTCACTTATTTTTTATTAAACAATTTTTTTGGCGCTTTATGTGACGCGGCCCCACGTTCGGCGCCAGTTAAATTGTTTGTAGTTCGGTGAATTAAAAAAATGTAAATTTTTTTTTTAATTTTACAATTTGTTGTTAAACCTTTATTTATTAAACTTAATTATTACAAGACACTTTTGATTTTTCTTAAATATTTTTTGTCAACCGTTCGTGGTCACAGTTAAAAAGGGACTGACTTCTTAAATCTAAATCTGATCCAAAGAACCTCGGGCATCATTTGTGTTTAGATTAGAATCTTAAGATGAAAATGTCGCATCTTATTGTGAAATTCGATTAAGCTGATTGATGCAACTTTGTAGGTACTTGAAACGCAAAAGGCGTAATTGATTGCGCTTCGGAGGGAAGCTGATGTTTACTTTTGATTTTGATTTGTTTATGGGGAACCGAGATCGGACCTCAGAGCCAACGACAAAGCCGAAAACAAATGCAGAGTTTGAAAATATTGTTTATAAAATTCATAAGTGGAAATCCATAAGTGGCCTGGATTTATGGGTTGGATAATTGAGACAAAGACAAAGCCCAAGGCAAATGCAGAGATTGAAAATATTGCTTATAAAAGCCACAAGTGGCCTGTATTTCCGGGTTGGATCACTTGCATGCAAGGACATGCATGGAAAACTCGGAATTGGAGTTGACGCGGTAGGAAAAAAAAACAAATCTTCCAGCATTGTGAACGAAATTTAATGCTCGGACCACTGCTGAAGACCGGCAGAGAGACGGAGATGGAAAAATTTCGTACTTATCTTTTGGCGGAACAATGCCGGGAACTGCTGGTAGTGAATATCCAAAAAATATCCGGCTCGAAGGACCAAAATGTTGAAAAGGGGCGTTGCTCCCGCAAAAGATTCCAGAAGGAAGGATGAATTAAGAAGTCGGGGGCGTCTTCGGGGTAAATTAAAAAAACGCGTTCAGCTTTATTCCGCTGCTTGCAAGAGATAGACTTAACTAGAACAATAAAATGACGATCGACGACAACCAAAGAGAGAGAGAGAGTGCACAGAGGGGCGAGTGCGGTTGCGCTCTTCAGAGCGGATATGCTCTTATGCACGTCGGCCCTTCACCTAAACACTTCCGATTGATTTATTTGATCAACGATTTTTTTTTTATCAAATCAAGTTGCGATAACTTCAATCTGAATGGTTTTGCTCCAATATGTTGAATTTTTCGGAGCAGACAAAAGCTTTTTCTAAAGTGTTTCGTTACCTTCAGCTCGATGCCGTATAATTTCACGAAAGTTTCCTTTGTTCGAATATTTTCGTGAAGCCATTTTCTTTTAATTGACGTATCTTCGGAAGTCGATTGTCCTTCAGTCTCCGGTGGATTTTCTTATCTTATAAGAAAATTATTTTAATTAACTTATTTATTTAACTTATTTTTTATTAAACCATTTTTTTGGAACTTTTTTGTGACGCGCCAGTTAAGTTAGTTGTTGTTCGGTGAATTAAAAAAATGTAATTTTTATTTCAAATTATACAACTTGGTGTTTTAAGCCTTATTTCATTAAACCGAATTATTACAAGACACTTTCGAATTTCTTAAATTTTTTTTTTTCAACCGTTTGCGGTCTCGTTGAAAATGGGACTGCCCTTTTTATTCTAAGTGTGATCCAAAGAACCTCGGCCATGAGATTAGATTAGATTAAAGGCTTAAACTGAAACTGTCGCATCTCATTGTGAAATTCAATTAAGCTGATCGATGCAATTTGGTGGGTACTTGAAACGCAAAAGGCGTAATTGATTGGGCTTCGAAGGGAAGCTTATGTTTACTTTTAATTTTGATTTGTTTATGGGAAACCGAGATCGGACCTCAGAGCCCTCAAGACAAGCCCTCAGACCTCAAGACAAAGCCAGAAGTCAAATGCAGAGTTTGAAAATATTGTTTATAAAATACATAAGTGGAAAGCCATTAGTGGCCTGGATTTACGGGTTGGATAATTGAGCCAACGACAAAGCCAAAGGCAAATGCACAAATAATTAAAAAAAAAAACTGAAGATTCTCATTAATTTTTAGCTAACCATATTTTTATACCCTTGCAGAGGGTATTATAATTTTGTCCAAAAGTGTGCAACGCAGTGAAGGAGACATCCCCGACCCTATAAAGTATATATATTCTTGATCAGGATCACCTCCTGAGTTGATATGAGCATGTCCGTCTGTCCGTCTGTCTGTCTGTCCGTCTGTCTGTCTGTTTCTACGAACTAGTCTCTCAGTTTTAAAGCTATCGTCTTGAAACTTTGCACACACCCTTCTTTCCTTTGCACGCAGTATATAAGTCGGAACGGCCCGGCTCTATTTTTCTATTCTATTTTTGGTCAGTTGATCAAACCTACCAAATTTCATTAGAATCGGCCGACTATATCCTATAGCAGCCATATACCGCGGAACGATGGGAAATGGTATTTGGTAGAAATATAAATTCGTATTTTTGAAAATAGAAGCTTGCGACATTTTTTTAATTTTTTTTATTTTAGTAAATTGGTTTTATTATGATGTAATCATAAGGATCGCCAACTATATCCGATGTTTGCGATATATATCCGGTTTTAACTGCAAGGGTATATCATCTTCGCCTCCGCCCGAAGTAAGTTTTCCTTTCTTGTTTTGACTTAGATTGAAAATGCAGCTTAACCTCGAAGAAAATCCACCGGAGACTGAAGGACAATCGACTTCCGAAGATACGTCAATTAAAAGAAAATGGCTTCACGAAAATATTCGAACAAAGGAAACTTTCGTGAAATTATACGGCATCGAGCTGAAGGTAACGAAACACTTTAGAAAAAGCTTTTGTCTGCTCCGAAAAATTCAACATATTGGAGCAAAACCATTCAGATTGAAGTTATCGCAACTTGATTTGATAAAAAAAATCGTTGATCGAATAAATCAATCGGAAGTGTTTAGGGTGAAGGGCCGACGTGCATAAGAGCATATCCGCTCTGAAGAGCGCAACCGCACTCGCCCCCTCTGTGCACTCTCTCTCTCTTTGGTTGTCGTCGATCGTCATTTTA
Source organism: Drosophila parabipectinata (assembly GCA_018153455.1). Lineage (NCBI taxonomy): Eukaryota > Metazoa > Arthropoda > Insecta > Diptera > Drosophilidae > Drosophila > Drosophila parabipectinata. The sequence goes on along the minus strand of JAECYA010000180.1, from coordinate 58,041 downwards.
TTGTTCTAGTTAAGTCTATCTCTTGCAAGCAGCGGAATAAAGCTGAACGCGTTTTTTAATTTACCCCGAAGATGCCCCCGACTTCTTAATTCATCCTTCCTTCTGGAATCTTTGCGGGAGCAACGCCCCTTTTCAACATTTTGGTCCTTCGACCCGGATATTTTTTGGATATTCACTACCAGCAGTTCCCGGCATTGTTCCGCCAAAAGATAAGTACGAAATTTTTCCATCTCCGTCTCTCTGCCGGTCTTCAGCAGTGGTCCGAGAATTAAATTTCGTTCACAATGCTGGAAGATTTGTTTTTTTTTTCCTACCGCGTCAACTCCAATTCCGAGTTTTCCATGCATGTCCTTGCATGCAAGTGATCCAACCCGGAAATACAGGCCACTTGTGGCTTTTATAAGCAATATCTCTGTTCAATATATCAATTCAATCTCTGCATTTGCCTTTGGCTTTGTCTCAATTATCCAACCCATAAATCCAGGCCACTTATGGATTTCCACTTATGAATTTTATAAACAATATTTTCAAACTCTGCATTTGTTTTCGGCTTTGTCGTTGGCTCTGAGGTCCGATCTCGGTTCCCATAAACAAATCAAAATCAAAAGTAAACATCAGCTTCCCTCCGAAGCGCAATCAATTACGCCTTTTGCGTTTTAAGTACCTACAAAGTTGCATCAATCAGCTTAATCGAATTTCACAATAAGATGCGACATTTTCATCTTAAGATTCTAATCTAAACACAAATGATGCCCGAGGTTCTTTGGATCAGATTTAGATTTAAGAAGTCAGTCCCTTTTTAACTGTGACCACGAACGGTTGACAAAAAATATTTGAGAAAAATCAAAAGTGTCTTGTAATAATTAAGTTTAATAAATAAAGGTTTAACAACAAATTGTAAAATTAAAAAAAAAATTTACATTTTTTAATTCACCGAACTACAAACAATTTAACTGGCGCCGAACGTGGGGCCGCGTCACATAAAGCGCCAAAAAAATTGTTTAATAAAAAAATAAGTGAAACATAAACGGAAATCGTGCGGTCAACTACTCAACATTTTTAGTGGAAAAATTAAAACATCCACCAAACGACACTACCAAGTGACAGTGATCGTTAACAACAAAGTAAATGGAAATTAAATAATGAAATAATCCATAAAGAGTGAATTAAAACAAAGGTGGACCAAAATTTTAAACCAAACAATTACAAGAACACAAAACTAAAAAAAATCAAAGCACAAAAAAAAAAAAAAAAAAAAAAAAAAACCAAACAAGAACAATAAAAACAAATAAAAGGACAACTCCAACAAGAAAAACCTAAGAAGGAAGGCAGGACATTTTCAAATAAAAACGACAACTCGCTCCAACAAGAAAAACCCAGGAAGGTTCTCTATCCATTAATCAACTGTATCCAGGAAGGACGATCAACCACCAATCACATCAACCAAGCAGAATGAAGACCCCAACGGGACAATATCGTGAGGAATTATCAGGGAGGATCAGTGAATTTGAGAAAAATAATATAAGATTTATATGTTGCAAAAAGTAAGATTCGCGACTTAACAAGTAATATAAAGAATAAATCTGGAAGATTTGATAAATAGCTTTTGTGAATTAAATCTAACAATGGCAACCGGAGGTTCATCACGAAATTTTTCTGCAGGCAGTGTAGCCCCAGCCGGCGGTTTAACAGTGGAATCGATAAACAGATATAATAAACGCTCAATTGAATGAAGTTAGCAGGAAAATAGAATGTTTAGAAGGAAGGCTAGCCACAGATGCAAAAACTGTGGAAGATTATAAAACACAAACAATTGACCCCAGCTATAAAATGCGATACAACACTTGAAGTGGTAAAATCCTTACCAAATTTCAACCTGCACAATATGTAGGTTGGCGGGAAGCTGCAGAAACTGTAATGAGTCTCTATAAAATTGAAAGTAAACAATATTTAATCACCTTAACAATTTTACGAAATAAAATTATGGGAGCTGCCCATGATGCTCTTACCAATCATGGCACAGTTTTAAACATTAATGCAATCTTAACCCGATTAGACTTTATATATAGTGACAATCGACCAATAAATGTTCTCGAATCAGAACTAAGTATCTTCAGGCAAGGACGAATGACAATTACTGAGTACTATAACGAAGTCAATAAAAAAATTACCTAACTAATAAAGAAAACCATAATGACATACGGAAAGGACAGTGTAATTACCAAAGAAACAAACAATTCAATAAGGAGAAATGCTCTACGAGTATTTATATCCGGACTTAATGGATCTATTTCAGAAACTCTTTTCTCATTAAATCCACCAGATTTGCCCAATGCTTTGGCAAAGGTCCAAGAATTAGAATCAAACAACTTCCGTGCTCAATTCGCAAATAGGGGTTAAATGGATTTAAAAATGAAAGTAAATATCGGGGAAACAACTTACGATTTGATCAAATACGACAAAACAAAAAAATCCACTAAAATGGGAAATAATTTTAATCATAACCAAAATTACAATTTACCACAAAAGGGAAATTTTTGGCAAAATAATAATCAAAATAATAAACAAAAGCAACAAGCTATCGAGTCAATGGATGTTGATCCACCGATTCAACTCCAGAATAAATCTAATAACAATCGGCAGCCGAGCCAAAATTGGCAGGTAAATAGAAACCAAGAAAGATATAATAATTGGCAGGCAAACGATAATCAAGGAAGATACAATAATAATTATCAAAATAAAAATAGTTCAAACTTCTATAGCACAAATCAAAATAGAGGGCAAACTCAAGCTCAAAAAAGGGAACTAGATGGAATAGAAAGTCAGCCAGCTAATAAAGTAACTAGATTAAATAATATCAATGAAGACCATTTCTTAGACCAGACCCCTGCAGAGGAATGCCTTATTTAAATAGGATAGATCGAAAAACCAAGAAGCAGTTAAAAATTTTAATAGATACAGGAGCCACTGCTTGTAACATCACTTATACCATATTATAAATATATTTGAAACAAGATAATTGTTTTATGAAATTTAAGGTTTAGAATCTGATATTCTAATTGGATTCAATTTATTAAGAAAAATTGGAGCTATAATAAATGTAGATAAGGGAATCTTGGAATATAATGGGAAAAGGGAGACGTTAAAATATTATGATAATGAGGAAAAAAATTAAATATGATTAATTGAAGAAGATAATATTCTTCCGTTAAAAGAATTTATTATAAAAACATATTTTGATGATAATAGTAGCGAAAACACAGATTCATTAATTGTTAAAAATAGTTAGAAAAGCTTGGGAACTAAAAATCCTGAGAACGCCAATGTAGAAATATCCGTCAACAAAAATAAAAATATCTTGGGAATTAAAAATCCTGAGAGTGCCGACGAAGGATTTATTTATTTATTTATTTTTATTTTACCGTCAAAAATCAAATAAATAAAATAGGTACCGACCAATTAGGCGGACTGTGGGAAAAAAATAGTTCACTATATTGAAAAAGAGCATTTAAAGATAAATATGCAAATTCCTTTAAAAACAGAAATAAAGGGGGAAATTGCCGGAACACAATTGCCGTATGGTCCATCTGTCAACGACTTCAGCGAATAACATGAATAGCGAAATCAGCAGAACGTTATCAGAAAAAATAATAAGGCCTAACATAAGTCCTTACAATTCACCACTCTCTGGTAGTCCCAAAGAAAGGAGAGAATCAAGACGGAAGCCGAAAATTAAGACTCGTCATTGATTATAAAAAATTAAATGAAAGTACCATACTTGACAGGTACCTAATGCAAGACCCATCAGTAATTCTATCCAATTAGGGAAAAGCAAGATATTTTTCAACAATAGGTTTAGAGTTAACAATCGAAAAAACAGCTTTTTCAATAAATAATGGAAAATACGAATTTTTAAGAATTCTATTCGGATTAACAAATGCACCAAGAACCTTTCAGAGAGCAATGGACGATATTCTAAGAGAACAAATAGGAAAAACTTGTCATGTCAATATGGACGACATTATAATATTCTCAAATTCAATTGACCAACACTTTACAGATCTAAACAAAATTATAAACATGTTATTAAGGGCAAACATGAAAATCTCTTTAGAAAAATCAAAGTTTTTTAAACGCGAAACTCGTTTTTTAGGATACATTGTATCCTATAACGTCATCAAGACAGACCCAGAGAAAAATTAAAGAAACCATTAGTAAATATCCGCTTCCGAAAAAAATTTGGGAACTAAGAAGTTTCCTAGGTCTTACGGGCTATTATAGAAAATTCGGGACCTAAGAAGTTTCCTAGGTCTTACGGGCTATTATAGAAAATTGGTTTTAAACTACGCCTTGCCTTCAGGTTTGGTCCCACGGAACCCTGGAACAATGCCACAGAGTGGTGCCAAAGTATATACTGGGCGCCTTTAAAACCAAGAAGTACTGCCTGGCTGTAATGCTGGATGTCAAACAAATTGAAGACTAACCTGCCAAGAAGACCCATCAGTAATTCTATCAAATTTGGGAAAAGCAAGATATTTTTCAACAATAGATTTAGAGTCAGGATTACATTAGATATTAATAAAAGATTCTGATGGCAAATACGAATTTTTAAGAATTCTATTCGGATTAACAAATGCACCAAGAACCTTTCAGAGAGCAATGGACGATATTCTAAGAGAACAAATAGGAAAAACTTGTCATGTCAATATGGACGACATTATAATATTCTCAAATTCAATTGACCAACACTTTACAGATCTAAACAAAATTATAAACATGTTATTAAGGGCAAACATGAAAATCTCTTTAGAAAAATCAAAGTTTTTTAAACGCGAAACTCGTTTTTTAGGATACATTGTATCCTATAACGTCATCAAGACAGACCCAGAGAAAAATTAAAGAAACCATTAGTAAATATCCGCTTCCGAAAAAAATTTGGGAACTAAGAAGTTTCCTAGGTCTTACGGGCTATTATAGAAAATTCGGGACCTAAGAAGTTTCCTAGGTCTCTCGGGCTATTATAGAAAATTGGTTTTAAACTACGCCTTGCCTTCAGGTTTGGTCCCACGGAACCCTGGAACAATGCCACAGAGTGGTGCCAAAGTATATACTGGGCGCCTTTAAAACCAAGAAGTACTGCCTGGCTGTAATGCTGGATGTCAAACAAATTGAAGACTAACCTGCCAAGAAGACCCATCAGTAATTCTATCAAATTTGGGAAAAGCAAGATATTTTTCAACAATAGATTTAGAGTCAGGATTACATTAGATATTAATAAAAGATTCTGATGGCAAATACGAATTTTTAAGAATGCCATTCGGATTAACAAATGCACCAAGAATCTTTCAGAGAGCAATGGACGATATTTGAAGAGAACGCATAATGAAAACATGTCATGTCTATATGGACGACACTATAATATTCTCAAATTCAATTGAACAACACTTTACAGATCTAAACAAAATTATAAACATGCTATTAAGGGCAAACATGAAAATCTCTTTATAAAAATCAAAGTTTTTTTAACGCGAAACTCGTTTTCTAGGATACATCGTATCCTATAACGTCATCAAGACAGACTCAGAGAATATTGCATCCATCGATTTTGTTATTGCATATTCTTTAAGAATATACATATACAGAGAGTTGATAATACTCTCACAAAAATTCATAACGATCGGACCATTAGAACCGAAGTTGTAGCTATTTATAGCGCATACCTGCACATCAAACTTGAAACTTTAAACCCGATTATCTCAGAATCTTGTTTTTTCGAAATTGGACACGATTACTAAAAAACTATTAATCCGATCAACACCAAATTTTGACCACTTATTTATTATGATAATAGCTAGTCCGTGAACAATATACTAACGAAATTTTTTTAAATATTTGATTTCGGATGAACCGTTCTCAGAATATGATGTCCTCCGAAAGACACCATAGAAAAAAGACGATCTTGGAATTCGGCTATAACCTTTTTATTATTTAATATTTTTTTATGAAAAAATTAAATAAGTACCCAGAAACATGTACTAAACAACGTCAGTAAAACATTTTTAATAAATATTTTCTATGGTGTCAAAAAAATCGATAAAATTTTATATAACCACTTAAAATCGCATTGCATAAAGAACTTTTAAAAATTTATAGAAAATACCCAAAAAAGATGTAAAATATAACACGCTAGAGCGATTTCCCAAATCGATGGAAAACTAGTTTTAAGCAATCAAGTCGCAAAATTGGAAAATATGTTTTATGAAAAGTCTAATTTTAAGAAAGAACTTTTTAATAAACATTGCACCTTAAGTAACAATAGAACTAGTTTTACCCGATTATTAAATGGTGAGAAATCAACTTGCAAAAAAATAAGAGAAAAAAATAAAAAAAAAAGACATCATACAAAATGGTGCCGTTCTTATAAATGGGAACAATATTGTTAACAACTCCCATTTAAACGGTTCGTTTTTAAACGGACCACCAGTTAAAAAAAGCTGGGGTCAAAACATCAAGGTCTGCAGGATTTTCTGAAAGAAATAATAAGGGTCGTGAATTTATAACAGCCCCAATATGGCACATAAGCGTTCGCAGCTCCTCGAATCCCAGAACTGCAGATCCGACAGCTCGGTAAAAATCAGTAATTCTATCCAATTAGGGAAAAGCAAGATATTTTTCAACAATAGGTTTAGAGTTAACAATCGAAAAAACAGCTTTTTCAATAAATAATGGAAAATACGAATTTTTAAGAATTCTATTCGGATTAACAAATGCACCAAGAACCTTTCAGAGAGCAATGGACGATATTCTAAGAGAACAAATAGGAAAAACTTGTCATGTCAATATGGACGACATTATAATATTCTCAAATTCAATTGACCAACACTTTACAGATCTAAACAAAATTATAAACATGTTATTAAGGGCAAACATGAAAATCTCTTTAGAAAAATCAAAGTTTTTTAAACGCGAAACTCGTTTTTTAGGATACATTGTATCCTATAACGTCATCAAGACAGACCCAGAGAAAATTAAAGAAACCATTAGTAAATATCCGCTTCCGAAAAAAATTTGGGAACTAAGAAGTTTCCTAGGTCTTACGGGCTATTATAGAAAATTCGGGACCTAAGAAGTTTCCTAGGTCTTACGGGCTATTATAGAAAATTGGTTTTAAACTACGCCTTGCCTTCAGGTTTGGTCCCACGGAACCCTGGAACAATGCCACAGAGTGGTGCCAAAGTATATACTGGGCGCCTTTAAAACCAAGAAGTACTGCCTGGCTGTAATGCTGGATGTCAAACAAATTGAAGACTAACCTGCCAAGAAGACCCATCAGTAATTCTATCAAATTTGGGAAAAGCAAGATATTTTTCAACAATAGATTTAGAGTCAGGATTACATTAGATATTAATAAAAGATTCTGATGGCAAATACGAATTTTTAAGAATGCCATTCGGATTAACAAATGCACCAAGAATCTTTCAGAGAGCAATGGACGATATTTGAAGAGAACGCATAATGAAAACATGTCATGTCTATATGGACGACACTATAATATTCTCAAATTCAATTGAACAACACTTTACAGATCTAAACAAAATTATAAACATGCTATTAAGGGCAAACATGAAAATCTCTTTATACAAATCAAAGTTTTTTTTAACGCGAAACTCGTTTTCTAGGATACATCGTATCCTATAACGTCATCAAGACAGACTCAGAGAATATTGCATCCATCGATTTTGTTATTGCATATTCTTTAAGAATATACTGTTGATAATACTCACAAAATTCATAACGATCGGACCATTAGAACCGAAGTTGTAGCTATTTATAGCGCATACCTGCACATCAAACTTGAAACTTTAAACCCGATTATCTCAGAATCTTGTTTTTTCGAAATTGGACACGATTACTAAAAAACTATTAATCCGATCAACACCAAATTTTGACCACTTATTTATTATGATAATAGCTAGTCCGTGAACAATATACTAACGAAATTTTTTAAATATTTGATTTCGGATGAACCGTTCTCAGAATATGATGTCCTCCGAAAGACACCATAGAAAAAAGACGATCTTGGAATTCGGCTGTAACCTTTTATTATTTAATATTTTTTATGAAAAAATTAAATAAGTACCCAGAAACATGTACTAAACAACGTCAGTAAAACATTTTTAATAAATATTTTCTATGGTGTCAAAAAAATCGATAAAATTTTATATAACCCCTTAAAATCGCATTGCATAAAGAACTTTTAAAAATTTATAGAAAATACCCAAAAAAGATGTAAAATATAACACGCTAGAGCGATTTCCCAAATCGATGGAAAACTAGTTTTAAGCAATCAAGTCGCAAAATTGGAAAATATGTTTTATGAAAAGTCTAATTTTAAGAAAGAACTTTTTAATAAACATTGCACCTTAAGTAACAATAGAACTAGTTTTACCCGATTATTAAATGGTGAGAAATCAACTTGCAAAAAAATAAGAAAAAAAAAAAAAAAAGACATCATACAAAATGGTGCCGTTCTTATAAATGGGAATAATATTGTTAACAACTCCCATTTAAACGGTTCGTTTTTAAACGGACCACCAGTTAAAAAAAAGCTGGGGTCAAAACATCAAGGTCTGCAGGATTTTCTGAAAGAAATAATAAGGGTCGTGAATTTATAACAGCCCCAATATGGCACATAAGCGTTCGCAGCTCCTCGAATCCCAGAACTGCAGATCCGACAGCTCGGTAAAAATGGTGCTTGGCGGTTTTAACAGCCGCTTCCCACAGACCACCGAAATGCTGAGATCGAGGAGGAATAAAATGCCATTCGATGGACTCCATAGAGCAAAACTCCAGCAGTGCCCGTTGATGCTCTTCGCTTAGATAATCGGTGCAGCCCCTTTAGCTCGTTTTTGGCTCCAACAAAGTTGGTTGCGTTGTCAGACCAAATATGTTGAGGCCCTCGGCGGGTGCATATAAAACGCTTCAAAGCCTGCAAAAAAGACATTGTTTACAGATCCCTTACAAGCTCCAGGTGGACGGCTTTGGTAGCAAAACAAATGAAAATGCTAATGTAACATTTTACTGTAGCCTTATTACGCACTTCCGGCTTATAATAGAACGATCCACAAAAATCCACACCAGTGACTCCAAAGACCTGGGAGCCGCTAACTCTTTGCTCCGGGAGATCAGCCATAATGTGCTCCAACAACCGAGGCTTAGTCCGGAAGCATCGGATGCATTTGTGTATTGCCTTCGTCACCGTTTTTCTCCCCCGAATTGGCCAATATTGGGACCGAATGATTGCCAACAGCGCGCGGTGTCCCGTATGTAAATTTCGCTCATGGAAGTCAACAATTATAGCCAGAGTAACTGGATGGCTTTTGGATGCTGACTATCAAAATCCAGTCCAGACACGCAACAGACCAAAATTTAGCGACGAAAACATTAAACCGAGAGGGTTCTTCTCGAATCCAAGCACCAGCAAAAATACTTTCCAACGTAGACCTTCAACTGTGCTTCTTCCGACATAAGTCGGGCCAAAAACTCGGCTCCCGATAACTCCAGCTTCGGCACCGTTACAGTCTTTAAAGGCGCAACTTGGGACTTCGAGCAGAGTAAATAGCTTGCAGATCTGTGCATTGTCCGAACTGCTAAAAATAAGGCAGGCTTCGTTCTATAGGTGACAGTATCGAGCTTAAAAACATGTAACTCATCCTGGGTGGAATCCCGCCAAAGAATACACTGAAGATAGCTGTCCTCAGGAAAACCCTGACGCAACGATGCATTTTGTTAATATCTCCAGTAATGGCCAGTAATGTGGAAAAGCTGCAAAAGTTTCGATCTTGCCTTCGGGAGTCCGCTTTCGAAGCAGTTCGTTCCTTGGAAGTCCCAACGAGAACTATGATGTCGCGCTGAATTTATTGGAGAAACGATTTAATAACCGTCGTTTTAGGCACACGCGAACGAGATTCTGTCTCTAGTCCCTGATGATGCGAGCGTCACTGGTCAATACTTTCTTCCACACCATTGTGTTTTAAAGGCGGACAGTTCAACAACCAAGCTCAGGGTTGTCTTTGATGGATCTGCTGTCACAACTTCTGGATATTCATTGAATGACGTGTTGATGTCTGGCCCAGTTATTCAGCCAAAGTTACTGCATATTTTGTTAAGGTTCCGATGCCATCGGGTGGCCATTACTGGAGATATTTGTAAAATGTATCGTTGCGTCAGGGTTTTTCCTGAGGACAGCTATCTTTAGTGTATTCTTTGGCGGGATTCCACCCAGGATGAGTTACAGGTTTTTAAGCTGGACACGGTCACCTACGGAACGAAGCCTGCCACATTTTTAGCTGTTCGGACAATGCATCAATTGGCAGATGATGAGTGTCGGGTCAAGCAAGTTTATGTTTAAGTCAAGCAAGTCAAGTTTATGTTTAAATAATGTTTATGTAATGTTTAGTGTAATTATTAGTGTAATGTTTATTTATTAGGCTTAAGTTTGTACACAGGCTTTGTTGATCGCAAGCCGACTCTTTCTCGGCCGCTCGACTCAACAAGCTTTCTATAGAGAGTTTTAGCTCGCAGTGTCTAGGTCGGGCCGCGCTCTCCGTTATTCGAGAGCTTTAGCTTCGCAGTGACCACTCGGGCCGCCCTCTCTTTATTTACTTGAGTCCCTGCATGCACCATAAGCTGGTCTATCTGCGGATCATCCGGCTTCATCTGCATGCAGGAATAAACATTTTTTATAACGTTCAAAAGTACAAAATAGTCTTTTATTTACGGCATTGAAATCGCTCAATGACCAAACAATGAGCAAATAATGTTTCCAAAGGGGGCCGAAATTCTGCGTCGCGACTTTTATGTGGATGATCTGCTTTCCGGAGGCGACTCTATAGATGAAGCTATTAAGGAAGGTTTAGGAAGTGGTGCTCCAATGTTGCTGACGTGCTGGATAAGGTGCCTGAAGAAGATCGGGAGTCTTTCCTAAAGTTTGATGATGGCAGTAACTTCACAAAGACACTGGGTCTTACTTGGCATCCTGCAACTGACGGCTTGCTATTTTCTTTTGAAGGGATTCAGTCAATCTCAAAGCCCACTAGGCGCATTGTGCTTTCTTCAGTCGCTCGGCTTTATGGCCCCTTAGGCCTAGTTGGTCCTGTAATTTCAAAGGCAAAGATCTTTCTCCAGAAACTGTGCCGTGAGAAGTTGTCCTGGGACGAAAGTCTTCCTCAAGCCCTTCACTGCGACTGGAATTCACTGCGACCCTGCTTACGTTTGAAAATTCTTCTGCGACTTCTGATCAGGCCATTGCCGATCTATTCGCAGAATTTTTTCAAACAACTTATTCTCCTCCAAAATTGACTGATCAGCCTTACGCATATAACATTCAAGCAGCAAATCTTATTTTCTGTCCGTTTTTCTGAGAACAACTTATTATCTGGTCTGTTAAGGGTCAAACCCATTTATTCGCCAGGCCCCGATGGAGTACCAGGCTGTGTGCTAAAATACTGTGCCAGGGCTCTGTGCAAACCTCTACTTAGACTTTTCAACTTATCTTTGGAAAACTCGATTTTTCCCCTTAAGTGGAAGGAATCATTTATAATTCCCCTACATAAAAAGGGAAAAAGTCCGAGGCTGCCAACTACAGAGGCATCTCTAAGTTGTCGGCAATTCCAAAGTTATTTGAAAAATTAATTACCCCTCATTTGCAACACCTTTGCTCTTCGATTATCACTCCTTGTCAGCATGGCTTTATTAAGCGTCGCTCCACCACCACAAACTTATTGGAGTTGACATCCTTTGTCATAGATGGCTTTTGTAAGGGATATCAAACCGATGTAATTTACACAGACTTCAGCAAAGCATTTTGATTCAGTTAATCACTCACTTTGTTGAGTAAACTGAATATGCTGGGTTTTCCTAAAGACCTCTTAACGTGGATCTCCAGCTACCTAGATGGAAGGACACAAAGAGTCTTATTTAAAAACATACAGTCCCGTCTGGTCCGTGCTACATCCGGCGTCCCTCAAGGAAGTCATCTTGGCCCGTTATTATTTACGCTTTTTATAAACGACTTGCCCCCTGCTTTAACGAACTCTCTAGTTCTTATGTATGCAGATGATGTAAAGCTTTGTCTTCAGTACAAATCCATCTCTGCCCAATGCAGTCTTCAGTCTGACCTTGATAACTTTCAAAAATGGTGTTTGGCTAATGATCTAATACTTAATGGATCAAAATGCAAGCATATGTCTTTTTATCGTTCTTGCCCTCTGCAAGCTAGTATTCCATTAATGGGATTGCCTTAGAAAAAATTAACCCAGGTTAATGATCTCGGCATCCTATTAGACATAAAACTTAAATTTGCCGACCATATTTCCTTAATGGTTAATAAGGCTAAAGGAGTCCTTGGTTTTATTAAAAGGTGGTCAAAAGAATTTAATGACCCCTATATAACCAAAACTTTATTCATTTCTTTGGTCCGTCCTATACTAGAGTACGGTTCATGTACATCAGGACCGCATAGAATCCGTACAAAAAAATTTCCTAACTTTTTCTCTTAGAGGATGCAAATGCACAAATGGATGCAGAAGATGCACTTAGGGGATGCAAATCTTCAACTTCCATCTTATAGTAGTAGACTCTTACTCATAAACTTACCTAGCTTAACAAATCGTAGGAAAATGCTCGGTGTAGTTTTTCTGCATAACCTTATTAACGGGGATGTAGATAACCAGCATTTACTAACACGCTTAAATTTTAACATTCCTAACAGAAGGGCTCGAAACTTTAGTCCTCTGTTCCTTAGCCGTTGTAGTTCGACATATGCACTGCATGACCCTTTTAGGGTATTATGTTCGAACTTTCCTGTCCCTCTAACTTAAAATATAGAATTTTAAATTTCCTTACTAACTCCTTTTAGCTTAATAATTAACAAATAACTTAATATATTCAAACAAATCGTTTCTTGAGCGCGCCTCGGTCGTCTGGGCCTCTAAGCTTTATGATGAATACAGGAATGCTAGCTGATGCTCCTATTGATGCACAAGCCATTTCCAAATTTCCCTAGGTGGGTGCTAACATCGAAATCCGAGGTGGAGGTCCATGGATTCTGTGACGCCAGTATTGAGGCGTATGGGGCATGCGTTTATGTCGTGTCCAAGGGCGCAGGATCTGCAAGCTATTTACTCTGTTCGAAGTCTCTGTTCGACGGTGCCGAAGCTGGAGTTATCGGGAGCCGAGTTGTTGGTTCGACTTATGTCGGAAGTAGAGCAGTTGAAGGTCTACGTTGGAAAGTATTTTTGCTGGTGCGATTCCGCTGTGGCTCTGTCTTGGATTCGAGAAGAACCCTCCCGGTTTAATGTTTTCGTCGCCAATCGAGTTTCGACCATTCAGAAGCTAACTAGAGAAATGGAGTGGCGGTATGTTCCCACTTCTTTGAACCCAGCAGATATCCTGTCGCGTGGTGCTCTTCCCAATGAATTGGTTGAGAATAATCTGTGGTCTCACGGTCCTCCGTTTCTCATTGGATCCCAAGAGGCGTGGCCAACCGCGGTCCCATCTGAGAGATCGACCCTGGAGTTACGTGGAAGGGTCCTACTCATTCAGTCTCCGTACGTGGATATAACAGCGGTTTCTAAGTACGCTAATTCGTTTCCAGCACTGCAGAGGGTATGTGCTTACGTATACAAGTTTTCTCAACGAATTCACCACAACGGTGTAAAATCTGGAACACAGCTGTTTTTGCGGCTAGTGCAGCGTGTGCATTTTTGGTAGGACATAAAAGCTCTTCAAAATGGAGAAGAGATAGCGGTATCCAGTGCCCTTGCCTCATCCTCTCCCTTCTTGGACAAATTTGGACTGTTGCGCGTAGACGGTCGGCTAAAAAATTCGTCGTTGGATTTTGATAGTCAGCATCCAATTATACTTCCAAGAAGCCATCCAGTTATGCAGGCTATAATTGTTGACTTCCATGAGCGAAATTTACATACAGGACTTCGCGCACTGTTGGCAATTATTCGGTCCCAATATTGGCCAATTGGGGGGAGAAAAACCGTGAGGAAGGCAATACACAAATGCATCCGATGCTTCCGGACTAAGCCTCGGTTGTTGGAGCACATTATGGCTGATCTCCCGGAGCAAAGAGTTAGCGGCTCCCAGATCTTTGGAGTCACTGGTGTGGATTTTTGTGGACCGTTCTATTATAAGCCGGAAGTGCGTAATAAAGCTACAGTAAAATGTTACATTAGCATTTTCATTTGTTTTGCTACCAAAGCCGTCCACCTGGAGCTTGTAAGGGATCTGTCCACAATGTCTTTTTTGCAGGCTTTGAAGCGTTTTATATGCAACCGCCGAAGGCCTCAACATATTTGGTCTGACAACGCAACCAATTTTGTTGGAGCCAAAAACGAGCTAAAGGAGCTGCGCCGATTATTTCTAAGCGAAGAGCATCAACGGGCACTGCTGGAGTTTTGCTCTATGGAGTCCATCGAATGGCATTTTATTCCTCCTCGATCTCAGCATTTTGGTGGTCTGTGGGAAGCGGCTGTTAAAACCGCCAAGAACCATTTTTACCGAGCTGTCGGATCTGCAGTTCTTGGATTCGAGGAGCTGCGAACGCTTCTGTGCCATATTGGGCTGTTATAAATTCACGACCCTTATTGTCTCTTTCAGAAAATCCTGCAGACCTTGATGTGCTGACCCCGGCTCATTTTTTAACTGGTGGTGCGTCAGTCAGCTTTATCGAGCCTGATGTCACAAAGCTGAACTTCAACCGGATGGACAGTTGGCAGCGCTGTCTTTCCTGCAGCAGTCTTTCTGGTCCCGATGGAAGGAGGAGTACCTAAGCCTTCTCCAGCAGCGCTCCAAATGGCGCGCCTCCGGTCCTGCCTTGGCCCCGAACGATGTGGTGCTAATAAAGGACGAGAATCTACCTCGATGAGATGGCCGCTTGCGAGAATAATGGAGTTAATCCCCGGTCGGGATGGTATCTTTCGAGTGGCGGTGATAAAAACCTCATCTGGAATTACCAAGCGAGCTTTGACTAAACTGTACCTTTTGCCCTTAAAGGATGAAGTTGGAGTAGAAGCCCCAACTGGGGGAGAAATGGTGGTCAAGCAGCAAGCAACTAATTTAAACATAATAATTAATCAGTAACTGATGTTGGTCGCAAGCCGACTCTCTTTCGGCCGCTCGGCTTTGCTAATTCGGTGTTTAAAGTTAGCGAGCATCCGCTCAGCATATTCTGGAAGGTTGGCGCCACTCTCATTCGTCTTCTTACTGCGCTCGCATCCTAAATTGGTTTTCAAATATTGTTCATAAATCCTAATTTCATATGCGGCCTGAATAAAGTTCATAACGTTGAAATTAATTAAATTCTGATTTTTTATTTACGGCACCGAAAAATCTCGATGACCAAACATTGGTGACCCCGACGTGATGTAGTTAATATAATTAACAATTTAAAAATCTATTGACCCGCGAAAAAGCATTTAAAAACATATATACATACGTTCCACTGAAAGTGCATTGGCCCGCGCATAACGGCTTCATACATATAGTAACATATCAACAAAATTTCTTTAAGTGCATATCAGTAAATTTTGTAAACCGAAGCTGAAGCCTTTTGTATTGAAATTCGTAACGCAGCTGCAAATAGCCTCATTCCAATTTTTTGTAAAAACATAAATATTTAATTATTTCAATTCGGCTGAAAACAGCCTCATTTCAGATTTCCAATTTCTAAGAGTCACTTCAGATTGAAAACCAAAACAATATTTGGATAAACAGAAATCCCGACTCAAATCTTTCTCACTCCTTTCAAGTGAATTAAAACTAAACAGATCAAAACATTCTTAAATGGGAACCCACTTCACATTTTCTTGTCACCTCGATTAATTGAGACCCAAAGCCTTCCATGTCAACTGACACCTCAAGTAAAAGGTTCCGACTCAATCTATTCTCTCAGAGAGCCTCTCTTTCGAGCTTTGATCTGCAAAAAGCTTCAGCAAGGGTAGCTATAAAAAGGACCTAGAGCCCTAAAGATAAGTTAGTTCTAAAAATCTAACATCCTAAGCAGTAGTTCTAAAATTCTAACATCCTAAGCAGTTGTTCTGAAATTCTAAGCAATTTGAAAGAATCACACTGTATCAAAATCGGAACTCAAATAAAAATATATTTTTTCAAACTATTTTGAAGAAGATATATAATTGGCGCAGTCGGTAGGATGTGTAAAAGTGACCAGTGATCAATCGAGATCATAGAACATCGTTGAAGTATTTTATGCTATTTTATGCTTTAAGAACATACGTGTTAATTTCAATTTGTAGCCCACTTTTCGAAGTGTGACTGCTACCGAAAATATACAACACACAAAAACTTAAAACAAATTTGTAGCCCGCTTTTCGAAGTGTGACTGCTACCAAAAATATACAAAACACAAAAACTTAAAATAAATTAGTAGCCCGCTTTCTTAGTGTGACCGCTACCGAAATTAATAAGAAATACAAACATTACAATGGCTGAACCAGTGGCACAAATCCAGTTACTCTCCGAGCTACACCTTAATCAGGCTTTAAGCCAGATTAGGCAAGTTCCCAATTTTAATGGAAGCACCAGGGAATTAAGTGCATTCATCAGACGGATCGAATACATTTTAAATTTGTATCCATCAACTGATCCGCGTCAAATAGCTGTATTCTTCAGTGCAATTGAGATGCAATTATCAGGAGATGCACAGCGAGTGTCCCAGCTATCAGCAGCAACCAATTGGCCCGATCTAAGGAGTGCTCTCATCGATGAATATAAAACCCAAACCCCATGCGAGGAATTACTAAGACGACTCTACAATACCCCTTTCAATGGAAGCATTCGTAAGTTCGTCGAGGATCTAGAATATAAAATATTTGTCATAACAAACAAATTGTCGTTAGAAAACAATAATTTAAACACCATGATTTATAATAATGCCATGAATAATACTGTAAAAGATGTAATAATGAGAAAACTTCCTGACAGGTTATTCATGACATTAGCAAGGCACGATATAACTACAGTCAGTAAACTTAAACAAGTAGCACAACAAGAAGGTTGTTATGATTCTGGTTCTGATAAAGTTAAATCACAACATAATTCAAATCAAAACGAACAAGATAGAAGAAATTATCAAAAAAAATAATTTCCAAAGAAATAATTCCTTTTTAATAATAATAATCAACAAAGTTATAATCAGCAAAGTAACTATAGACAACCAAATAATTTCAATCAACAACAATTTCGACAGAAATTGCAACAAAACTTAAATCAAGGTAGAGCTCAGAATCCTATGAATTATCAACAGCCATCATCTTCTTTACAAGGTACTAATTCTAACAAACCAGTGAAAAGACAGCGTGAATATTCAAGCGATCAATCTAAAATGGAAATCGAAAATTTTCATCAAATAGCCTCGGATCCAGTAGAAGAAATGGATTTCCTTACATCAGAATAACTATTAACAATCGCCCATTTAAATGTGTAATAGATACAGGAAGTTCAATCAACCTAATAAAAGAAAATTATTTTAATTTCCCACAAACATTAAAACCGTCAGAAGTGCACACAATTAATGGTTTAATTAAATTAAATAAGTCCGTAAATTTCAAATCAAGTAAACTTTGTCCGATCGACCAACCATTTTGATTCACAATTTTTCCCAAAAATATGATATATTGATAGGAAGAGAGTATTTAGAAGCATGTGAAGCAATAATTAATTATAAACAGGAAACAGTCACTTTGAGCGGATTTGTTTTTTCTATTATATATAACCACGAAGATTTCAGGAATTCCGAAATGGAAACATTGGAAGATTATGTCAGTCCACCTTCATCTGAGGATATATCTTTTAATTTTGCAATTAATAATGACTTGGAAGAAAATAATAAATTTCGAATAAATCATCTTAATGAAGAAGAAAGAACTAAATTAAATAACATTTTATTCGAATTTAGTGATATCCAGTATAGGGAAGGTGAAAATTTGACCTTTACCAGTGCTATCAAACATTCAATTCAAACCAAACATGAAGATCCTATTTACAAAAACCTTATAAATACCCCCAAGCTCATGATCAAGAAGTCGAAGTCCAAATTAAAGAAATGATAAATCAGGGAATAATACGTAAATCGAAATCCCCTTATTGTTCTCCAATATGGATAGTCCCAAAGAAGGAGGATGCCTCAGGGAAAAAGAAATTTAGAATAGTAATAGACTATCGAAGTCTAAATGAAATAACTATTGATGATAAGTAACCGATACCAGTTATGGATGAAATACTTGAAAAACTTGGAAAGTGTCAATATTTTACAACAATTGACCTCGCCAAGGGTTTTCATCAAATTCAAATGGATGAAAATTCTATTTCAAAAACAGCTTTTTCAACTAAAAATGGACATTCGAATATACACGAATGCCATTTGGTCTGAAAAATGCGCCTGCAACCTTCCAACGTTGCATGAAAAATTTGTTAGAAGATTTAATGTATCAGCATTGCCTTGTTTATATGGATGACATAATTATATTTTCTACTTCATTAGAGAAACACATATTGTCTATAAAAAAGGTGTTTTCAAAACTTCGAGAAGCTAATCTTAAACTTCAACTTGACAAATGTGAGTTTATGAAAAAGGAAACCGAATTTCTTGGACATATAATAACAACAGAGGGAATAAAGCCAAACCCCAAAAAAATTGAGGCAATACAAAAATTTCCAATACCAAAAACCAGGGTTTGCATTTACTACTCCGTAGCAGCGAGATGCACAGAAATATTGCTCTGCTCTTGCTACAGCTGTCACTTTTTTTCAGAGTGGGAGCAGAGCCGTAGCAGAAAAATGAAAATTGACTGCTCTGCTCTGCTCCGAGCTACGAAAAGTTCAAAGCTATTGCTATAGCAACAGCAGAAAAATATTTTGTGCTCCTCGTAGCCGTAGCCGTGCCAAAAATCTAGAGCGAGAGCAGAGCAGAGTCAAAAATATTTTTCATGTGCTACTGCTCTAGCTTAGTTTTGTTTTTGTTTTTTTCTCCCCTGATTTTTTATGCACCGTCACTGTGTGACCACTTTCCTTTACCTCCTTTCTTCCTTACTTACTTTCTTTACCCTTGTAAGAATGATAAGAAGAAAAACAGATTTGTCACTTGTAATTTGGAATTCAAGGTGCTAATATGTCTCTGACCAATAAATCGTTCAATATTTTTAAATATTTTGAGGAGGGTGACAACGGACTCGTTAAATGCAAAACATGTTTTCGAATGTTAAAAAAGATCGTGCCTTTAATTTAAAGAAACATTTAATGTTGCATGACATTCGACCTGATCAAAAAGAAAATGATTCTAGTGGCATGCAGCCAAAAAAATAGTTAAACATCAGCAAATTAAAGTTCAAATCAATAAAAAACAATTAATCCGGTCCTACATTGGTCTAGTCACCGAGAATAGCGTCCCATTTAATGTGCTAAATTCAGACAATATGCGTAACACAATTGATCCCATATGTCAAGGTCTAAAAGAAAAAAAGTGGGAAAACTTTTCATTAAATGGAACAAAGTGCAAATCAGTTCTTCGAGAGGTAGCAGAAAAAATTCGACAAGAAATACATAACGAATGTAAAATCGGATTCTATCATTAAAAATTGATAGTGCAACGCGACTTGATCGGAATATATTTGGTGTCAGTGCTCAGTTCATTAGTTCAGATGAAATAAAATCGCGAGTTCTTGGAATGGTGGAACTCAGAGGAGCTGGGTCAAGTTCAGCCAAAAATCTTGCCAAGGAGATTCTATCTGTATTAGACAAATACGGAATATCTCTAAGCCAAATCGTGTCAATTACTTCAGATAACGGGGCAAATATGATAAAGACGACGAAAATTTTATCAGAAATGAACTTGAGCGAAGATGACATGGAAGATGCCGGTATTCAAGAGAACGTCGAGTACATTAAGCAAATCGAGCTTTTTGGAAAAACTGAAACTGCGCTTGTAGGTGATATACAAATATGTCGCTGTGCAGCACACACTGGACAGCTTTGTGCACTCGACGTGACGAAAAATGCAAATATTCGAGAATATTTGTTAATGTGCCGAAATCTTACGAAATACATTCGGAAGCAATCAAATGGTTACCGTGACTTGTTTGAACTGAAAAATTTTAAATTACCTCAATTGGATTGTCCAACTAGATGGGGATCAACCTACAACATGGTTGACCAACTCAGTAAGGCGAAAAGTATTTTAAGCCTTATTGAAACTGTCGAGAACAAATCAAGAGATGTCGATTTTATAGTTAATGAAATGTTATGGGAATTTATGGAGTCGTATGTGACTATTATGGCTCCACTACAAAAGACCATAGTGCAGTTTCAAGAGGAGCAACTTCACTATGGGAATTTTTATGCTCTGTGGTTGGTCTGCAAACTGACCACTAATCAAATTTTGTCTAAAAGTGCTCCGGATTCAATTATTTATACAATTGGAGAGGCGCTTATTGAAAGTATGGAAACACGGACCAAGAAATTAACATCTAATGTTGGCTTCGAAGCTTGTTTATACTTAGACCCAAGATTCCATCATATTCTGGACAGCTCTCAAAAGGAAAGGGCAGTCAGTTTCTTAAAAACATTGTGGGCACAAATCAAAATGCATAGTCCCATTGCAACATTGTCATCGTCTACTAGCTCAATTGCTTCAGAGGACAGCAATAGTAAAAGTAATTTTGATATTTTGGATGATTTTTTTAAGTGTAAGCGTTATGCCAAATGAGTCAACCGATGTACATGCAAAGATTGAAACATTAAAATTACCGTATATGAAATCCAGTACAAATGTTTTACATTTTTGAAAGAGAGGAAATCATGCGATGCAGAGCTCTACGAACTAAGCAAAATATGTTTTGCTATACCGCCAACTCAAGTAAGAACTATTACTTAATTCGAAACAATATTTTAATTTCCAAACATTTATAGGTAACCATAGAGCGGGCATTTTCTTCATTAAAACTGGTGCTGTCGGACAACAGAAATCGTTTAGGCCACGACACATTAGAAAATATACTCCTTGTTCGCCTAAACTCAACACATTTGGATAATGCGATCGACAACTTGAGTTTATTTGAAGACGACGATTAATTATTTACTAAATAAATCTTTTAATAGAATAATAAATACATGGCTGAATATCATTCTTACAAGGGTAAAGAAAGTGGGTAAGGAAGAAAGGAGGTAAAGAAAGTGGTCACACAGTGACGGTGCATAAAAATCAGGGGAGAAAAAACAAAAACAAAACTAAGCTAGAGCAGTAGCACATGAAAAATATTTTTGACTCTGCTCTGCTCTCGCTCTAGATTTTTGGCTACGGCTACGGCTACGAGGAGCACAAAATATTTTTTTCTGCTGTTGCTATAGCAATAGCTTTGAACTTTCGTAGCTCGGAGCAGAGCAGAGCAGTCGATTTTCATTTTTCTGCTACGGCTCTGCTCCCGCTCTGGAAAAAAGTGACAGCTGTAGCAAAGCAAAACGAAAAACTACGGGAGTAGCGTAGCTTTTCAAACACTGCCAAAAACACAAAAAGAAATAAAATCATTTTTAGGTCTCTGTGGATTTTATAGAAAATTCATACCTGATTTTGCTAAAATTGCAAAACCCATGACAGAAAACTTAAAGAAGGGTGCAACTATAAATTCATCAGATAAAGATCCCTCTAATTTAAAATATAGAATTTTAAATTTCCTTACGAACTCCTCTTAGCTTAATAATTAACAAATAACTTAATATACTCTAACAAATCGTTTCTTGAGCGCCCCTCGGTCGTCTGGGCCTCTAAGCTTTATGATGAATACAGGAATGCTAGCTGATGCTCTTATTGATGCACAAGCCATTTCCAAATTCTGAAAGGCCGCGAAAAAAAAAAAAAAAAAAAAAAAAAGAATATTTAGAAGCATTTGAGAAATTAAAACTTCTCATTACATCAGACCAATTTTAATTTACCCTAACTTTGAAAAACTATTTTCTCTAACAACAGATGCTAGCAACGTCGCCTTAGGCGCAGTATTATAACAAAATCATAAACCTATTTGTTATGCTAGTAGAACTCTTAATGAACACGAAATTAATTATTCAGCAATAGAAAAAGAGCTTCTGGCTATAGTCTGGGCCACTAAATATTTTAGGTCTTATCTCTTTGGTAGAAAATTCGAAATTCTTAGCGATCATAGACCATTAGTTTGGCTTCATAATATAAAAGAACCAAATATGAAACTACAAAGATGGAGAATAAAATTAAACGAGTTTGACTTCACTATTAAATATTTGCCGGGAAAGGAAAACCAGGTAGCTGATGCTCTGTCAAGAGTAAAGCTAGATGAAAATTTTTTAGGAGAATCACCGGATAGTAACCCATCATTACCCACAATAGCAACAGTACATAGTGCGCAAGAAGACAATCAGAATTATATAGAAATAACAGAAAGACCTTTAAACTATTACAATAGACAAATTGAATTCCATAGAGGAAATTCAAATGAAGTTAAATTGACTCAATACTTTCATAAAACCAACCTTAAAATAATGTATAAAGAAATGACCCATGAATATGCAAAAGAATTAATTAAAGAATATTTATGCTCCAAAAAAAGTGTTATCTATTTTCCTTGTGAAATGGACTTTATAATATTTCAAAATACTTATGTAGAGATTATCTGCCCAAATAACTTAACCAAAGTTATGAAAACCAGTACAATATTAATAGATGTCCAAACATTCGCAGAATTCAAGGAAATTGTCCTTAAAGCTCACGTAGAATTATTACATCCAGGAATAGAAAAACAAACAAGCCTTTTTAAAGAAAAATATTATTTTCCCGATTATCAGAGATTAATTCAAAATATTATAAATGAGTGTGAAATTTGTAACCTTGCCAAAACAGAGCATAGAGATACAAAACTTACATTTGAATTAACCCCAGAAACCTTTAACCCCAGAGAAAAATATGTTGTAGACTTTTACATGATCGATAATAAACAATTCTTATCTTGCAAATATGCTGCTTTAATAAATGTCAACAGTAGGGATTGGTTAGAAGCAAAAAGGGCATTACTCAGGATATTAATGAAATGATTAAACCAAAAGAAATTAAAGCCGACAAAGATTCCGCATTTATGTGCTCAGCATTGCAACTTTGGCTGCAATCAGAAGATGTAAGAATAACTATAACCACAAGTAAAAATGGCGTTTCTGACATAGAGAGATTTCATAAAACTATTAACGAAAAAATTAAGAATTATAAATATTGAACGGAATCCTGAAAATATAATTACTAAATTTGAAACAATTGTTTATATTTATAATCATAAAACAAAACATAGCTCTACAGGCAGAACACCAGCTGACATTTTTATTTTCGCCGGAATTCCAAGTTATAATACTCAAGTGAATAAAACACAGAAAATAAACAAGCTTAATAAAAATCGTCATACATTCGATATTGATACTAGGTATAGACAAGCCCCACTTGTAAAATCTAAAACAACAAATCCTTTTAGGAAGACAGGCCAAATTATGTAGAAAAAAATAGAGGTAGAGAAATCACTCACTATAAATCGAAATTCAAAAAGAAGAAGAAAATTAATACCAGCAAATATAATAATTCCAGATTTCCACCGGAAGACAACCCAGCTTAATAAAATTATCTTTTATATAATAACTTTATTATGTCTTATATATCACGCCGTGTGTCGTAACATAGATATCAATCCAATCCAAGCAAAAAATGGATACCTAATTTTCCAAACGGGTAACATAGATCTGCCCACTAATTATGAATATCATTGTCTCACAGTCAATTTAACTAAAACTGAAAAAACTTATAAAAATCTAATGGAACAAACACGCGAATTTGAACATTTGGATCAAATTCAATATCTAAAAGAAAAATTAAATAGAGAAATGAACGGAATCAAAATTGCTCAACGAAACAAGAGAGGACTTGCAAATTTCGTAGGTACTTTTTATAAATATTTATTTGGCACATTGGATCAACAAGATAAGGAAGAATTAGAATCAACAAGAAAGGAAAGCTAACTTCGGGCGGAGCCGAAGTTTATATACCCTTGCAGTTTAAACCGGATATATATCGCAAACATCGGATATAGTTGGCCGATCCTTATGGGAATATGAATATATAATCCAATTTATTACAATACAAAATCTAAAAAAAAGTCTCAAGCTTCTATCTTCAAAAATACCAAAGTTGGTATTTCTACCAAAAACCATTTCCGATCGTTCAGTTATATGGCAGCTATAAGATATAGTCGGCCGATCGTTATGAAATTTGGTAGATCGGATTAACTGACCAAGAATATAATCTGTAACAAGTTCCAGCTTTCTATCTTTAAAAACACGAAAGTTGGGTCATTTCCGATCGTTCAGTTATATGACAGCTATAAGATATAGTCGGCCGATCCTTACGAAATTTGGCATGTCGTATTTTTTTGCCAAAAATAGTGTAAAATTTGAACTCTCTAACTCTAAAAACACCGAAGTTATACCATTTCCGATCAATCAGTTATATGGCAGCTATAGGATACAGTCGGCCGATCCGGGCCGTTCCGACTTATATACTGCGTGCAAAGGAAAGAAGGGTGTGTGCAAAGTTTCAAGTCGATAGCTTTAAAACTGAGAGACTAGTTCGCGTAGAAACAGACAGCCACACGGACAGACGGACAGACGGACATGCTCATATCAACTCAGGAGGTGATCCTGATCAAGAATATATATACTTTATAGGGTCGGAGATGTCTCCCTTTACTGCGTTGCACACTTTTGACCAAAATTATAATACCCTCTGCAAGGGTATAAAAACGAGTGGACATCTCTGTTTTTAAAATCGCATTGCATAAAGAACTTTTAATAATTTATATAAAATACCTAATAATAAAAAACATATGTGAAATATATCACGCTAAAGCGATTTCCCAAATCGATGGAAAACTAGTATTAAGCAATCAATTATAGCTGATTTAATGGACATCTCTGTTTTTAAAATCGCATTGCATAGAGAACTTTTAATAATTTATATAAAAAACCTAATAATAAAAAACATATGTGAAATATATCACGCTAGAGCGATTTCCCAAATCGATGGAAAACTAGTATTAAGCAATCAAGTCGCAAAATGCAAAAATATTTTTTATGAAATGTCTAATTTTAAGAACGAACTTTTTAATAATTAGTGCACTTTAAGTAACACAAAAACTTGTTTTACCCGTTTATTAAATGTCAAGAAATCAACGTGTAAAAAAATAAGAGAAAAAATTCTTATAAATGGCAATATATAAGTGCCATTCTTATAAATGGGAACTATATTGTTAACCACTCTCATTTAAACGGTTCGTTTTTAATAACATTTAATGGTACAACTAAAAATAATAATATCTCATATTCCAATTTGGAAAATAAAATTCTTGAACACGTAACTACGAACCACCTCAATAATTATGAAATATCCGATTACATATTATCAAATAACTCTGATCTTTCTTTAGATAATATAAACATTTTAAAACCTTTCGTTAAAATTAAGAATACTAAAATATTACTTATATTTATAATATTGATTTTAATCATTATATATTTGATTCTTTCACTTATTGTAAAATACAAAAATGTTATATTATTTGTAACCAAAAAACATCGGCCTAAACCAGAAAAATCTATTCACCAAGAAAATTTTTTAACAGAATTAAGGGATCATTTAAACGAATTTCATATT
Organism: Drosophila parabipectinata; assembly: GCA_018153455.1. Lineage (NCBI taxonomy): Eukaryota > Metazoa > Arthropoda > Insecta > Diptera > Drosophilidae > Drosophila > Drosophila parabipectinata. The sequence goes on along the minus strand of JAECYA010000180.1, from coordinate 32,246 downwards.
GAATCGGGACCATCCATTTTAGAAGGGGGAGAGTTATCCAACCCGTAAATACAGGCCACTTATGGCTTTTATAAACAATATTTTCAATCTCTGCATTTGCCTTTGGCTTTGTCTTTGGCTCAATTATCCAACCCCATAAATCCATGCCACTTATGGCTTTCCACTTATGAATTTTATAAACAATATTTTCAAACTCTGCATTTGCCTTCGGCTTTGTTCCCCATAAACAAATCAAAATCAAAAGTAAACATCAAAAGTAAACAGGCTTCCCTTCGAAGCCCAATCAATTACGCCTTACCCACCAAATTGCGTCGATCAGCTTAATCGAATTTCACTATAAGATGCGACATTTTCATCTTAAGCCTCTAATCTAAACACAACTCATGGCTAAGGTTCTTTGGATAAGATTTAGAATTAAGAAGCCAGTCCTGTATTGACCGAGACCGCCAACGGTTGACAGAAAAATAATTAAGAATAACGAAAGTGTCTGTTAATAATTAAGTTTAATAAATAAAGGTTTAACACCAAGCTTTATAATTTAAAATAAAAAGTTATATTTTTTCAATTCACCGGCGAACAACAAAGTTAACTTGCACCGTATATAATTATATTTAAATTAGCTATGTCCTCCACCTTTATATGGGCTTTTGATTTGGCTTTTATATAAGCCGAGATATCAATCTCTGAAGTATCAGGGGCAAGCCGAGAAACAAATATATGTTTCGATGGAGGAATCAGCTGTAAGTGTTTTTGGTGTCGGAGGTGCGAGAACTGCAGCATCAGTCGGTGCCGGTGGTCTGGACTGTGGAATACCCCTCTTTTGGGAGACTCTAACGGGGGTTTCGATCACTAGGACCTGTTGCATCACTTGAAAGGATGGCGTGGCGGACATATCAGACAGAAATTCGTACGAATTGTTCTCAGTTCTTGCCCTTGGGGTCGCCAGAGATATAGGCGCCTGCATTAATGTTGGTTGAGCAGGCTGAGGCGGATCAGAAACAGCGGATTTCTTACGCTTAGGGTTATTGAGGGCGATAAGCATGTCTTTTAATCGTTCTTGCCCTCTTCAGGCTACGTGTTCTAAAAATTAACTCAGGTTAATGATGTTGGCCCCCTATTAGACATTAAACTTAAATTTGCCGACTTTATTTCCTTAATGGTTAATAAAGCTAAAGGAGTCCTTGGTTTTATTAAAAGGTGGTCAAAAGAATTTAATGAACTGTACATAACTAAAACATTGTTCATTTCTTTGGTCCGTCCGATACTGGAGTACGGTTCGTGTGTCTGGAGTCCCCAATATGGAGTACATAAGGACCGCATAGAATCCGTACAAAAAAACTTTTTAATATTCGCGCTTAGAGTCTATACTGGGATGCAAATCTTCAGCTTCCATCCTACAGTAGCAGACTTTTACTTATAAACTCATCTAGCTTAACAAATCGTAGGACAATGCTCATCGTAGTCTGTAGATGTAGATAGCCAGCATTTACTAACACTCTTAAAATTTAACATTCCTAATAGAAGGACTCGAAACTTTAGTCCTCTGTTCCTTAGCCATTGAAATTCGACATATGCACTGCATGGCCCTTTTAGGGTATTATGTTCTAACTACAATGGTCTCTACTCTATAACTACTCATATTTGCTAGTAGCTTGCTATGCCGCGTCTCATAGCTAAGTAGCCCGAGTTGCGAGTTCTACGTATTTCCCTTGCATATTATTCTTATAAACAAGTTACGACTAAACATCGGTCGCGTTGAATTGCCGAAGGGCTTAAATTGATTGGTAATGGTGCTAGTCGATGGACAGCACGTTTGTAGATTCCATTTTTAGTTTTGACGATGGCCACTCGGACCCTTCCATCAGCACCTGTAATCGTTTCAGTGATGATGCCCAAAAGCCATGTCTGAGGTGGCAGGTTGTCCTCCTGGTTGTGCTGTTATTAAATTTGGCGACTGCTTATTCCATTTCACGCGTCTCGTGACCAATCCTGCAAAAAGCGTTGCTTTATCGCAAACACCAGATGCCAGCGCTGAAGAAACGATAATTTGCCTGAGCGGATGCTGGAGGCAAGGTCGCCAAGCTGGTCCCGACGAGGACGTGCCCAGGGGTTATAGCTTCACCATCGCTTGGGCTTGAGCCGTCAGCGATAATCAGCCGCGAGTTCAGCACTGCTTCAACTTCTACGATCACCGTCTGGAGCTCGTCTTCCTTTAGTAACGCGTTACCCACAGCTCGGAGAAACAAGTGTTTAGCCGATTTAACGGCCCAAAGCCCTCCAAAATGTGGGGCACTGGGAGGGATGAAGATAAATGCGAATCGACGAGGTGCTCCAAATGCTGTCATTGCGTCCTTATGGGTTTCCAATTTGCTTATTAGGTCATGTATGATGCGAGACGATCCCGAGAAATTCGTGGCATTATCGCAATACAATTTCTCAATGGATCCGCGTCGTCCGACAAATCTAGATAAGCAAGATCTGGTGAGATCTTTTACAAGTTCAAGATGGACGGCTTTTGACAGGAAGCAAATGAATATCGATACATACATCTTGATTGGAGGCTTGCCAAGAAGTCAACTCCACAAGTGCAATAATTTTGGCTTGTAATAAGACCAACCAATGCTCTGGGTCCTGTATGACAGTTTATTCTATGCAGATGTTGAATGTATAAACTCACGAATCTGTTGCCCTTGGCGTAAGAAGCGGAATCTTTACGCTGTAGCTTAACTTTGCATTGAACTATCGACCTCCTACTCGCAACAGCTTCAATTGATTTTCCAATTCATTCAGTCACAACGAATTAATTTTTAATTAATTTTTAATTAATTTTATTAATTTTTGATTAATTGACTTAATTTTTGAAGTGAGAGCGAGCGAGATTTTGTTGCGTTAACGAATCGCAGGAAGTACACTAAAATGCGCATTACTTTAAGAAATGAAGATGAATTTTCGACAATTTTCTCTATCTCTATCTATCTCTATTTGAGGCCAAAGTATTTGATCTTGAGTCAAGAAGTGGGGACCATCAAACCAATATGAATTTTTTAATTCATTAACTGTACAACTCCGAGATGGAAAGTCCGCTGGATTGCTGTCAGTGGGTACATGGCGCCAACTATCCGATGATGTCATCTCTTGAATCTCACTGACGCGGTTGGCAACAAAGGTTTTTAGTTTTGAAGGATGTGCTTGCAGCCAATACAAGACGATTACTGAATCGGACCACATTATAACTCGTTCAACTGGAGAGTCGATCAGTGGACGAACTTCTTCTCACAAGTTGGCTAGCAAAAGCGCTGCGCCAAGCTCTAGTCGTGGTACCGACCGCCACTTCTGCTTAAGGCTGTCAGGAACTGGATCATCCCACTCTATCTTAAGCAGAGGCTTTGTGACAACAGGACAGATAAGCCCGAGAGGATCATATAGGCGAGCAGTAAGGGACAACATAGATCTTTTTGTTGGCGCATGGCTTGTACACATCTCTCGCAAAGAGAGCCTTTGTATCTTCATGCTCCCCGACAGATATATCTGTAGACTGATTAAGATCTATTAGCTGCTCACAATTGGTTGCCTACTTCGAAAAAACAAGCCCGGCCGAGCCTAAGATTTCAACTACTTTGTTTCGCATCGACGTAAGTTCTTCGATTGTATCTGCGCCTGTAAAAAGATCGTCAACGTAGAAGCTATTCAATAAGACTACGGATCGTAAAGGGTGAGAAACTGAATATATCTCACTAAGGTACTTGAGGCAGCGGATAGCTAAGTCCGGTGCGCAGGCCGTGCCGTATGTAATGGTATTCAAGCGATAGACTTGTAATTGTCTTGTACTTGTAATAGACTTGTCATCCTTATACTGTCTCCATACCATTAGTTAAAAATTACGATGGGATTCAGTTATTTCCACTTGTCTATACATTTTGACGATACTTGCAGTAAGAGCGTATTTGCGAAGACGAAACCTTAGCAATGTAGCGTATAGACACGGCTGTATAGTTGAGAGAGCTTGAGAGCGGAATTTCATCATTGACCAACGTCATGTGGCCTAAGAAAATGTACTCCTTCATAAAGGCAACGTACATGGAATTTATTTCTGGATTATTGGACATCCTCCTTTGTAGTGCTAAGAACCGCCTTTTTGCGATTTTAAACGACGAGCAAAGACAGGTAGGGTTGGACTTAAATGGCAATGAAACTTGAAGTCGACCGAAGGGTAACCGAACAAAACTCTCCATGAATGTTATTTCGCACATAATTTGCTCCGGAGTGTAAAGTTTATTCTGTGCAATGCTCGGGAGACTTTTTATTTCCCAGAATTTTCGAATCAACATGTCTACACTTCAATGATCCTGAACCACGCCAAACATTGACATTTTGATGACTTGCACCGACCTCATACGATCCAACGGAATTTTGTAGGACTGGACCATCAGCTAACTTTATGTTGTCAGGGAGGTCCCAGTCTAACACTTGAACTGCCCTCTCTAGTTGGGACGGTGATATTGACCTCAGAAAAATAAGTTCAGCTTCTAATTGAAGTGCCTGTGTTCGGGACTGTATAGTTGCTTGAACTACATGGCGAGCTGATACAGTTGATTTACCTATTCCGAGAAGATTTGTGTCTTTTCGATCGCGCTTAAGTTTTAGAATTTTAGATAACTCCTCTGTTATAAAGTTTACCTGTGACCCGGAATCTAAAAGTACACGAGCCATATGCTTTGACCATTGATAGCAGTAATGTAAACAAGGGCTGTAGTTAATACAATCTGATTTGAGTCGGCAACAGCTTTGCAATAATAGCATTTTGGATCTTGGGTTCGAGTGGTGAACTTTGTGAACTTTGCGAAGAGGTGGAAGGCGACGATGCGTTAGAATTTGGGGAAGATCAACTTCAAGAAGAGATAGGAGCGTTTTCCTTGGTATGTTGGAACTGCAGAAAGGAAGGGCATAGATACCAAGACTGCGCATCAAAAAGGGAAATCTTTTGTTATGGCTGTGGTCTTCCTAACGCGTATAAACCCTCTTGTGAGAGATGTACAAAAAAAACTCACAGGAACACTGCAACACCGCGTTCCAAAGCCAGGTTTCCCAACCGACAGTCAGGCTTGGAGGACCAGCATTAGTTAGAGGGGAGGGAGCGCTTAGTGTAGAAAATTCACCTTCCGGAGATTTAGGATTGCAAGTCTGGCATACTAAGCTGGAAAAGTTCCGAACATTAAACTTGCCAACACTGAAGCCCGAGGCTAGGTCTGTCTCGCGAAACAGTCGGCGACAAAAAAATTACCGGAAGACAATAAAAGAAATTGCTAGTATTAGAAAAAATTTAGGCGACAATAGGCCGTACGCAGAAGTTATTTTACTAGAAAAGAAGAGAAGAGGGTTGCTAGATACAGGCGCTTCTATTTCGTGTATAGGTGGGCATCTGGCTGAGGAGTATATATGCAGTAGAAAGCCTTTTAAAAAGGTTTTAGCTGGTGCGTGTACTGCCGATGGAAACAAGCAACAAATAATAGGTAAATTTAAGACAGAGATAGAATATAAAGGAAGAAAAAGAGAATTAGAATTTCATTTCATTTCATTTCAGAATTAGAATCCCCTCTCTAAGGCAAGATATTTACTTAGGAATAGATTTTTGGACAGCTTACGAACTGTTGCCGCCGACCCTAGCTATCTCAGAGATCTCAGGAGATGCGGAGCAGCACTCGTTATCGAAATGGCAGCAACTTAAACTAGAAAAAGTTATTAAAAGCTTTCCATCATTTGCGTTGTCGGGACTGGGTAAAACCTCCGTTTTAATGCATAAAATAGACACGGGGTCAGCGAAGCCTATTAAGCAACGGCATTTCCCAGTATCGCCGGCCATTGAAAAATTGCTATATGCCGAGGTTGATAGGATGCTAAAACTAAGGAGTTATTGAGGAGTCCGATAGTCCGTGGTCTTCGCCAGTAGTACTGGTCCAAAAGCCAGGCAAAGTAAGAGTGTGCCTCGATAGCCGAAAGGTTAACGCAGTAACGGAAAAGGATGCATATCCGCTTCCCCAGATCAATGGCATACTTAGCCGGTTACCTAAGGCAAATTTTATAAGTAGCCTTGACTTAAAAGACGCGTTTTGGCAAATCCCTTTGGATCCTCTATCAAAAGCGAAAACTGCATTTACTATACCAGGGCGGCCTTTGTATCATTATAAAGTAAAAGACAAAGTCGCGGCGATCTCAATTTATCCATTACCAACGTCACTCAAAGCGTTAAGAAGCTTTTTGGGATTAGCCGGGTGGTACCGGAAATTTATAAACAATTTTGCGTCAGTAACGGCTCCTTTGACCGATCTTTTACAAAACAAGCGAAAATTTGTGATGACCCAGGAAGTTAAAGCAGCATTTGAGAAGTTGAAGGCTATGTTAGGAAGTGCGCCGGTATTACAGACACCAGACTTTGAAAGACCGTTTTTCATACACTGTGATGCTAGTAAAACTGGAGTAGGAGGAGTCCTAGTGCAGAAGTCTATCACCGGGGATGAACTACCTATAGCTTTTGTGTCACAGAATTACACAGTGACAGAGCAGGAGTGCCTTGCGGCTTTATTAAGCATAAAAAAATTCCGGTCATATGTCGAAGGACTGGAATTTACCGTCATCACGGATCACGCATCCTTGAAATGGCTGATGTCGCAGGGTGATCTAAATACTAGATTGGCACGGTGGGCGTTAAAATTACAAGGGTTTCGATTCGCAATCCAGCATCGAAAGAGGAAGTTAAATGTGGTTCCCGACGCTTTGTCTAGAGTCGAACAGGGACAGATAGCGGCAATAGATTTTAATAACGGGTTGCTGGTGGATATCGACTCAGAACATTTTAAGTCTTCTGACTATATTAAGTTAATAGAGGGAATTAAAAGTAATTTAGCTAACTTTCCGGATCTGAGAATCGTGGATTCCTTGGTGTATCGACGCACCTAACATTCGAAAGGCGAACTACTCAATGATGCGTACGCATGGAAATTGTGGATACCGAAGGCTTTGATTCAGGAGTTGTTAAAGAAATCGCATGACGATCCATTGGCGTCTCACGGGGGTGTCCACAAGACTTTGGAGAGAATTCGGCGATATTATTTCTGGCCAGGAATGGTGAATGATGTGAAGGACTACATTTCAGCCTGTGAAACATGTAGGATGACTAAAGCACCAAATAGGGCATTGAGGCCACCTATGGGAAAGGCAGTCGAGACGCAGAGGTTTTTCCAGCGTCTCTACATAGATTTTTTAGGCCCTTATCCTAGGTCTCGTAGTGGGAATATAGGGATTTTCATTGTGCTTGACCATTATTCCAAATTCGTTTTCCTTAAAGGCGTAAAGAAACTTACAGCGGACGTTGTTCTAACGTACTTAGAAGAGGATCTTTTTCACACATTTGGGGTCCCATCGTATCACGCACACTTTAACGGCGGTGCACGCTCCTCAGGCTAATGCTTCGGAGCGGGTGTATCGATCTGTGATTGCGGGCATTCGGGCTTACATTCGCAGCGACCAAAAGGACTGGGATGAAAATCTTAGTAAAATCAGCTGTGCGCTGAGGTCAGCAACTCATTCCGGTCTGGGATCCACACCTTATTATAAGGTTTTTGGCCTGCAGATGATTACCTCTGGGGCAACGTACTCCTTATTGAGGAAGTTGGCGATGCTAGAGGACAAAGCAGCTACTTTTAGCCGGGAGGACTCTCTAGAGATTATCAGAAAGAAAGCAGCTGAAACATTGGGAAAGCAATATATGAGGAATGAGCGATATTACAACCTTAGGGCGCGTGAGGTATCTTACAAAGTTGGGCAGGAAGTATATAAAAGAAACTTTAAACAGAGCTGTTTTCAGGCGGTTTACAATTCTAACCTAGCTCCCCTATTTGTAAAGGCTAGAGTGAGAAGGAAGATAGGAAGCTCAATATATGAACTAGAGGATCTGAGTGGAAAGCTTGTCGGCCGGTACCATGGGAAAGACATTCGCCAGGCTTAGCTACAAGTGGTCAGCCTTATGGGTTGAGAAGATTAAATGCACCCCCAAGCCTGATTTTGGTCGGGGGGGATTTTGTAAAGGCGTGTATCTGATGGATTGCTAATGCGGTTTGGAAGCGACTGGCTCTAAAACTGTCGTGAAGAAAACGGGTAGGCTTAGGGACTGTTAGTGGCTCTTACTCAGCGAGAGAAATGGGTGGAGAAATTTTTAACCGGGTACACTCTGCAAAAGGAAAAAAAAGAACTCCCGAATAGCTGGTCCTGGGTTCCTCGTATCACTCGCCTGGAGGTTCTTTCTTTTCACATCGAGACTCAGACCAGTGCAGTTGAAAGTGGTAAAACTTAAATCAAAAAAAATTGGAAGCAGAAAAATTGTGAAAATTGGGAATTTAGTTAGTTGGCACTGACTCTGGAGGTAAGCGTTTGGGGGACCATTAGATATTATAAGAGAGGAGATTTCCTAAGTCCGCGTAATCTATTTTGGCTAGGCCTGCAACAACATCGCTCCCAAGTGCAGAACAACCAAGCGAAAGAATGTGACCCCTAACTAAACCTAACCTCAACCCCCACCTAGATCAGAAAATTTGGTTAGCTAGGTAACACCGGAGCTATGTAATATCTAAGTAGATATAAGCGGTTAAAGACCGATCTAAAATCTCTTCCATCCGCACCAAATAAAATAAAATCAGGTGATATTGGTGCGATATTGGTGAACGGGACAGAAGAGAGGCGAGAAAAAAACTGCAAGTTCAGGCCCCCATTCCATGTTGGGAGGAAGGAGTAAGCGAGACGGACGGAGTCGGTGCAGTAGCCCCGTTGCAGTTTTGTCACCCCAAAACGAAATAGGTGATAGCACGCTGTGCATAATCTCGGTTGTGAAGGTGCGATGGAGCATAGCTCCCAAATGTTCCCCAGAGGGTTCAATGAACTCTAGTGAGAGAGTGTAACCGAATGTAATGTAACCGAAGAGAAAAATAATTGAAAATTAGAGGATAAGTGTAAATATGGGTGAAAAGTGAATGGAAAAGAGTTAAACGAAGAAAAATTTTCCTCTTTAGGAAAAATCATTTTATTTGATGAAAATGAATTATTATTTTTTGCATATTTTTTCTTGTTTTGTGCGACAAATTTTTCTCACAGCGCAGCAACCAGCGAAAGCTTTCGGCGGTGGATGCAGAAAAAAAAAAACAAAGTGACTTTGAAAACCCATTTTTTTATATTTAAATCATTTTCATACCCCATATTTAAATATTTATAAAATTTTCCGCCTTACTTAATTTTCCTTAAAATATTAGATGTAAAGAACCGCAGCGAAACCCAGAAAATTTTATTATGTCCATTTTAGCTTTAATAAACTATTTTATAATGTTTGCGTAAAATCTTAATTTTTGATTTCCTAAACCCGCCTCAGTAGTGCTTGCCAAACAAAGGGATCGTGGAAAATTTTAAAGTTATACGGAAAAACCATGATCAAGGAAGGGTGGGCCTCGTTAGCCGCTAGAACATCAAGAAGTGGTATATTATCGTCGTTTGTCATTTTTGTTTCTGGATCGTCATTTGGAACACAGGATGCTCAGCCTTAGGCGGATGTCCTGTCCGGTGAGATGTGGGTTCGAAAGTGGCAATTGGTGGAGAAAGAAAAGTGGTGGGCTACCTGAGACATAAGAATTGTCATCAGTCGCTTAGCTGCTAGCAGCTGGCTATTGACCACTTAGCCTCAGTAATAGCTCCCCATTAATTTTTATTTCAGTTTTCTTTTCCTCTTTTCATCCTAAATGTTTTGGTTATTTTTCAAGAGCTTAAGACGCTTGGAATGCGCGTTGACTCTAAGTTCTGATGAGAACCATTTTCTTGAGTAAATCGAGCAATAGATTTGCATGGAGAACATGAAGATTCATATTTACACATAAGGCCTCATGTCCACAAATCATTGCTTGATTCAAGTCTACTTTTTTTATTTTTATCAACAATTTTGTGAAGACGGTCGTAAATAGGCAGCGTTGCTAAGTGCGTGGTGGAAATCAAAACTACTTTTAATTTGGGAAAAAGATATTAACAAAATTTTTTATTATATATTTTAAAAAGTTATCCTTTTAGTATTACCTCATTCATCCTTAGTAAAAGAGAAAAAAAAATAATAATAGTAATAGGTAATAATTATACTTACACATTTATGGGTCTGGATCGATCACCTCAAATGAGGGACCTCCTCCTAGTTCTGAGTGTAGCTTATGTAGCTCTGAGATTAGGGCAGTCGATAGCTATAAAACCAAGTGTCAGCATGTCTTCCATAAAGCGTGCTTAAGGACACATTAGGCAGTCAAGAGAACTTGTCCGATTTGTGATTCGATCTGTATCGATCAACGAATTTCACAACCTCCGACGTCAGCAATTCAAACCAGGCAGCGGACAAGGCTCGAAACTATTTCGCGTAGTGGAAGCGAGGTGGACTTGTCAGCTTCAACCAGCCAGGAGCGGTCAAGGCAGGATCAGAACACAGATGCTAGTACACCAGCAGAAGAAATGAGCCAAATAACTACAGAAATTTCTGCAGCCGTAAAGGCAATGCAAAACGAACTACTAACTCAGCTCACGGAGAGGATGGCAAATCTAATACAGACAAATGTAGAAGCGCAAATAAGCGATATAGACCAACAAAGGGAAACAGTAAATCCTAATACAAGTAGGAATTCCTCCCTAGAGCAGGTTTTGGAAATTAACATGCCAAACGAAGAACGGTATACAGTTCCACAGAGACCCAATAGCTCCAGATCCCTAAGCTCGGATTTAGCACAAAGACCCGACAAAGTGGGTCACATTTTATCAAACTGGAAATTAAGGTTTTCGGGAGCGGGCGACACTATAGGGGTAGATAGTTTCATCTACAGAGTCTCACTTTTATGCGGGAATGCAAATATGCTATTTGAAGGAAAGGCCTCTGATTTTTTTTGGCGTCATCATAAGACCGTAGGAGTGGTGAGATGGCAGGAGCTTTGTGCAGCCTTAAGGAAGCAATTCCGGGATTCAAGGACCGATGTAGATATCCGTCAGATGATAAGGGACAGAAAACAGAGAGATAAGGAATCGTTTGAAAGCTTTTATGATTCCATTTCAAAGCTTACTGACCGACTTAGCCAGCCCATATACGACGGAACACGGGTGGAAATAGTACGGCGCAATTTACGTCTAGAAATCCAGCATGAGATTCTGAATTTAAATTTCGAGTCCAAGGAGAATTTGAGGGATACGGTTAGAAAAAGGGAATTCTTTATAGAAAAGATGCGTAAACACCATGGTTACCAAAAACAACTCCCTTTAAGAAAATCGATAAGTGAACTTTGCGAAGAGGTGGAAGGCGACGATGCGTTAGAATTTGGGGAAGATGAACTTCAAGAAGAGATAGGAGCATTTTCCTTGGTATGTTGGAACTGCAGAAAGGAAGGGCATAGATACCAAGACTGCGCATCAAAAGGAAAATCTTTTGTTATGGCTGTGGTCTTCCTAACGCGTATAAACCCTCTTGTGAGAGATGTACAAAAACGCTCACAGGAACACTGCAACACCGCGTTCCAAAGCCAGAGTTCCCAACCGACAGTCAGGCTTGGAGGACCAGCATTAGTTAGAGGGGAGGGAGCGCTTAGTGTAGAAAATTCACCTTCGGGAGATTTAGGATTGCAAGTCTCGCATACTAAGCTGGAAAAGTTCCGAACATTAAACTTGCCAACACTGAAGCCCGAGGCTAGGTCTGTCTCGCGAAACAGTCGGCGACAAAAAAATTACCGGAAGACAATAAAAGAAATTGCTAGTATTAGAAAAAATTTAGGCGACAATAGGCCGTACGCAGAAGTTATTTTACTAGAAAAGAAGAGAAGAGGGTTGCTAGATACAGGCGCTTCTATATCGTGTATAGGTGGGCATCTGGCTGAGGAGTATATATGCAGTAGAAAGCCTTTTAAAAAGGTTCTAGCTGGTGCGTGTACTGCCGATGGAAACAAGCAACAAATAATAGGTAAATTTAAGACAGAGATAGAATATAAAGGAAGAAAAAGAGAATTAGAATTTCATATAGTCCCCTCTCTAAGGCAAGATATTTACTTAGGAATCGATTTTTGGACAGCTTACGAACTGTTGCCGCCGACCCTAGCTATCTCAGAGATCTCAGGAGATGCGGAGCAGCACTCGTTATCGAAATGGCAGCAACTTTTTTTTTTTTTTTTTTTTATTTTAACGTTGCTTTTATTTCTTGAATCTTCTCTTTGCGAGACTAACAAGAGGTGTATCAAATCTTATATTTTTAACTTAACTAACAGTCATATTGACTGATACGGAATTAGACGGCCCTAAAAATCGATTGCTGGGTTGGGAGGTCGTTGCGTCTAAGGCGGGATACGCTAGAAACCCGAGTCAATCCCCCGAGCGAGAAAATTTGGGTGCGAAGACAGTTTTTCTTTGTATGACTCTTTTTGCTTCTGGATTTCGTCTTTCACTGCGAGGATGCCCAGATCCCGGTGGATGTTTTCGTTGCGAACATACCAAGGTGCCCCTGTGATAGTTCTCAGGATTTTTTGATTGTGCGCGTGTATGATGTCTATGTTGCTGCTGCTCGCGTTCCCCCACAGCTGGGAGCCATACGTCCAGATTGGCTTTAGGACTGAATTGTACAGTAGTAACTTGTAGTCTAGGCACAGTGGCGATCGTGAGTTTATGATCCAGTGGAGGCTGCTGGCTTTCAGTTTTAGATGCATCTTTTTGCATTCGATGTGCTTACGCCAGGTAAGTCGTCTATCAAGGTGAACGCCAAGGTACGTTACGTCGTTAGCTTGAGGGATCTGCATACCGTTTATACCGAGTGGTCTGATGATAAGTCCGAGACTGCTTTGGCACTTATTAGATTGCGAGGTATGTTTTTTGTCACTGCAAAATCAATAAGGTCTGGGAGCTTTCGTGAGTCTGTTGGCCAGTATGTGGGACTACCAGGGGAAACGTAGTCCAGTTTATTTTTCACATTTATAATTGCATTGTACAATTGTCTTCCTTTGGGAGTCACTAGACGTGATCCCCAGTGCGTATGTTTGGCGTTGTAGTCTCCTGCGGCTATAAATCGATCCCCAAGTGAATTGTAGAAGTCCATAAATTGTCCTTCCGAGATTGAGAAGCGAGGAGGGCAGTAAACGGCAGCAATTGAAAGGATTCCGTTGCTTGACTGAATTTGTATCGATGTGGCCTGCAAGAAGTTTGTTGCAAACCTTTTGTGAAAATGGTGTTTAATTCGTTCTCTGATTAGAACTCCAGTTCCGCCGTGGGCTTTCCCATCTGGATGATCTGTGCGGTAGATTGTATAGCCTCTTATATGAAAGTTGTATTTGCTTGTAAGATGCATTTCCACCAGTAGCATAACGTCAATATGGTTTCCGGTCAAGAATTGTGACAATTCTAGTTTATGCCGTGAGACACCATTGGCGTTCCACATTGATATTCGTAGCGCCTGCATAGATTATTTGGACTGTTGTGCTACGAGCAGCTGTATCACCATGTTCTGGTTTTGAACAAGCGTTTGCATGGTCGTTTTCATGAATGACATAAGCTCCATCATACTTTGTTGGAGGGTAAGCATCATAGTTTCCGTTTTGCTGTGTGGCTGTTCTGGGGCCTGTTGAGCGCTTTGAGAGTTAGGCTGAATTGGAATTTCCCTTCCAGATCGTAGAGCATCGGCATAGGAGAAGCCGTTGGTGGTGTTTAGTGGACCGAATGAGGATCTCGCATCTTTGGCGAAGAAGACGTCTGGCGTGGTTTTTGACGAAACGTACGCATTCTGTGGATTTTGGTTGTGCGTTGCGGTCGCTTGACGCATGCGACTCTTTAACTCCTTATACACAATACATCCTCTATAGTTTGCCGTATGGCTGCCTCCGCAGTTTCCACATTTCTTCACGGTACTGTCCTTGTTTGTAGTGCAGCAAGCGGACTTGTGGGCGTCCCCCGCAGACTACACAGACAGCCCGAAGTGTGCAGTAAGACCTTGTGTGTCCATACTCTTGACAATTAGTGCATTGCACTGGACCGTTACGTTTATGTGGCTCTTCAACAGTGATTTTCCGATGCAAAAGATATTGCAGGTTGTAGATTGGGTGGACTTCGTTCTTCTTCAGCGACCTGCTTTCAGGCTCGAGCTCGACCTTGAAGAGGGGTTGTGGCTTTTTATCTTTATTTAGAATGTTAATAACATTCTTGGCGGCGAAGCCCTTTTCTTTAAGGGCGGTTTTTATTTCCTCGACGGTAACATCAGGTTCTATTCCCTTTACTACCACTTGTAGGCCCTTACTGCTTTTCAGCTGGTACGTATAATAGTTTTTCTGTACAGTGTCCAGATATTTTGACACTATTCGGAAGTGCTCTTCAGTCTTGGTTTGCAGCTTTGTTTCATGGATGTTCCCTTTGATAAGCGGAACAACATGAAAGTTTTCACCGTTCCCGATCAACGACGCAATTTTGTTGACCAGGGCACTCGAGCTTTTTTCCCTAATATAGATTGGAGGAGGCTTGGGTTTTTTTGCGGTGTCTTGGGCTGGTTGGTTTTCCTCAGCCTCCGCCAGTAGGGCAAATCTGTTAGTAGTGGATCTGTCTGGTTCATTATCGTTATTCAGGACACGGTTAATTTTTGTTTTGTTGCCTGCCGGATTACTCTGCGGGCTAAGCTTGCGCTTAATTTGGATGTAGCGATCCATTCCAGTCTGTGTGGCCGTTGCCGCTTTGGCACTTTCCGAGGTTGTTGTTTTTGTACTCGCTGTAGTCGTTGACGTCGTGGTACTTTGAGTTGCAGGGGTTTTCGCTGTTGTTGCAGAAGTTGTAGCGCTGCTTGTTGTTGGTGCGAAATTTGTTTCCGATATTGGAGGGGGATTTACACTGCGAACTCCATGACGCGGGAGTCGGAGTGAGCAGAGCGGGTGAGCAAGACCGTGCCCTTTGGGTTTCAGCGGTCAGTAAAGCCGGGTTGCTTTTAAGCGCCGATTTTTCCACTTCGGTATCGCGGGTTGAAAAGTAAGAGTAGAAGCCGTTTCTTTGGTTCACTGAACTTCTACGCTCGTTCTTTTGGTCGTTGCTCAATGAGCTCATTGCGTGGTACGTATTTTTTTTTTTCAACAATGCACTAGTTTTGGTTTAGCACATTACAACTGTTATAAAAAAAAAAGCTTGTCTGTCGCTTTTAATAAATTGTATTTCAGTGTCTTTTCGCTTATATTGGCGAAAATATAAGCGAAGTGAAGTTTTCCCGGAGCTCGGACAAAGCACGTCCGCTCAGTTCGGTAGTTCGATTACGATTGAAGCAGTAACTTAAACTAGAAAAAGTTATTAAAAGCTTTCCATCATTTGCGTTGTCGGGACTGGGTAGGACCTCCGTTTTAATGCATACAATAAACACGGGGTCAGCGAAGCCTATTAAGCAACGGCATTTCCCAGTATCGCCGGCCATTGAAAAATTGCTATATGCCGAGGTTGATAGGATGCTAAAACTTGGGGTTATTGAGGAGTCCGATAGTCCGTGGTCTTCGCCAGTAGTACTGGTCCAAAAGCCAGGCAAAGTAAGAGTGTGCCTCGATAGCCGAAAGGTTAACGCAGTAACGGAAAAGGATGCATATCCGCTTCCCCAGATCGATGGCATACTTAGCCGGTTACGTAAGGCAAATTTTATAAGTAGCCTTGACTTAAAAGACGCGTTTTGGCAAATCCCTTTGGATCCTCTATCAAAAGCGAAAACTGCATTTACTATACCAGGGCGGCCTTTGTATCATTATAAAGTAAAAGACAAAGTCGCGGCGATCTCAATTTATCCATTACCAACGTCACTCAAAGCGTTAAGAAGCTTTTTGGGATTAGCCGGGTGGTACCGGAAATTTATAAACAATTTTGCGTCAGTAACGGCTCCTTTGACCGATCTTTTACAAAACAAGCGAAAATTTGTGATGACCCAGGAAGTTAAAGCAGCATTTGAGAAGTTGAAGGCTATGTTAGGAAGTGCGCCGGTATTACAGACACCAGACTTTGAAAGACCGTTTTTCATACACTGTGATGCTAGTAAAACTGGAGTAGGAGGAGTCCTAGTGCAGAAGTCTATCACCGGGGATGAACTACCTATAGCTTTTGTGTCACAGAATTACACAGTGACAGAGCAGGAGTGCCTTGCGGCTTTATTAAGCATAAAAATTCCGGTCATATGTCGAAGGACTGGAATTTACCGTCATCACGGATCACGCATCCTTGAAATGGCTGATGTCGCAGGGTGATCTAAATACTAGATTGGCACGGTGGGCGTTAAAATTACAAGGGTTTCGATTCGCAATCCAGCATCGAAAGAGGAAGTTAAATGTGGTTCCCGACGCTTTGTCTAGAGTCGAACAGGGACAGATAGCGGCAATAGATTTTAATAACGGGTTGCTGGTGGATATCGACTCAGAACATTTTAAGTCTTCTGACTATATTAAGTTAATAGAGGGAATTAAAAGTAATTTAGCTAACTTTCCGGATCTGAGAATCGTGGATTCCTTGGTGTATCGACGCACCTAACATTCGAAAGGCGAACTACTCAATGATGCGTACGCATGGAAATTGTGGATACCGAAGGCTTTGATTCAGGAGTTGTTAAAGAAATCGCATGACGATCCATTGGCGTCTCACGGGGGTGTCCACAAGACTTTGGAGAGAATTCGGCGATATTATTTCTGGCCAGGAATGGTGAATGATGTGAAGGACTACATTTCAGCCTGTGAAACCTGTAGGATGACTAAAGCACCAAATAGGGCATTGAGGCCACCTATGGGAAAGGCAGTCGAGACGCAGAGAGTTTTTCCAGCGTCTCTACATAGATTTTTAGGCCCTTATCCTAGGTCTCGTAGTGGGAATATAGGGATTTTCATTGTGCTTGACCATTATTCCAAATTCGTTTTCCTTAAAGGCGTAAAGAAACTTACAGCGGACGTTGTTCTAACGTACTTAGAAGAGGATCTTTTTCACACATTTGGGGTCCCATCGTATCACGCACACTTTAACGGCGGTGCACGCTCCTCAGGCTAATGCTTCGGAGCGGGTGTATCGATCTGTGATTGCGGGCATTCGGGCTTACATTCGCAGCGACCAAAAGGACTGGGATGAAAATCTTAGTAAAATCAGCTGTGCGCTGAGGTCAGCAACTCATTCCGGTCTGGGATCCACACCTTATTATAAGGTTTTTGGCCAGCAGATGATTACCTCTGGGGCAACGTACTCCTTATTGAGGAAGTTGGCGATGCTAGAGGACAAAGCAGCTACTTTTAGCCGGGAGGACTCTCTAGAGATTATCAGAAAGAAAGCAGCTGAAACATTGGGAAAGCAATATATGAGGAATGAGCGATATTACAACCTTAGGGCGCGTGAGGTATCTTACAAAGTTGGGCAGGAAGTATATAGGAGAAACTTTAAACAGAGCTGTTTTCAGGCGGGTTACAATTCTAACCTAGCTCCCCTATTTGTAAAGGCTAGAGTGAGAAGGAAGATAGGAAGCTCAATATATGAACTAGGGGATCTGAGTGGAAAGCTTGTCGGCCGGTACCATGGGAAAGACATTCGCCAGGCTTAGCTACAAGTGGTCAGCCTTATGGGTTGAGAAGATTAAATGCACCCCAAGCCTGATTTTGGTCGGGGGGATTTTGTAAAGGCGTGTATCTGATGGATTGCTAATGCGGTTTGGAAGCGACTGGCTCTAAAACTGTCGTGAAGAAAACGGGTAGGCTTAGGGACTGTTAGTGGCAGCGCTCTTACTCAGCGAGAGAAATGGGTGGAGAAATTTTTAACCGGGTACACTCTGCAAAAGGAAAAAAAAGAACTCCCGAATAGCTGGTCCTGGGTTCCTCGTATCACTCGCCTGGAGGTTCTTTCTTTTCACATCGAGACTCAGACCAGTGCAGTTGAAAGTGGTAAAACTTAAATCGAAAAAATTGGAAGCAGAAAAATTGTGAAAATTGGGAATTTAGTTAGTTGGCACTGACTCTGGAGGTAAGCGTTTGGGGGACCATTAGATATTATAAGAGAGGAGATTTCCTAAGTCCGCGTAATCTATTTTGGAGATCAGTCCGCTTCACAACAACAACATCGCTCCCAAGTCCGCAAGAACAACCAAGCGAAAGAATGTGACCCCTAACTAAACCTAACCTCAACCCCCACCTAGATCAGAAAATTTGGTTAGCTAGGTAACACCGGAGCTATGTAATATCTAAGTAGATATAAGCGGTTAAAGACCGATCTAAAAATTCAAACAAAGAAAAACATCCCTTGATAAAAATCTCTTCCATCCGCACCAAATAAAATAAAATCAGGTGATATTGGTGCGATATTGGTGAACGGGACAGAAGAGAGGCGAGAAAAAAACTGCAAGTTCAGGCCCCCATTCCACGTTGGGAGGAAGGAGTAAGCGAGACGGACGGAGTCGGTGCAGTAGCCCCGTTGAAGTTTTGTCACCCCCGAAGTTTTGTCACCCCAAAACGAAATAGGTGATAGCACGCTGTGCATAATCTCGGTTGTGAAGGTGCGATGGAGCATAGCTCCCAAATGTTCCCCAGAGGGTTCAATGAACTCTAGTGAGAGAGTGTAACCGAATGTAATGTAACCGAAGAGAAAAATAATTGAAAATTAGAGGATAAGTGTAAATATGGGTGAAAAGTGAATGGAAAAGAGTTAAACGAAGAAAAATTTTCCTCTTTAGGAAAAATCATTTTATTTGATGAAAATGAATTATTATTTTTTTGCATATTTTTTTTTTGTTTTGTGCGACAAATTTTTCTCACAGCGCAGCAACCAGCGAAAGCTTTCGGCGGTGGATGCAGAAAAAAAAAAACAAAGTGACTTTGAAAACCCATTTTTTTATATTTAAATCATTTTCATACCCCATATTTAAATATTTATAAAATTTTCCGCCTTACTTAATTTTCCTTAAAATATTAGATGTAAAGAACCGCAGCGAAACCCAGAAAATTTTATTATGTCCATTTTAGCTTTAATAAACTATTTTATAATGTTTGCGTAAAATCTTAATTTTTGATTTCCTAAACCCGCCTCAGTAGTGCTTGCCAAACAAAGGGATCGTGGAAAATTTTAAAGTTATACGGAAAAACCATGATCAAGGAAGGGTGGGCCTCGTTAGCCCCTAGAACATCAAGAAGTGGTATATTATCGTCGTTTGTCATTTTTGTTTCTGGATCGTCATTTGGAACACAGGATGCTCAGCCTTAGGCGGATGTCCTGTCCGGTGAGATGTGGGTTCGAAAGTGGCAATTGGTGGAGAAAGAAAAGTGGTGGGCTACCTGAGACATAAGAATTGTCATCAGTCGCTTAGCTGCTAGCAGCTGGCTTTTGACCACTTAGCCTCAGTAATAGCTCCCCATTAATTTTTATTTCAGTTTTCTTTTCCTCTTTTCATCCTAAATGTTTTGGTTATTTTTCAAGAGCTTAAGACGCTTGGAATGCGCGTTGACTCTAAGTTCTGATGAGAACCATTTTCTTGAGTAAATCGAGCAATAGATTTGCATGGAGAACATGAAGATTCATATTTACACATAAGGCCTCATGTCCACAAATCATTGCTTGATTCAAGTCTACTTTTTTTTATTTTTATCAACAATTTTGTGAAGACGGTCGTAAATAGGCAGCGTTGCTAAGTGCGTGGTGGAAATCAAAACTACTTTTAATTTGGGAAAAAAGATATTAACAAAATTTTTTATTATATATTTTAAAAGTTATCCTTTTAGTATTACCTCATTCATCCTTAGTAAAAGAGAAAAAAAAAATAATACTAGTAATAGGTAATAATTATACTTACACATTTATGGGCCTGGATCGATCACCTCAAAAAGAGGGACCTCCTCCTAGTTCTGAGTGTAGCTTATGTAGCTCTGAGATTAGGGCAGTCGATAGCTATAAAACCAAGTGTCAGCATATCTTCCATAAAGCGTGCTTAAGGACACATTAGGCAGTCAAGAGAACTTCTCCGATTTGTGATTCGATCTGTATCGATCAACGAATTTCACAACCTCCGACGTCAGCAATTCAAACCAGGCAGCGGACAAGGCTCGAAACTATTTCGCGTAGTGGAAGCGAGGTGGACTTGTCAGCTTCAACCAGCCAGGAGCGGTCAAGGCAGGATCAGAACACAGATGCTAATACACCAGCAGAAGAAATGAGCCAAATAACTACAGAAATTTCTGCAGCCGTAAAGGCAATGCAAAACGAGCTACTAACTCAGCTCACGGAGAGGATGGCAAATCTAATACAGACAAATGTAGAAGCGCAAATAAGCGATATAGACCAACAAAGGGCAACAGTAAATCCTAATACAAGTAGGAATTCCTCCCTAGAGCAAGTTTTGGGAATTAACATGCCACACGAAGAACGGTATACAGTTCCACAGAGACCCAATAGCTCCAGATCCCTAAGCTCGGATTTAGCACAAAGACCCGACAAAGTGGGTCACATTTTATCATACTGGAAATTAAGGTTTTCGGGAGCGGGCGACACTATAGGGGTAGATAGTTTCATCTACAGAGTCGAGGCTCTGACACATCAGACATTAGAGGGGAATTCCTCACTTTTATGCGGGAATGCAAATATGCTATTTGAAGGAAAGGCCTCTGATTTTTTTTGGCGTCATCACAAGACCGTAGGAGTGGTGAGATGGCAGGAGCTTTGTGCAGCCTTAAGGGAGCAATTCCGGGATTCAAGGACCGATGTAGATATCCGTCAGATGATAAGGGACAGAAAACAGAGAGATAAGGAATCGTTTGAAAGCTTTTATGATTCCATTTTAAAGCTTACTGACCGACTTAGCCAGCCCATATCCGACGGAACACGGGTGGAAATAGTACGGCGCAATTTACGTCCAGAAATCCAGCATGAGATTCTGAATTTAAATTTCGAGTCCATGGAGAATTTGAGGGATACGGTTAGAAAAAGGGAATTCTTTATAGAAGAGATGCGTAAACACCATGGTTACCAAAAACCACTCCCTTTAAGAAAACCGATAAGTGAACTTTGCGAAGAGGTGGAAGGCGACGATGCGTTAGAATTTGGGGAAGATGAACTTCAAGAAGAGATAGGAGCATTTTCCTTGGTATGTTGGAACTGCAGAAAGGAAGGGCATAGATACCAAGACTGCGCATCAAAAAGGAAAATCTTTTGTTATGGCTGTGGTCTTCCTAACGCGTATAAACCCTCTTGTGAGAGATGTACAAAAAACGCTCACAGGAACACTGCAACACCGCGTTCCAAAGCCAGAGTTCCCAACCGACAGTCAGGCTTGGAGGACCAGCATTAGTTAGAGGGGAGGGAGCGCTTAGTGTAGAAAATTCACCTTCCGGAGATTTAGGATTGCAAGTCTGGCATACTAAGCTGGAAAAGTTCCGAACATTAAACTTGCCAACACTGAAGCCCGAGGCTAGGTCTGTCTCGCGAAACAGTCGGCGACAAAAAAATTACCGGAAGACAGTAAAAGAAATTGCTAGTATTAGAAAAAATTTAGGCGACAATAGGCCGTACGCAGAAGTTATTTTACTAGAAAAGAAGAGAAGAGGGTTGCTAGATACAGGCGCTTCTATATCGTGTATAGGTGGGCATCTGGCTGAGGAGTATATATGCAGTAGAAAGCCTTTTAAAAAGGTTTTAGCTGGTGCGTGTACTGCCGATGGAAACAAGCAACAAATAATAGGTAAATTTAAGACAGAGATAGAATATAAAGGAAGAAAAAGAGACTTAGAATTTCATATAATCCCCTCTCTAAGGCAAGATATTTACTTAGGAATAGATTTTTGGACAGCTTACGAACCGTTTCCGCCGACCCTAGCTATCTCAGAGATCTCAGGAGATGCGGAGCAGCACTCGTTATCGAAATGGCAGCAACTTAAACTAGAAAAAGTTATTAAAAGCTTTCCATCATTTGCGTTGTCGGGACTGGGTAGGACCTCCGTTTTAATGCATACAATAAACACGGGGTCAGCGAAGCCTATTAAGCAACGGCATTTCCCAGTATCGCCGGCCATTGAAAAATTGCTATATGCCGAGGTTGATAGGATGCTAAAACTTGGGGTTATTGAGGAGTCCGATAGTCCGTGGTCTTCGCCAGTAGTACTGGTCCAAAAGCCAGGCAAAGTAAGAGTGTGTCTCGATAGCCGAAAGGTTAACGCAGTAACGGAAAAGGATGCATATCCGCTTCCCCAGATCGATGGCATACTTAGCCGGTTAGCCTTAGCCTAAGGCAAATTTTATAAGTAGCCTTGACTTAAAAGACGCGTTTTGGCAAATCCCTTTGGATCCTCTATCAAAAGCGAAAACTGCATTTACTATACCAGGGCGGCCTTTGTATCATTATAAAGTTATGCCTTTTGGCCTCTGCAACGCTCCACAAACTATGACGAGGTTAATGGATAAGGTAATACCTGCATCACTTAAAAACGAAGTTTTTGTATACCTGGATGATTTATTGGTTATCTCAGATACGTTTGAGAAGCATTTAGAAGTTTTGGAGACTGTAGCTAAACGGATCCAAGAAGCTAACTTAACCTTGAATGTGGAAAAGAGCAAATTTTGTAGGCGAACCGTAAAATATTTGGGCCACATAATAGGTGAGGGTGGTATTCGAACGGACCCCGACAAAGTCTCGGCGATCTCAATTTTTCCATTACCAACGTCACTCAAAGCGTTAAGAAGCTTTTTGGGATTAGCCGGGTGGTACCGGAAATTTATAAACAATTTTGCGTCAGTATCGGCTCCTTTGACCGATCTTTTACAAAACAAGCGAAAATCTGTGATGACCCAGGAAGGTAAAGTGGCATTTGAGAAGTTGAAGGCTACGTTAGGAAGTGCGCCGGTATTACAGACACCAGACTTTGAAAGACCGTTTTTCATACACTGTGACACTAGTAAAACTGGAGTAGGAGGAGTCCTAGTGCAGAAGTCTATCACCGGGGATGAACTACCTATAGCTTTTGTGTCTAAGAAATTAAATAAATCACAAAGGAATTACACAGTGACAGAGCAGGAGTGCCTTGCGGCTTTAGTAAGCATAAAAAAATTCCGGTCATATGTCGAAGGACTGGAATTTACCGTCATCACGGATCACGCATCCTTGAAGTGGCTGATGTCGCAGGGTGATCTAAATACTAGATTGGCACGGTGGGCGTTAAAATTACAAGGGTTTCGATTCGCAATCCAGCATCGAAAGAGGAAGTTAAATGTGGTTCCCGACGCCTTGTCTAGAGTCGAACAGGAACAGATAGCGGCAATAGATTTTAATAACGGGTTGCTGGTGGATATCGACTCAGAACATTTTAAGTCTTCTGACTATATTCAGTTAATAGAGGGAATTAAAAGTAATCTAGCTAACTTTCCGGATCTGAGAATCGTGGATTCCTTGGTGTATCGACGCACCGAACATTCGAAAGGCGAACTACTCAATGATGCGTACGCATGGAAATTGTGGATACCGAAGGCTTTGATTCAGGAGGTGCTAAAGAAATCGCATGACGATCCATTGGCGTCTCACGGGGGTGTCCACAAGACTTTGGAGAGAATTCGGCGATATTATTTCTGGCCAGGAATGGTGAATGATGTGAAGGACTACATTTCAGCCTGTGAAACCTGTAGGATGACTAAAGCACCAAATAGGGCATTGAGGCCACCTATGGGAAAGGCAGTCGAGACGCAGAGGTTTTTCCAGCGTCTCTACATAGATTTTTTAGGCCCTTATCCTAGGTCTCGTAGTGGGAATATAGGGATTTTCATTGTGCTTGACCATTATTCCAAATTCGTTTTCCTTAAAGGCGTAAAGAAACTTACAGCGGACGTTGTTCTAAAGTACTTAGAAGAGGATCTTTTTCACACATTTGGGGTTCCTAAGCTTTCGTCCTTTTACTGTCACGTATCACGCACACTTTAACGGCGGTGCACGCTCCTCAGGCTAATGCTTCGGAGCGGGTAAATCGATCTGTGATTGCTGGCATTCGGGCTTACATTCGCAGTGACCAAAAGGACTGGGATGAAAATCTTAGTAAAATCAGCTGTGCGCTGAGGTCAGCAACTCATTCCGGTCTGGGATCCACACCTTATTATAAGGTTTTTGGCCAGCAGATGATTACCTCTGGGGCAACGTACTCCTTATTGAGGAAGTTGGCGATGCTAGAGGACAAAGCAGCTACTTTTAGCCGGGAGGACTCTCTAGAGATTATCAGAAAGAAAGCAGCTGAAACATTGGGAAAGCAATATGTGAGGAATGAGCGAGGAGAATCTTTAAACAGAGCTGTTTTCAGGCGGGTTACAATTCTAACCTAGCTCCCCTATTTGTAAAGGCTAGAGTGAGAAGGAAGATAGGAAGCTCAATATATGAACTAGAGGATCTGAGTGGAAAGCTTGTCGGCCGGTACCATGGGAAAGATATTCGCCAGGCTTAGCTACAAGTGGTCAGCCTTGTGGGTTGAGAAGATTAAATGCACCCCCAAGCCTGATTTTGGTCGGGGGGGATTTTTAAAGGCGTGTATCTGATGGATTGCTAATGCGGTTTGGAAGCGACTGGCTCTAAAACTGTCGTGAAGAAAACGGGTAGGCTTAGGGACTGTTAGTGGCAGCGCTCTTACTCAGCGAGAGAAATGGGTGGAGAAATTTTTAACCGGGTACACTCTGCAAAAGGAAAAAAAAGAACTCCCGAATAGCTGGTCCTGGGTTCCTCGTATCACTCGCCTGGAGGTTCTTCTTTCACATCGAGACTCAGACCAGTGCAGTTGAAAGTGGTAAAACTTAAATCGAAAAAATTTGAAGCAGAAAAAAAGTGTGAAAATTGGGAATTTAGTCAGTTGGCACTGACTCTGGAGGTAAGCGTTTGGGGGACCATTAGTTATTATAAGAGAGGAGATTTTAGGACTTAGGAGTCCGCGTAATCTATTTTGGCTAGGCCTGCAACAACATCGCTCCCAAGTGCAGAACAACCAAGCGAAAGCTCTGGGACCAGATCAGTCCGCGGTTCACAACCATCGAAGTCGCGACGGAACTTGGCGAATCCCCTGGTGCGGTTGCAGGGAGGTCCTCGGCGGAAGGAGACTCCAGTGTCGGATTTTTTTTTAAGACAATTTAAATTAAGCTAAGTCAGTTAAAAAAGGGAATTTTTTTTTTCTTGAGGTTTAGTGAGAAGATGTGACCCCTAACTAAACCTAACCTCAACCCCCACCTAGCTCAGAAAATTTGGTTAGCGGTTAAAGATATAAGCGGTTAAAGACCGATCTAAAAATTCAAACAAAGAAAAAAATCCCTTGATAGAAATCTCTTCCATCCGCACCGGCTGCAATAAAATCAGGTGATATTGGTGAACGGGACAGAAGAGAGGCGAGAAAAAAAACTGCAAGTTCAGGCCCCCATTCCACGTTGGGAGGAAGGAGTAAGCGAGACGGACGGAGTCGGTGCAGTACCCCGTTGCAGTTTTGTCACCCCAAAACGAAATAGGTGATAGCACGCTGTGCATAATCTCGGTTGTGAAGGTGCGATGGAGCATAGCTCCCAAATGTTCCCCAGAGGGTTCAATGAACTCTAGTGAGAGAATTGAGAGGGATAGCATAATTAATCAGGAAATAATTGTATGGAGCTTATTTTTAAGTTAATTTTTAATGTAACCGAAGAGAAAAATAATTGAAAATTAGAGGATAAGTGTAAATATGAGTGAAAAGTGAATGGAAAAGAGTTAAACGAAGAAAAATTTTCCTCTTTAGAAAAAATCATTTTATTTGATGAAAATGAATTATTATTTTTTTGCATATTTTTTTTCTTGTTTTGTGCGACAAATTTTTCTCACAGCGCAGCAACCAGCGAAACCTTTCGGAGGTGGATGCAGAATAAAAAAACAAAGTGAGTTTGCTTAAAACCTAAATAATATTGCATTGAAGAATCCCATTTGATAATTCTTCTTATTTCTATGTTAAGTTTTCACGTTTTCCCATTTTACCACATATACCTTTAATTGATGATAAATTATATTTTTCTTTGTCTTTTTTCATTGAAAACCCATTTATTTTATATTTAAGTCACTTTCATACCCCATATTTAAATATTTATAAAATTTTTCCGCCTTACTTAATTTTCCTTAAAATATTAGATGTAAAGAACCGCAGCGAAACCCAGAAAATTTTATTATGTCCATTTTAGCTTTAATAAACTATTTTATAATGTTTGCGTAAAATCTTAATTTTTGATTTCCTAAACCCGCCTCAGTAGCGCTTGCCAAACAAAGGGATCGTGGAAAATTTTAAAGTTATACGGAAAAACCATGATCAAGGAAGGGTGGGCCTCGTTAGCTCCTAGAACATCAAGGAGTGGTATATTGTCCGATCGCACAAATTTGTCTTCTTCTTTTTCTATCCTTTCTGGTCCTAATTTTCTCAGTTGTCGGTCATAGCTCCTCCGGTAGCTTATTTCGTCATCTCTTCTCGCACGTTTATTGTAATTAAATAATAATAAGTCCTAAAAAAGGCACCCGTGATTGGCCAAACACCCTAACACCACGCCACCGACGAGCCAGAGCCGGAACCATCGAACCTGCGGGCCAAAAGCGGGAGTTCAACATCTAGCCTGATAGTTCGTTACCCATTACAGTAATGAATAATTATTAGTAAGATCTTATTAATTATTTTGGCGCCCAACGGTGAAGCTAGATTTTATTTGAAATTTTTGAAAGGATATTAAGTCTAGGAAACTCACTACAATTTATACCGTAACTGTTTCTTTCTATAACCTAAATTTATTTATTTTTCTCCTGATCGATTAATTGGGTCAGGTGTCAGTAAAGTAAGCATCACTTACTTCATCGGCAACTATCTAGTTTCTTGGTCGTCGTTTGTCATTTTTGTTTCTGGATCGTCATTTGGAACACAGGATGCTCAGCCTTAGGCGGATATCCTGTCCGGTGAGATGTGGGTTCGAAAGTGACAATTGGTGGAGAAAGAAAAGTGGTGGGCTACCTGAGACATAAGAATTGGAATCAGTCGCTTAGCTGCTAGCAGCTGGCTATTGACCACTTAGCCTCAGTAATAGCTCCTCATTAATTTTTATTTCAGTTTTCTTTTCCTCTTTTCATCCTAAATGTTTTGGTTATTCTTCAAGAGCTTAAGACGCTTGGAATGCGCGTTGACTCTACGTTTAGGTGGATCTCGCGACCACGGATAAAGTTCTGATGAGAACCATTTCCTTGAGTAAATCGAGCAATAGATTTGCATGGAGAACATGAAGATTCATATTTACACATAAGGCCTCATGTCCACAAATCATTGCTTGATTCAAGTCCATTTTTTTTTATTTTTATCAACAATTTTGTGAAGACGGTCGTAAATAGGCAGCGTTGCTAAGTGCGTGGTGGAAATCAAAACTACTTTTAATTTGGGAAAAAAATATAATAACAAAATTTTTTATTATATATTTTAAAAAGTTATCCTTTTAGTATTACCTCATTCATCCTTAGTAAAAGAAAAAAAAGTAATAATAATAGTAATAGGTAATAATTATACTTAGACATTTATGGGTCTGGATCGATCACCTCAAAAAGAGGGACCTCCTCCTAGTTCTGAGTGTAGCTTATGTAGCTCTGAGATTAGGGCAGTCGATAGCTATAAAACCAAGTGTCAGCATGTCTTCCATAAAGCGTGCTTAAGGACACATTTGGCAGTCAAGAGAACTTGTCCGATTTGTGATTCGATCTGTATCGATCAACGAATTTCACAACCTCCGACGTCAGCAATTCAAACCAGGCAGCGGACAAGGCTCGAAACTATTTCGCGTAGTGGAAGCCAGGTGGACTTGTCAGCTTCAACCAGACAGGAGCGGTCAAGGCAGGATCAGAACACAGATGCTAATACACCAGCAGAAGAAATGAGCCATATAACTACAGAAATTTCTGCAGCCGTAAAGGCAATGCAAAACGAGCTACTAACTCAGCTCACGGAGAGGATGGCAAATCTAATACAGACAAAAAATAAGCAATATAGACCAACAAAGGGCAACGGTAAATCCTAATACAAGTAGGAATTCCTCCCTAGAGCAGGTTTTGGGAATTAACATGCCACACGAAGAACGGTATACAGTTCCACAGAGACCCAATAGCTCCAGATCCCTAAGCTCGGATTTAGCACAAACACCCGACAAAGTGGGTCACATTTTATCAAACTGGAAATTAAGGTTTTAGGGAGCGGGCGACACTATAGGGGTAGATAGTTTCATCTAAAGAGTCGAGGCTCTGACACATCAGACATTAGAGGGGAATTTCTCACTTTTATGCGGGAATGCAAATATGCTATTTGAAGGAAAGGCCTCTGATTTTTTTTGGCGTCATCATAAGACCGTAGGAGTGGTGAGATGGCAGGAGCTTTGTGCAGCCTTAAGGAAGCAATTCCGGGATTCAAGGACCGATGTCAGATGATAAGGGACAGAAAATAGAGGGATAAGGAATCGTTTGAAAGCTTTTACGATTCCATTTTAAAGCTCACTGACCGACTTAGCCATATCCGACGAAACACTGGTGGAAATAGTACGGCGCAATTTACGTCCAGAAATCCAGCATGAGATTCTGAATTTAAATTTCGAGTCCATGGAGAATTTGAGGGATACGGTTAGAAAAAAAGAATTCTTTATAGAAGAGATGCGTAAACACCATGGTTACCAAAAACCACTCCCTTTAAGAAAACCGATAAGTGAACTTTGCGAAGAGGTGGACGGCGACGATGCGTTAGAATTTGGGGAAGATGAACTTCAAGAAGAGATAGGAGCATTTTCCTTGGTATGTTGGAACTGCAGAAAGGAAGGGCATAGATACCAAGACTGCGCATCAAAAAGGAAAATCTTTTGTTATGGCTGTGGTCTTCCTAACGCGTATAAACCCTCTTGTGAGATATGTACAAAAAACTCTAACAGGAACAGTGCAACACCGCGTTCCAAAGCCAGTGTTCCCAACCGACAGTCAGGCTTGGAGGACCAGCATTAGTTAGAGGGGAGGGAGCGCTTGGTGTAGAAAATTCACCTTCCGGAGATTTAGGATTGCAAGTCTGGCATACTAAGCTGGAAAAGTTCCGAACATTAAACTTGCCAACACTGAAGCCCGAGGCTAGGTCTGTCTCGCGAAACAGTCGGCGACAAAAAAATTACTGGAAGACAATAAAAGAAATTGCTAGTATAAGAAAAAATTTAAGCGACAATAGGCCGTACGCAGAAGTTATTTTACTAGAAAAGAAGAGAAGAGGGTTGCTAGATACAGGCGCTGCTATATCGTGTATAGGTGGGCATCTGGCTGAGGAGTATATATGCAGTAGAAAGCCTTTTAAAAAGGTTTTAGCTGGTGCGTGTACTGCCGATGGAAACAAGCAACAAATAATAGGTAAATTTAAGACAGAGATAGAATATAAAGGAAGAAAAAGAGAATTAGAATTTCATATAATCCCCCTCTAAGGCAAGATATTTGCTTAGGAATAGATTTTTGGACAGCTTACGAACTGTTGCCGCCGACCCTAGCTATCTCAGAGATCTCAGGAGATGCGGAGCAGCACTCGTTATCGAAATGGCAGCAACTTAAACTAGAAAAAGTTATTAAAAGCTTTCCATCATTTGCGTTATCGGGACTGGGTAGGACCTCCGTTTTAATGCATACAATAGACACGGGGTCAGCGAAGCCTATTAAGCAACGGCATTTCCCAGTATCGCCGGCCATTGAAAAATTGCTATATGCCGAGGTTGATAGGATGCTAAAACTTGGGGTTATTGAGGAGTCCGATAGTCCGTGGTCTTCGCCAGTAGTACTGGTCCAAAAGCCAGGCAAAGTAAGAGTGTGCCTCGAAAGCCGAAAGGTTAACGCAGTAACGGAAAAGGATGCATATCCGCTTCCCCAGATCGATGGCATACTTAGCCGGTTACCTGAGGCAAATTTTATAAGTAGCCTTGACTTAAAAGACGCGTTTTGGCAAATCCCTTTGGATCCTCTATCAAAAGCGAAAACTGCATTTACTATACCAGGGCGGCCTTTGTATCATTATAAAGTTATGCCTTTTGGCCTCTGCAACGCTCCACAAACTATGACGAGGTTAATGGATAAGGTAATGCCTGCATCACTTAAAAACGAAGTTTTTGTACACCTGGATGATTTATTGGTTATCTCAGATACGTTTGAGAAGCATTTGGAAGTTTTGGATACTGTAGCTAAACGGATCCAAGAAGCTAACTTAACCTTGAATGTGGAAAAGAGCAAATTTTGTAGGCGAACCCTAAAATATTTGGGCCACATAATAGGTGAGGGTGGTATTCGAACGGACCCCGACAAAGTCTCGGCGATCTCAAATTTTCCATTACCAACGTCACTCAAAGCGTTAAGAAGCTTTTTGGGATTAGCCGGGTGGTACCGGAAATTTATAAACAATTTTGCGTCAGTATCGGCTCCTTTGACCGATCTCTTGCAAAACAAGCGAAAATTTGTGATGACCCAAGAAGGTAAAGAGGCTTTTGAGAAGTTGAAGGCTATGTTAGGAAGTGCGCCGGTATTACAGACACCAGACTTTGAAAGACCGTTTTATATACACTGTGACGCTAGTAAAACTGAAGTAGGAGGAGTCCTAGTGCAGAAGTCTATCACCGGGGATGAATTACCTATAGCTTTTGTTTCTAAAAAATTAAATAAAGCCCAAAGGAACTACACAGTGACAGAGCAGGAGTGCCTTGCGGCTTTAGTTAGTATAAAAAAATTCCGGTCATATGTCGAAGGACTGGAATTTACCGTCATCACGGATCACGCATCCTTGAAGTGGCTGATGTCGCAGGGTGATCTAAATACTAGATTGGCACGGTGGGCGTTAAAATTACAAGGGTTTCGATTCGCAATCCAGCATCGAAAGGGGAAGTTAAATGTTGTTCCCGACGCCTTGTCTAGAGTTGAACAGGATCAGATAGCGGCAATAGATTTTAATAACGGGTTGTTGGTTGATATCGACTCAGAACATTTTAAATCTTCTGAGTATATTCAGTTAATAGAGGGAATTAAAAGTAATCTAGCTAACTTTCCGGATCTGAGAATCGTGGATTCCTTGGTGTATCGACGCACAGAACATTCGAAAGGCGAACTACTCAATGATGCGTACGCATGGAAGTTGTGGATACCGAAGGCTTTGATTCAGGAGGTGCTAAAGAAATCGCATGACGATCCATTGGCGTCTCACGGGGGTATTCACAAGACTTTGGAGCGAATTCGCCGATATTATTTCTGGCCAGGAATGGTGAATGATGTGAAGGACCACATTTCAGCCTGTGAAACCTGTAGGATGACTAAAGCACCGAATAGGGCATTGAGGCCACCTATGGGAAAGGCAGTCGAGACGCAGAGGTTTTTCCAGCGTCTCTACATAGACTTTTTAGGCCCTTATCCTAGGTCTCGTAGTGGGAATATAGGGATTTTCATTGTGCTTGACCACTATTCAAAATTTGTTTTCCTTAAAGGCGTAAAGAAACTTACAGCGGACGTTGTTCTAAAGTACTTAGAAGAGGATCTTTTTCACACATTTGAGGTTCCCGAAGGCTTGTTTCCGATAACGGTCGCAGTTTGATCCGATAAATTTTATTATGCTTCGGAGTCATCGTATCACGCACACTTTAACGGCGGTGCACGCTCCTCAGGCTAATGCTTCGGTGCGGGTAAATCGATCTGTGATTGCGGGCATTCGAGCTTACATTCGCAGCGACCAAAAGGACTGGGATGAAAATCTCAGTAAAATCAGCTGTGCGCTGAGGTCAGCCACTCATTCCGGTTTGGGATCCACACCTTATTTTAAGGTTTTTGGCCAGCAGATGATTACCTCTGGGGCAACGTACTCCTTATTGAGGAAGTTGGCATCTAGAGGACAAAGCAGCTACTTAGCGGAGAGGACTCTAGAGATAATTAGAAAGAAAGCAGCTGAAACATTGGGAAAGCAACATGTGAGGAATGAACGAAATTACAACCTTAGGGCGAAGTATCTTACAAGGTTGGGCAGGAAGTATATAGGAGAACTTTAAACAGAGCTGTTTTCAGGCGGGTTACAATTCTAAAGCTAGCTCCCCTATTTGTAAAGGCTAGAGGAGAAGGAAGATAGGAAGCTCAATATATGAACTAGAGGATCTGAGTGGAAAGTTTGTCGGCCGGTACCATGGGAAAGACATTCGCCAGGCTTAGCTACAAGTGGTCAGCC
>JAECYA010000179.1:0-25734 GCA_018153455.1 Drosophila parabipectinata | reverse complement strand
TCGGTAGGGGGATCAGCCGGGCACTCCAGGTCTTGGCAGGGGGGATCGGCCGGGCACTCCAGGCCTGGGCAGAGAGATCGGGCAGGTATATCATTTATTGCACTCCAGGCGGGCACTCCAGGCGGTGGCAGGGACGGGCACTCCAGGCGGTGGCAGGGAGATTGACCAGGCACTTCACGTCTTGGCGGGGTATCAGCTGGCAGGGATTGGCCAGGCACTCCACGGGTCGGCAGGGGAATCGGCTGGCCTCTCCACGCCTCGGTAGGGGGGATCAGCCGGGCACTCCAGGTCTTGGCAGGGGGTCGGACGGGCACTCCAGGCCTGGGCATTGAGATCGGGCAGGTATATCATTTATAGACGGGTTATCAGCTGTCAGGGGAATCGGCTAGGCACTCGACGCGTCGGCAGGGGAATCGGCTGGGCACTCCACGCCTCGGCACGGGGATCGTCCTTGCACTCCAGGCGTTGGCAGGGAGAGATTGGCCAAACACTTCACGTCTTGGCGGGGTATCAGCTGGCAGGGAATTGGCCAGGCACTCCACGGGTCGGCAGGAAATCGGCTGGCCACTCCACGCCTCAGTAGGGGATCGGCCGGGCACTCCAGGCCTGGGCAGGCCTGGGCAGGTATATCATTTTATTGACGGGTTATCAGCTGGCAGGGATTCGGCTAGGCACTGGACGCGTCGGGCAGGGAATCGGCTGGGCACTCCACGCCTCGGCACGGGATCGGCCTTGCACTCCAGGCTTAGGCAGGGAGATTGGCCAGGCACTTCACGTCTTGGCGGGGTATCAGCTGGCAGGGATCGGCCAGGCACTCCACGGGTCGGTAGGGGACTCGGCTGGCCACTTCACGCCTCGGTAGGGGGATCGGCCGGGCACTCGAGGTCTTGGCAGGGGGATCGGCCGGGCACTCCAGGCGGTGGCAGGGAGATTGGCCAGGCACTTCACGTCTTGGCGGGGTATCAGCTGGCAGGGGTGGCCAGGCACTCCACGGGTCGGCAGGGAAATCGGCTGGCCTCTCCACGCCTCGGTAGGGGGATCAGCCGGGCACTCCAGGTCTTGGCAGGGGTCGGCCGGGCACTCCAGGCCTGGGCATTGAGATCGGGCAGGTATATCATTTATAGACGGGTTATCAGCTGTCAGGGGAATCGGCTGGGCACTTGACGCGTCGGCAGGGAATCGGCTGGGCACTCCACGCCTCGGCACGGGGGATCGTCCTTAGCACTCCAGGCGTTGGCAGGGAGATTGGCCAGTCACTTCACGTCTTGGCGGGGTATCAGCTGGCAGGGAGTGGCCAGGCACTCCACGGGTCGGCAGGGACAATCGGCTGGCCACTCCACGCCTCAGTAGGGGGATCGGCCGGGCACTCCAGGTCTTGGCAGGGGGATCGGCCGGGCACTCCAGGCGGTGGCAGGGAGATTGGCCAGGCACTTCACGTCTTGGCGGGCTATCAGCTGGCAGGAGTCCGGCCAGGCACTCCACGGGTCGGCAGGAAATTGGCTGGCCTCTCCACGCCCCTCGGTAGGGATCGGCCGGGCACTCCAGGTCTTGGCAGGGGGATCGGCCGGGCACTCCCAGGCCTGGGCAGAGATCGGGCAGGCATATCATTTATTGCACTCCAGGCAGGCACTCCAGGCGGTGGCAGGGGACGGGAGGCACTCCAGGCGTGGCAGGGAGATTGACCAGGCACTTCACGTCTTGGCGGGGGTATCAGCTGGCAGGGGATTGGCCAGGCACTCCACGGGTCGGCAGGGAAATCGGCTGGCCTCTCCCACGCCTCGGTAGGGGATCAGCCGGGCACTCCAGGTCTTGGCAGGGGGTCGGACGGGCACTCCAGGCCTGGGCATGAGATCAGGCAGGTATATCATTTATAGACGGGTTATCAGCTGTCAGGGGAATCGGCTAGGCACTCGACGCGTCGGCAGGGGAATCGGCTGGGCACCCACGCCTCGGCACGAGATCGTCCTTGCACTCCAGGCGTTGGCAGGGAGATTGGCCAGTCACTTCACGTCTTGGCGGGGTATCAGCTGGCAGGGATTGGCCAGGCACTCCACGGGTCGGCAGGGGAAATCGGCTGGCCACTCCACGCCTCAGTAGGGGGATCGGCCGGGCACTCCAGGCCTGCAGGCGGCGAGGCCTGGGCAGGTATATCATTTATTGACGGGTTATCAGCTGGCAGGGGATTCGGCTAGGCACTGGACGCGTCGGCAGGGGAATCGGCTGGGCACTCCACGCCTCGGCACGGGGATCGGCCTTGCACTCCAGGCTTTGGCAGGGAGATTGGCCAGGCACTTCACGTCTTGGCGGGGTATCAGCTGGCAGGGGATCGGCCAGGCACTCCACGGGTCGGTAGGGGACTCGGCTGGCCACTTCACGCCTCGGTAGGGGATCGGCCGGGCACTCGAGGTCTTGGCAGGGGGATCGGCCGGGCACTCCAGGCGGTGGCAGGGGAGATGGGGCCAGGCACTTCACGTCTTGGCGGGGTATCAGCTGGCAGGGAATTGGCCAGGCACTCCACGGGTCGGCAGGGAATCGGCTGGCCTCCACGCCTCGGTAGGGGGATCAGCCGGGCACTCCAGGTCTTGGCAGGGGGTCGGCCGGGCACTCCAGGCCTGGGCATTGAGATCGGGCAGGTATATCATTTATAGACGGGTTATCAGCTGGCAGGGGAATCGGAATCACGCCTCGGCAAGGGGATCGCCGCCTTGCACTCAGGCTTGACAGGGAGTTTGGCCAGGCACTTCACGTCTTGGCGGGGTATCAGGTGGCAGGGATCGGCCAGGCACTCCGCGGGTCGGTAGGGGACTCGGCTGGCCACTCAACGCCTCGGTAGGGGGGATCGGCCGGGCACTCCAGGTCTTGGCAGGGGATCGGCCTTGCACTCCAGGCTTT
Organism: Drosophila parabipectinata; assembly: GCA_018153455.1. NCBI lineage: Eukaryota > Metazoa > Arthropoda > Insecta > Diptera > Drosophilidae > Drosophila > Drosophila parabipectinata. Next base: position 22,842 of record JAECYA010000179.1, on the reverse strand, counting down.
GGCAGGGAGATTGGCCAGGCACTTCACGTACTGGCGGGGTATCAGCCGGCAGGGAGTCGGCCAGGCACTCCACCGGTCGGTAGGGGGACTCGGCTGGCCACTCCACGCCTCGGTAGGGGATCGGCCGGGCACTCCAGGCCTGGGCAGGGAGATCGGGCAGGTATATCATTTATTGACGGGTTATCAGCTGGCAGGGGATTCGGCTAGGCACTCGACGCGTCGGCAGGGGAATCGTCTAGGCACTCCACGCCTCGGCACGGGGATCGGCCGGGCACTCCAGGCTTTGGCAGAGAGATTGGCCAGGCACTTCACGTCTTGGCGGGGTATCAGCTGGCAGGGATCGGCCAGGCACTCCAGGTCTTGGCAGGGGGGATCGGCCGGGCACTCCAGGCGGTGGCAGGGAGTTGTGGCCACTTCACGTCTTGGCGGGGGTATCAGCTGGCAGGGGATCGGGCAGGCACTCCACGGGTCGGTAGGGGACTCGGCTTGCCACTTCACGCCTCGGTAGGGGGATCGGCTGGGCACTCCAGGTGTTGGCTGGGGATCGGCCGGGCACTCCAGGCGTGCAGGAAGTGGCCAGGCACTTCACGTCTTGGCGGGGTATCAGCTGGCAGGGGATCGGGCAGGCACTCCACGGGTCGGTAGGGGACTCGGCTTGCCACTTCGCGCCTCGGTAGGGGGATCGGCCGGGCACTCCAGGTCTTGGCAGGGGATCGGCCGGGCACTCTAGGCGGTGGCAGGGAGAGCACTTCACGTCTTGGCAGGGTATCAGCTGGCAGGGAATTGGCCAGGCACTCCACGGGTCGGCAGGGAAATCGGCTGGCCTCTCCACGCCTCGGTAGGGGGATCGGCCGGGCACTCCAGGTCTTGCCAGGCACTCCAGGTCTTGGCAGGGGGATCGGCCGGGCACTGCAGGCGGTGGCAGGGAAATTGGCCAGGCACTTCACGTCCTGGCGGGGTATCAGCTGGCAGGGGATCGGGCAGGCACTCCACGGGTCGGTAGGGGACTCGGCTTGCCACTTCACGCCTCGGTAGGGGGATCGGCCGGGCACTCCAGGTGTTGGCAGGGGATCGGCCGGGCACTCCAGGCGGTGGCAAGGAAATTGGCCAGGCACTTCACGTCTTGGCGGGGTATCAGCTGGCAGGGGATCGGGCAGGCACTCCACGGGTCGGTAGGGGACTCGGCTTGCCACTTCACGCCTCGGTAGGGGATCGGCCGGCCACTCCAGGTCTTGGCAGGGGGCCGGGCACTCTAGGCGGTGGCAGGGAGATTGGCCAGGCACTTCACGTCTTGGCGGGGTATCAGCTGGCGGAATTGGCCAGGCACTCCACGGATCGGCAGGGAAATCGGCTGGCCTCTCCACGCCTCGGTAGGGGATCGGCCGGGCACTCCAGGTCTTGGCAGGGGGATCGGCCGGGCACTCCAGGCGGTGGCAGGGAGATTGGCCAGGCACTTCACGTCTTGGCGGGGTATCAGCTGGCAGGGATTGGCCAGGCAATCCACGGGTTGGCACGGAGATCGGCCTTGCACTCCAGGCTTTGGCAGGGAGATTGGCCAGGCACTTCACGTCTTGGCGGGGTATCAGCCGGCAGGGAGTCGGCCAGGCACTCCACGGGTCGGTAGGGGGACTCGGCTGGCCACTCCACGCCTCGGTAGAGGATCGGCCGGGCACTCCAGGCGGTGGCAGGGAGATTGGCCAGGCACTTCACGTCTTGGCGGGGTATCAGCTGGCAGGGAATTGGCCAGGCACTCCACGGGTCGGCAGGGAAATCGGCTGGCCTCTCCACGCCTCGGTAGGGGGATCAGCCGGGCACTCCAGGTCTTGGCAGGGGTCGGCCGGGCACTCTAGGGCGGTGGCAGGGAGCTTGGCCAGGCACTTCACGTATTGGCGGGGTATCAGCTGGCATTGAATTGTCCAGGCACTCCACGGGTCGGCAGGGGAATCGGCTGGCCACTCCACGCCTCGGTAGAGGATCGGCCGGGCACTTCAGGCCTTGGCAGAGGATCGGCCGGGCACACCAGGCGTTGGCAGGAAGATTGGCCAGGCACTTCACGTCTTGGCGGGCTATCAGCTGGCAGGGAGTCGTCCAGGCACTCCAAGGGTCGGCAGGAAAATCGGCTGGCCACTCCTCGGTAGGGGGATCGGCCGGGCACTCAGGTCTTGGCAGGGGATCGGCCGGGCACTCCAGGCGGTGGCAGGGAGATTGGCCAGGCACTTCACGTCTTGGCGGGCTATCAGCTGGCAGGGAGTCGGCCAGGCACTCCACGGGTCGGCAGGGAAATCGGCTGGCCTCTCCACGCCTCGGTAGGGGGATCAGCCGGGCACTCCAGGTCTTAGCAGGGGATCGGCCGGGCATCCAGGCGGTGGCAGGGAGATTGGCCAGGCACTTCACGTCTTGGCGGGGTATCACAGCTGGCAGGGAATTGGCCAGGCACTCCACGGGTCGGCAGGGAAATCGGCTGGCCTCTCCACGCCTCGGTAGGGGGATCAGCCGGGCACTCCAGGTCTTGGCAGGGGGGTCGGCCGAGCACTCCAGGCCTGGGCATTGAGATCGGGCAGGTATATAATTTAATGACGGGTTATCAGCTGGCAGGGGAATCGGCTAGGCACTCGACGCGTCGGCAGGGGAATCGGCTGGGCACTCCACGCCTCGGCACGCGGATCGGCCTTGCACTCCAGGCTTTGGCAGGGAGATTGGCCAGGCACTTCACGTCTTGGCGGGGTATCAGCTGGCAGGGGATCGGCCAGGCACTCCACGGGTCGGTAGGGGACTCGGCTGGCCACTCCACGCCTCGGTAGGGGGATCGGCCGGGCACTCGAGGTCTTGGCAGGGGATCGGCCGGGCACTCCAGGCGGTGGCAGGGAGATTGGCCAGGCACTTCACGTCTTGGCGGGGTATCAGCTGGCAGGGAATTGGCCAGGCACTCCACGGGTCGGCAGGGAAATCGGCTGGCCTCTCCACGCCTCGGTAGGGGGATCAGCCGGGCACTCCAGGTCTTGGCAGGGGGGTCGGCCGGGCACTCCAGGCCTGGGCATTGAGATCGGGCAGGTATATCATTTATAGACGGGTTATCAGCTGGCAGGGAATCGGAATCACGCCTCGGCAAGGGGATCGGCCTTGCACTCCAGGCTTTGACAGGGAGTTTGGCCAGGCACTTCACGTCTTGGCGGGGTATCAGGTGGCAGGGGATCGGCCAGGCACTCCGCGGGTCGGTAGGGGACTCGGCTGGCCACTCAACGCCTCGGTAGGGGGGATCGGCCGGGCACTCCAGGTCTTGGCAGGGGGATCGGCCTTGCACTCCAGGCTTTGGCAGGGGGAGATTGGCCAGGCACTTCACGTACTGGCGGGGTATCAGCCGGCAGGGAGTCGACCAGGCACTCCACCGGTCGGTAGGGGACTCGGCTGGCCACTCCACGCCTCGGTAGGATCGGCCGGGCACTCCAGGCCTGGGCAGGGGAGATCGGGCAGGTATATCATTTATTGACGGGTTATCAGCTGGCAGGGGATTCGGCTAGGCACTCGACGCGTCGGCAGGGGAATCGTCTAGGCACGCCACGCCTCGGCACGGGGATCGGCCGGGCACTCCAGGCTTTGGCAGGGAGATTGGCCAGGCACTTCACGTCTTGGCGGGGTATCAGCTGGCAGGGGATCGGCCAGGCACTCCAGGTCTTGGCAGGGGGATCGGCCGGGCACTCCAGGCGGTGGCAGGGAAATTGGCCAGGCACTTCAAGTCTTGGCGGGGTATCAGCTGGCAGGGGATCGGGCAGGCACTCCACGGGTCGGTGGGGGACTCGGCTTGCCACTTCACGCCTCGGTAGGGGATCGGCTGGGCACTCCAGGTGTTGGCTGGGGGATCGGCCGGGCACTCCAGGCGGTGGCAGGGGAAATTGGCCAGGCACTTCACGTCTTGGCGGGGTATCAGCTGGCAGGGGATCGGGCAGGCACTCCACGGGTCGGTAGGGGACTCGGCTGGCCACTCCACGCCTCGGCAGGGATCGGCCGGGCACTCCAGGCGGTGGCAAGGAAATTGGCCAGGCACTTCACGTCTTGGCGGGGTATCAGCTGGCAGGGAATTGGCCAGGCAATCCACGGGTCGGCACGGAGATCGGCCTTGCACTCCAGGCTTTGGCAGGGAGATTGGCCAGGCACTTCACGTCTTGGCGGGGTATCAGCCGGCAGGGAGTCGGCCAGGCACTCCACGGGTCGGTAGGGGACTCGGCTGGCCACTCCACGCCTCGGTAGGGGGATCGGCCGGGCACTCCAAGTCTTGGCAGGGGGATCGGCCGGGCACTCCAGGCGGTGGCAGGGAGATTGGCCAGGCACTTCACGTCTTGGCAGGGTATCAGCTGGCAGGAATGGCCAGGCAATCCACGGGTCGGCACGGAGATCGGCCTTGCACTCCAGGCTTTGGCAGGGAGATTGGCCAGGCACTTCACGTCTTGGCGGGGTATCAGCCGGCAGGGAGTCAGGCCAGGCACTCCCACGGGTCGGTGGGGACTCGGCTGGCCACTCCCACGCCTCGGTAGGGGATCGGCCGGGCACTCCAGGCGGTGGCAGGGAGATTGGCCAGGCACTTCACGTCTTGGCGGGGTATCAGCTGGCAGGGGAATTGGCCAGGCACTCCACGGGTCGGCAGGGAAATCGGCTGGCCTCTCCACGCCTCGGTAGGGGTATCAGCCGGGCACTCCAGGTCTTGGCAGGGGGTCGGCCGGGCACTCCAGGCCTGGGCAGGGAGATCGGGCAGATATATCATTTATTGAGGGTTATCAGCTGGCAGGGAATCGGCTAGGCACTCGACGCCTCGGCAGGGGAATCGGCTGGGCACTCCACGCCTCGGCACAGGGATCGGCCTTGCACTCCAGGCTTTGGCAGGGAGATTGGCCCGGCACTTCACGTCTTGGCGGGGTATCAGCTGGCAGAGATCGGCCAGGCACTCCACGGGTCGGTAGGGGACTCGGCTGGCCACTCCACGCCTCGGTAGGGGATCGGCCGGGCACTCCAGGTCTTGGCAGGGGGATCGGCCGGGCACTCCAGGCGGTGGCAGGGAGATTGGCCAGGCACTTCACGTCTTGGCGGGGGTATCAGCTGGCAGGGGATTGGCCAGGCACTCCACGGGTCGGCAGGGAAATCGGCTGGCCTCTCCACGCCTCGGTAGGGGGGGTCAGCCGGGCACTCCAGGTCTTGGCAGGGGGTCGGCCGGGCAATCAGGCCTGGGAAGGGAGATCGGGCAGATATATCATTTATTGAGGGTTATCAGCTGGCAGGGGAATCGGCTAGGCACTCGACGCGTCGGCAGGGGAGTCGGCTGGGCACTCCACGCCTCGGCACAGGGATCGGCCTTGCACTCCAGGCTTTGGCAGGGAGATTGGCCAGGCACTTCACGTCTTGGCGGGGTATCAACTGGCAGGGGATAGGCCAGGCACTCCACGGGTCGGTAGGGGACTCGGCTGGCCTTTCCACGCCTCGGTAGGGGATCGGCCGGGCACTCCAGGTCTTGGCAGGGGGATCGGCCGGGCACTCCAGGCTCAGCCGGCAGGGAGTCGGCCAGGCACTCCACGGGTCGGTAGGGGACTCGGCTGGCCACTCCACGCCTCGGTAGGGGGATCGGCCGGGCACTCCAGGCGGTGGCAGGGAAGTTGGCCAGCACTTCACGTCTTGGCGGGGTATCAGCTGGCAGGGAATGGCCAGGCACTCCACGGGTCGGCAGGAAATCGGCTGGCCTCTCCACGCCTCGGTAGGGGGATCAGCCGGGCACTCCAGGTCTTGGCAGGGGGTCGGCCGGGCACTCCAGGCCTGGGCAGGGAGATCGGGCAGATATATCATTTATTGAGGGTTATCAGCTGGCAGGGGAATCGGCTAGGCACTCGACGCGTCGGCAGGGGAATCGGCTGGGCACTCCACGCCTCGGCACAGGGATCGGCCTTGCACTCCAGGCTTTGGCAGGGAGATTGGCCTGGCACTTCACGTCTTGGCGGGGTATCAGCTGGCAGGGGATCGGCCAGGCACTCCACGGGTCGGTAGGGGACTCGGCTGGCCACTCCACGCCTCGGTAGGGGGATCGGCCGGGCACTCCAGGTCTTGGCAGGGGATCGGCCGGGCACTCCAGGCGGTGGCAGGGAGATTGGCCAGGCACTTCACGTCTTGGCGGGGTATCAGCTGGCAGGGAATTGGCCAGGCACTCCACGGGTCGGCAGGGAAATCGGCTGGCCTCTCCACGCCTCGGTAGGGGGATCAGCCAGGCACTCCAGGTCTTGGCAGGGGGTCGGCCGGGCAATCCAGGCCTGGGAAGGGAGATCGGGCAGATATATCATTTATTGAGGGTTATCAGCTGGCAGGGGAATCGGCTAGGCACTCGACGCGTCGGCAGGGGAATCGGCTGGGCACTCCACGCCTCGGCACGGGGATCGGCCTTGCACTTCAGGCTTTGGCAGGGAGATTGGCCAGGCACTTCACGTCTTGGCGGGGTATCAGCTGGCAGGGATCGGCCAGATCGGTCTTGGCAGGGGGTCGGCCGGGCACTCCAGGCCTGGGCAGGGAGATCGGGCAGATATATCATTTATTGAGGGTTATCAGCTGGCAGGGAGATTGGCCAGGCACTTCACGTATTGGCGGGGTATCAGCTGGCAGGGGATCGGCCAGACACTCCACGGGTCGGCAGGGAAATCGGCTGGCCACTCCACGCCTCGGTAGGGTGATCGGCCGGGCACTCCAGGTCTTGGCAGGGGGGATCGGCCGGGCACTCCAGGCGGTGGCAGGGAGACTGGCCAGGCACTTCACGTCTTGGCGGGGTATCACAGCTGGCAGGGAATTGGCCAGGCACTCCACGGGTCGGCAGGGAAATCGGCTGGCCTCTCCACGCCTCGGTAGGGGGATCAGCCGGGCACTCCAGGTCTTGGCAGGGGGTTCGGCCGGGCACTCCAGGCCTGGGCATTGAAATCGGGCAGGTATATCATTTATAGACGGGTTATCAGCTGGCAGGGGAATCGGCTAGGCACTCGACGCGTCGGCAGGGGAATCGGCTGGGCACTCCACGCCTCGGCACAGGGATCGGCCTTGCACTCCAGGCGTTGGCAGGGAGATTGGCCAGGCACTTCACGTCTTGGCGGGGTATCAACTGGCAGGGGATAGGCCAGGCACTCCACGGGTCGGTAGGGGACTCGGCTGGCCTTTCCACGCCTCGGTAGGGGGATCGGCCGGGCACTCCAGGTCTTGGCAGGGGGATCGGCCGGGCACTCCAGGCGGTGGCAGGGAGATTGGCCAGGCACTTCACGTCTTGGCGGGGTATCAGCTGGCAGGGAATTGGCCAGGCACTCCACGGGTCGGCAGGGAAATCGGCTGGCCTCTCCACGCCTCGGTAGGGGGATCAGCCGGGCACTCCAGGTCTTGGTAGGGGGGTCGGCCGGGCACTCCAGGCCTGGGCATTGAGATCGGGCAGGTATATTAATTATAGACGGGTTATCAGCTGGCAGGGGAATCGGAATCACGCCTCGCAAGGGGATCGGCCTTGCACTCCACGCTTTGGCAGGGAGATTGGCCAGGCACTTCACGTCTTGGCGGGGTATCAGCTGGCAGGGGATCGGCCAGGCACTCCACGGGTCGGTAGGGGACTCGGCTGGCCCCTCCACGCCTCGGTAAGGGATCGGCCGGGCACTCCAGGTCTTGGCAGGGGGATCGGCCGGGCACTCCAGGCGGTGGCAGGGAGATTGGCCAGGCACTTCACGTCTTGGCGGGGTATCACAGCTGGCAGGGAATTGGCCAGGCACTCCACGGGTCGGCAGGGAAATCGGCTGGCCTCTCCACGCCTCGGTATCAGCTGGCAGGGGATCGGCCAGGCACTCCACGGGTCGGTAGGGGACTCGGCTGGCCACTCCACGCCTCGGTAGGGGGATCGGCCGGGCACTACACGCCTCGGCACGGGGATCGGCCTTGCACTCCAGGCGTTGGCCGGGGAGATTGGCCAGGCACTTCACGTCTTGGCGGGGTATCAGCTGGCAGGGAATTGGCCAGGCACTCCACGGGTCGGCAGGGAAATCGGCTGGCCTCTCCACGCCTCAGTAGGGGGGATCAGCCGGGCACTCCAGGTCTTGGCAGGGGGTCGGCCGGGCACTCCAGGCGGTGGCAGTGAGACTGGCCAGGCACTTCACGTCTTGGCGGGGTATCACAGCTGGCAGGGAATTGGCCAGGCACTCCACGGGTCGGCAGGGAAATCGGCTGGCCTCTCCACGCCTCGGTAGGGGGATCAGCCGGGCACTTCAGGTCTTGGCAGGGGGTTCGGCCGGGCACTCCAGGCCTGTGCATTGAGATCGGGCAGGTATATCATTTATAGACGGGTTATCAGATGGTAGGGGAATCGGCTAGGCACTCGACGCGTCGGCAGGGGAATCGGCTGGGCACTCCACGCCTCGGCACAGGGATCGGCCTTGCACTCCAGGCGTTGGCAGGGAGATTGGCCAGGCACTTCACGTCTTGGCGGGGTATCAGCTGGCAGGGGATCGGCCAGGCACTCCACGGGTCGGTAGGGGACTCGGCTGGCCACTCCACGCCTCGGTAGGGGGATCGGCCGGGCACTCCAGGTCTTGGCAGGGGGATCGGCCGGGCACTCCAGGCGGTGGCAGGGAGATTGGCCAGGCACTTCACGTCTTGGCGGGGTATCAGCTGGCAGGGAATTGGCCAGGCACTCCACGGGTCGGCAGGGAAATCGGCTGGCCTCTCCACTCCTCGGTAGGGGGATCAGCCGGGCACTCCAGGTCTTGGCAGGGGGGTCGGCCGGGCACTCCAGGCCTGGGCATTGAGATCGGGCAGGTATATCATTTATAGACGGGTTATCAGCTGGCAGGGGAATCGGAATCACGCCTCGCAAGGGGATCGGCCTTGCACTCCAGGCTTTGGCAGGGAGATTGGCCAGGCACTTCACGTCTTGGCGGGGTATCAGCTGGCAGGGGATCGGCCAGGCACTCCACGGGTCGGTAGGGGACTCGGCTGGCCACTCCACGCCTCGGTAGGGGGATCGGCCGGGTTCTCCAGGTCTTGGCAGGGGGATCGGCCGGGCACTCCAGGCGGTGGCAGGGAATTGGCAGGGAATTGGCCAGGCACTCCACGAGTCGGCAGGGAAATCGGCTTGCCTCTCCACGCCTTGCACTCCAGGCTTTGGCAGGGAGATTGGCCAGGCACTTCACGTCTTGGCGGGGTATCAGCTGGCAGGGGATCGGCCAGGCACTCCACGGGTCGGTAGGGGACTCGGCTGGCCACTCCACGCCTCGGTAGGGGGATCGGCCGGGTTCTCCAGGTCTTGGCAGGGGGATCGGCCGGGCACTCCAGGCGGTGGCAGGGAGATTGGCCAGGCACTTGACGTCTTGGCGGGGTATCACAGCTGGCAGGGAATTGGCCAGGCACTCCACGGGTCGGCAGGGAAATCGGCTGGCCTCTCCACGCCTCGGTATCAGCTGGCAGGGGATCGGCCAGGCACTCCACGGGTCGGTAGGGGACTCGGCTGGCCACTCCACGCCTCGGTAGGGGGATCGGCCGGGCACTACACGCCTCGGCACGGGGATCGGCCTTGCACTCCAGGCGTTGGCCGGGAGATTGGCCAGGCACTTCACGTCTTGGCGGGGTATCAGCTGGCAGGGAATTGGCCAGGCACTCCACGGGTCGGCAGGGAAATCGGCTGGCCTCTCCACGCCTCGGTAGGGGGATCAGCCGGGCACTCCAGGTCTTGGCAGGGGGGTCGGCCGGGCACTCCAGGCCTGGGCAGGGAGATCGGGCAGATATATCATTTATTGAGGGTTATCAGCTGGCAGGGGAATCGGCTAGGCACTCGACGCGTCGGCAAGGGAATCGGCTGGGCACTCCACGCCTCGGCACGGGGATCGGCCTTGCACTCCAGGCTTTGGCAGGGAGATTGGCCAGGCACTTCACGTCTTGGCGGGGTATCAGCTGGCAGGGGATCGGCCAGGCACTCCAGGTCTTGGCAGGGGGATCGGCCGGGCACTCCAGGCGGTGGCAGGGAAATTGGCCAGGCACTTTACGTCTTGGCGGGGTGTCAGCTGGCAGGGGATCGGCCAGGCACTCCACGGGTCGGCAGGGAAATCGGCTGGCCTGTCCACGCCTCGGTAGGGGGATCAGCCGGGCACTCCAGGTCTTGGCAGGGGGGTCGGCCGGGCACTCCAGGCCTGGCAGGGGATCGGTAAGGCACTCCACGGGTTGGTAGGGGGACTCGGCTTGCCACTTCACGCCTCGGTAGGGGGATCGGCCGGGCACTCCAGGTCTTGGCAGGGGATCGGCCGGGCACTCTAGGCGGTGGCAGGGAGATTGGCCAGGCACTTCACGTCTTGGCGGGGTATCAGCTGGCAGGGAATTGGCCAGGCACTCCACGGGTCGGCAGGGAAATCGGCTGGATTCTCCACGCCTCGGTAGGGGATCGGCCGGGCACTCCAGGTTTTGGCAGGGGGATCGGCCGGGCACTCCAGGCGGTGGCGGGGAGATTGGCCAGGCACTTCACGTCTTGGCGGGGTATCAGCCGGCAGGGAGTCGGCCAGGCACTCCACGGGTCGGTAGGGGACTCGGCTGGCCACTCCAAGCCTCGGTATGGGGATCGGCCGGGCACTCCAGGTCTTGGCAGGGGGATCGGCCGGGCACTCCAGGCGGTGGCAGGGAGATTGGCCAGGCACTTCACGTCTTGGCGGGGTATCAGCTGGCAGGGAATTGGCCAGGCACTCCACGGGTCGGCACGGAGATCGGCCTTGCACTCCAGGCTTTGGCAGGGAGATTGGCCAGGCACTTCACGTCTTGGCGGGGTATCAGCCGGCAGGGAGTCGGCCAGGCACTCCACGGGTCGGTAGGGGACTCGGCTGGCCACTCCAAGCCTCGGTAGGGGGATCGGCCGGGCACTCCAGGTCTTGGCAGGGGGATCGGCCGGGCACTCCAGGCGGTGGCAGGGAAATTGGCCAGGCACTTCACGTCTTGGCGGGGTATCAGCTGGCAGGGAATTGGCCAGGCACTCCACGGGTCGGCAGGGAAATCGGCTGGATTCTCCACGCCTCGGTAGGGGGATCGGCCGGGCACTCCAGGTTTTGGCAGGGGGATCGGCCGGGCACTCCAGGCGGTGGCGGGGAGATTGGCCAGGCACTTCACGTCTTGGCGGGGTATCAGCCGGCAGGGAGTCGGCCAGGCACTCCACGGGTCGGTAGGGGACTCGGCTGGCCACTCCAAGCCTCGGTATGGGGATCGGCCGGGCACTCCAGGTCTTGGCAGGGGGATCGGCCGGGCACTCCAGGCGGTGGCAGGGAGATTGGCCAGGCACTTCACGTCTTGGCGGGGTATCAGCTGGCAGGGAATTGGCCAGGCACTCCACGGGTCGGCACGGAGATCGGCCTTGCACTCCAGGCTTTGGCAGGGAGATTGGCCAGGCACTTCACGTCTTGGCGGGGTATCAGCCGGCAGGGAGTCGGCCAGGCACTCCACGGGTCGGTAGGGGACTCGGCTGGCCACTCCAAGCCTCGGTAGGGGGATCGGCCGGGCACTCCAGGTCTTGGCAGGGGGATCGGCCGGGCACTCCAGGCGGTGGCAGGGAAATTGGCCAGGCACTTTACGTCTTGGCGGGGTGTCAGCTGGCAGGGGATCGGCCAGGCACTCCACGGGTCGGCAGGGAAATCGGCTGGCCTGTCCACGCCTCGGTAGGGGGATCAGCCGGGCACTCCAGGTCTTGGCAGGGGGGTCGGCCGGGCACTCCAGGCCTGGCAGGGGATCGGTAAGGCACTCCACGGGTTGGTAGGGGACTCGGCTTGCCACTTCACGCCTCGGTAGGGGGATCGGCCGGGCACTCCAGGTCTTGGCAGGGGGATCGGCCGGGCACTCTAGGCGGTGGCAGGGAGATTGGCCAGGCACTTCACGTCTTGGCGGGGTATCAGCTGGCAGGAATTGGCCAGGCACTCCACGGGTCGGCAGGGAAATCGGCTGGATTCTCCACGCCTCGGTAGGGGATCGGCCGGGCACTCCAGGTTTTGGCAGGGGGATCGGCCGGGCACTCCAGGCGGTGGCGGGGAGATTGGCCAGGCACTTCACGTCTTGGCGGGGTATCAGCCGGCAGGGAGTCGGCCAGGCACTCCACGGGTCGGTTGGGGACTCGGCTGGCCACTCCAAGCCTCGGTAGGGGGGATCGGCCGGGCACTCCAGGTCTTGGCAGGGGGATCGGCCGGGCACTCCAGGCGGTGGCAGGGAGATTGGCCAGGCACTTCACGTCTTGGCGGGGTATCAGCTGGCAGGGAATTGGCCAGGCACTCCACGGGTCGGCACGGAGATCGGCCTTGCACTCCAGGCTTTGGCAGGGAGATTGGCCAGGCACTTCACGTCTTGGCGGGGTATCAGCCGGCAGGGAGTCGGCCAGGCACTCCACGGGTCGGTAGGGGACTCGGCTGGCCACTCCAAGCCTCGGTAGGGGGATCGGCCGGGCACTCCAGGTCTTGGCAGGGGGATCGGCCGGGCACTCCAGGCGGTGGCAGGGAGATTGGCCAGGCACTTCACGTCTTGGCGGGGTATCACAGCTGGCAGGGAATTGGCCAGGCACTCCACGGGTCGGCAGGGAAATCGGCTGGCCTCTCCACGCCTCGGTATCAGCTGGCAGGGGATCGGCCAGGCACTCCACGGGTCGGTAGGGGGACTCGGCTGGCCACTCCACGCCTCGGTAGGGGATCGGCCGGGCACTACACGCCTCGGCACGGGGATCGGCCTTGCACTCCAGGCGTTGGCCGGGAGATTGGCCAGGCACTTCACGTCTTGGCGGGGTATCAGCTGGCAGGGAATTGGCCAGGCACTCCACGGGTCGGCAGGGAAATCGGCTGGCCTCTCCACGCCTCGGTAGGGGGATCAGCCGGGCACTCCAGGTCTTGGCAGGGGGGTCGGCCGAGCACTCCAGGCCTGGGCAGGGAGATCGGGCAGATATATCATTTATTGAGGGTTATCAGCTGGCAGGGGAATCGGCTAGGCACTCGACGCGTCGGCAGGGGAATCGGCTGGGCACTCCACGCCTCGGCACGGGGATCGGCCTTGCATTCCAGGCTTTGGCAGGGAGATTGGCCAGGCACTTCACGTCTTGGCGGGGTATCAGCTGGCAGGGGATCGGCCAGGCACTCCAGGTCTTGGCAGGGGGATCGGCCGGGCACTCCAGTCGGTGGCAGGGAAATTGGCCAGGCACTTCACGTCTTGGCGGGGTGTCAGCTGGCAGGGGATCGGCCAGGCACTCCACGGGTCGGCAGGGAAATCGGCTGGCCTCTCCACGCCTCGGTAGGGGGATCAGCCGGGCACTCCAGTTCTTGGCAGGGGGGTCGGCCGGGCACTCCAGGCCTGGGCAGGGAGATCGGGCAGATATATCATTTATTGAGGGTTATCAGCTGGCAGGGGAATCAGCTAGGCACTCGACGCGTCGGCAGGGGAATCGGCTGGGCACTCCACGCCTCGGCACGGGGATCGGCCTTGCACTCCAGGCTTTGGCAGAGAGATTGGCCAGGCACTTCACGTCTTGGCGGGGTATCAGCTGGCAGGGGATCGGCCAGATCGGTCTTGGCAGGGGGGTCGGCCGGGCACTCCAGGCCTGGGCAGGGAGATCGGGCAGATATATCATTTATTGAGGGTTATCAGCTGGCAGGGGAATCGGCTAGGCACTCGACGCGTCGGCAGGGGAATCGGCTGGGCACTCCACGCCTCGGCACGGGATCGGCCTTGCACTCCAGGCTTTGGCAGGGAGATTGGCCAGGCACTTCACGTCTTGGCGGGGTATCAGCTGGCAGGGGATCGGCCGGGCACTCCAAGTCTTGGCATGGGGATCGGCCGGGCACTCCAGGCGGTGGCAGGGAGATTGGCCAGGCACTTCACGTCTTGGCGGGGTATCAGCTGGCAGGGAATTGGCCAGGCACTCCACGGGTCGGCAGGGAAATCGGCTGGCCTCTCCACGCCTCGGTAGGGGGATCAGCCGGGCACTCCAGGTCTTGGCAGGGGGGTCGGCCGGGCTCTCCAGGCCTGGGCAGGGAGATCGGGCAGATATATCATTTATTGAGGGTTATCAGCTGGCAGGGGAATCGGCTAGGCACTCGACGCGTCGGCAGGGGAATCGGCTGGGCACTCCACGCCTCGGCACAGGGATCGGCCTTGCACTCCAGGCTTTGGCAGGGAGATTGGCCAGGCACTTCACGTCTTGGCGGGTATCAGCTGGCAGGGGATCGGCCAGGCACTCCACGGGTTGGTAGGGGACTCGGCTGGCCACCCACGCCTCGGTAGGGGGATCGGCCGGGCACTCCAGGTCTTGGCAGGGGGATCGGCCGGGCACTCCAGGCGGTGGCAGGGAGATTGGCCAGGCACTTCACGTCTTGGCGGGGTATCAGCTGGCAGGGAATTGGCCAGGCACTCCACGGGTCGGCAGGGAAATCGGCTGGCCTCTCCACGCCTCGGTAGGGGGATCAGCCGGGCACTCCAGGTCTTGGCAGGGGGGTCGGCCGGGCACTCCAGGCCTGGGCAGGGAGATCGGGCAGATATATCATTTATTGAGGGTTATCAGCTGGCAGGGGAATCGGCTAGGCACTCGACGCGTCGGCAGGGGAATCGGCTGGGCACTCCACGCCTCGGCACGGGGATCGGCCTTGCACTCCAGGCTTTGGCAGGGAGATTGGCCAGGCACTTCACGTCTTGGCGGGGTATCAGCTGGCAGGGGATCGGCCAGATCGGTCTTGGCAGGGGGGTCGGCCGGGCACTCCAGGCCTGGGCAGGGAGATCGGGCAGATATATCATTTATTGAGGGTTATCAGCTGGCAGGGGAATCGGCTAAGCACTCGACGCGTCGGCAGGGGAATTGGCTGGGCACTCCACGCCTCGGCACGGGATCGGCCTTGCACTCCAGGCTTTGGCAGGGAGATTGGCCAGGCACTTCACGTCTTGGCGGGGTATCAGCTGGCAGGGGATCGGCCAGACACTCCACGGGTCGGCAGGGAAATCGGCTGGCCACTCCACGCCTCGGTAGGGTGATCGGCCGGGCACTCCAGGTCTTGGCAGGGGGATCGGCCGGGAACTCCAGGCGGTGGCAGGGAGACTGGCCAGGCACTTCACGTCTTGGCGGGGTATCACAGCTGGCAGGGAATTGGCCAGGCACTCCACGGGTCGGCAGGAAAATCGGCTGGCCTCTCCACGCCTCGGTAGGGGGATCAGCCGGGCACTCCAGGTCTTGGCAGGGGGTTCGGCCGGGCACTCCAGGCCTGGGCATTGAGATCGGGCAGGTATATCATTTATAGACGGGTTATCAGCTGGCAGGGAAATCGGCAAGGCACTCGACGCGTCGGCAGGGGAATCGGCTGGGCACTCCACGCCTCGGCACAGGGATCGGCCTTGCACTCCAGGCTTTGGCAGGGAGATTGGCCAGGCACTTCACGTCTTGGCGGGGTATCAGCTGGCAGGGGATCGGCCAGGCACTCCACGGGTCGGTAGGGGACTCGGCTGGCCACTCCACGCCTCGGTAGGGGGATCGGCCGGGCACTCCAGGTCTTGGCAGGGGGATCGGCCGGGCACTCCAGGCGGTGGCAGGGAGATTGGCCAGGCACTTCACGTCTTGGCGGGGTATCAGCTGGCAGGGAATTGGCCAGGCACTCCACGGGTCGGCAGGGAAATCGGCTGGCCTCTTCACGCCTCGGTAGGGGGATCACTCCAGGCGGGCACTCCAGGTCTTGGCAGGGGTTCGGCCGGGCACTCCAGGCCTGGGCAGGGAGATCGGGCAGGTATATCATTTATTGACTGGTTATCAGCTGGCAGGGGAATCGGCTAGGCACTCGACGCGTCGGCAGGGGAATCGGCTGGGCACTCCACGCCTCGGCACGGGGATCGGCCTTGCACTCCAGGCTTTGGCAGGGAGATTGGCCAGGCACTTCACGTCTTGGCGGGGTATCAGCTGGCAGGGGATCGGCCAGATCGGTCTTGGCAGGGGGGTCGGCCGGGCACTCCAGGCCTGGGCAGGGAGATCGGGCAGATATATCATTTATTGAGGGTTATCAGCTGGCAGGGGAATCGGCTAAGCACTCGACGCGTCGGCAGGGGAATTGGCTGGGCACTCCACGCCTCGGCACGGGATCGGCCTTGCACTCCAGGCTTTGGCAGGGAGATTGGCCAGGCACTTCACGTCTTGGCGGGGTATCAGCTGGCAGGGGATCGGCCAGACACTCCACGGGTCGGCAGGGAAATCGGCTGGCCACTCCACGCCTCGGTAGGGTGATCGGCCGGGCACTCCAGGTCTTGGCAGGGGGATCGGCCGGGAACTCCAGGCGGTGGCAGGGAGACTGGCCAGGCACTTCACGTCTTGGCGGGGTATCACAGCTGGCAGGGAATTGGCCAGGCACTCCACGGGTCGGCAGGAAAATCGGCTGGCCTCTCCACGCCTCGGTAGGGGATCAGCCGGGCACTCCAGGTCTTGGCAGGGGGTTCGGCCGGGCACTCCAGGCCTGGGCATTGAGATCGGGCAGGTATATCATTTATAGACGGGTTATCAGCTGGCAGGGAAATCGGCAAGGCACTCGACGCGTCGGCAGGGGAATCGGCTGGGCACTCCACGCCTCGGCACAGGGATCGGCCTTGCACTCCAGGCTTTGGCAGGGAGATTGGCCAGGCACTTCACGTCTTGGCGGGGTATCAGCTGGCAGGGGATCGGCCAGGCACTCCACGGGTCGGTAGGGGACTCGGCTGGCCACTCCACGCCTCGGTAGGGGGATCGGCCGGGCACTCCAGGTCTTGGCAGGGGGATCGGCCGGGCACTCCAGGCGGTGGCAGGGAGATTGGCCAGGCACTTCACGTCTTGGCGGGGTATCAGCTGGCAGGGAATTGGCCAGGCACTCCACGGGTCGGTAGGGGACTCGGCTGGCCACTCCACGCCTCGGTAGGGGGATCGGCCGGGCACTCCAGGTCTTGGCAGGGGGGATCGGCCGGGCACTCCAGGCGGTGGCAGGGAGATTGGCCAGGCACTTCACGTCTTGGCGGGGTATCAGCTGGCAGGGAATTGGCCAGGCACTCCACTCCAGGCGGGCACTCCAGGTCTTGGCAGGGGTTCGGCCGGGCACTCCAGGCCTGGGCAGGGAGATCGGGCAGGTATATCATTTATTGACTGGTTATCAGCTGGCAGGGGAATCGGCTAGGCACTCGACGCGTCGGCAGGGGAATCGGCTGGGCCCTCCACGCCTCGGCACGGGGATCGGCCTTGCACTCCAGGCTTTGGCAGGGAGATTGGCCAGGCACTTCACGTCTTGGCGGGGTATCAGCTGGCAGGGGATCGGCCAGGCACTCCACGGGTCGGTAGGGGACTCGGCTGGCCACTCCACGCCTCGGTAGGGGGATCGGCCGGGCACTCCAGGTCTTGGCAGGGGGATCGGCCGGGCACTCTAGGCGGTGGCAGGGAGAGTGGCCAGGCACTTCACGTCTTGGCGGGGTATCAGCTGGCAGGGAATTGGCCAGAAACTCCACGGGTCGGCAGGGAAATCGGCTGGCCACTCCACGCCTCAGTAGGGGGATCGGCCGGGCACTCCAGGTCTTGGCAGGGGGGTCGGCCGGGCACTCCAGGCCTGGGCAGGGAGATCGGGCAGATATATCATTTATTGAGGGTTATCAGCTGGCAGGGGAATCGGCTAGGCACTCGACGCGTCGGCAGGGGAATCGGCTGGGCACTCCACGCCTCGGCACAGGGATCGGCCTTGCACTCCAGGCTTTGGCAGGGAGATTGGCCAGGCACTTCACGTCTTGGCGGGGTATCAGCTGGCAGGGGATCGGCCAGGCACTCCACGGGTCGGTAGGGGACTCGGCTTGCCACTTCACGCCTCGGTAGGTGGATCGGCCGGGCACTCTAGGTGTTGGCAGGGGGATCGGCCGGGCACTCCAGGCGGTGGCAGGGAAATTGGCCAGGCACTTCACGTCTTGGCGGGGTATCAGCTGGCAGGGGATCGGGCAGGCACTCCATGGGTCGGTAGGGGACTCGGCTTGCCACTTCACGCCTCGGTAGGGGGATCGGCCGGGCACTCCAGGTCTTGGCAGGGGGATCGGCCGGGCACTCCAGGCGGTGGCAGGGAGATTGGCCAGGCACTTCACGTCTTGGCGGGGTATCAGCTGGCAGGGAATTGGCCAGACACTCCACGGGTCGGCAGGGAAATCGGCTGGCCACTCCACGCCTCAGTAGGGGGATCGGCCGGGCACTCCAGGCTTGGGCAGGGAGATCGGGCAGGTATATCATTTATTGACGGGTTATCAGCTGGCAGGGGATTCGGCTAGGCACTCGACGCGTCGGCAGGGGAATCGGCTGGGCACTCCACGCCTCGGCACGGGGATCGGCCGGGCACTCCAGGCTTTGGCAGGGAGATTGGCCAGGCACTTCACGTCTTGGCGGGGTATCAGCTGGCAGGGGATCGGGCAGGCACTCCATGGGTCGGTAGGGGACTCGGCTTGCCACTTCACGCCTCGGTAGGGGGATCGGCCGGGCACTCCAGGTGTTGGCAGGGGATCGGCCGGGCACTCCAGGCGGTGGCAGGGAAATTGGCCAGGCACTTCACGTCTTGGCGGGGTATCAGCTGGCAGGGAATTGGCCAGGCAATCCACGGGTCGGCACGGAGATCGGCCTTGCACTCCAGGCTTTGGCAGGGAGATTGGCCAGGCACTTCACGTCTTGGCGGGGTATCAGCCGTCAGGGAGTCGGCCAGGCACTCCACGGGTCGGTAGGGGACTCGGCTGGCCACTCCACGCCTCGGTAGGGGATCGGCCGGGCACTCCAGGTCTTGGCAGGGGGATCGGCCGGGCACTCCAGGCGGTGGCAGGGAGATTGGCCAGGCACTTCACGTCTTGGCGGGGTATCAGCTGGCAGGGAATTGGCCAGGCACTCCACGGGTCGGCAGGGAAATCGGCTGGCCTCTCCACGCCTCGGTAGGGGGATCAGCCGGGCACTCCAGGTCTTGGCAGGGGGTCGGCCGGGCACTCCAGGCCTGGGCAGGGAGATCGGGCAGATATATCATTTATTGAGGGTTATCAGCTGGCAGGGGAATCGGCTAGGCACTCGACGCGTCAGCAGGGGAATCGGCTGGGCACTCCACGCCTCGGCACGGGGATCGGCCTTGCACTCCAGGCTTTGGCAGGGAGATTGGCCAGGCACTTCACGTCTTGGCGGGGTATCAGCTGGCAGGGGATCGGCCAGGCACTCCAGGTCTTGGCAGGGGGATCGGCCGGGCACTCCAGGCGGTGGCAGGGAAATTGGCCAGGCACTTCACGTCTTGGCGGGGTATCAGCTAGCAGGGGATCGGGCAGGCACTCCACGGGTCGGTAGGGGACTCGGCTTGCCACTTCACGCCTCGGTAGGGGGATCGGCCGGGCACTCCAGGTCTTGGCAGGGGATCTGCCGGGCACTCTAGGCGGTGGCAGGGAGATTGGGCAGGCACTTCACGTCTTGGCGGGGTATCAGCTGGCAGGGAATTGGCCAGGCACTCCACGGGTCGGCAGGGAAATCGGCTGGCCTCTCCACGCCTCGGTAGGGGGATCGGCCGGGCACTCCAGGTCTTGGCAGGGGGATCGGCCGGGCACTCCAGGCGGTGGCAGGGAAATTGGCCAGGCACTTCACGTCTTGGCGGGGTATCAGCTGGCAGGGGATCGGCCAGGCACTCCACGGGTCGGAAGGGGACTCGGCTGGCCACTCCACGCCTCGGTAGGGGGATCGGCCGGGCACTCCAGGTCTTGGCAGGGGGATCGGCCGGGCACTCCAGGCGGTGGCAGTGAGATTGGCCAGGCACTTCACGTCTTGGCGGGGTATCAGCTGGCAGGGAATTGGCCAGGCACTCCACGGGTCTGCAGGGAAATCGGCTGGCCTCTCCACGCCTCGGTAGGGGGATCAGCCGGGCACTCCAGGTCTTGGCAGGGTGGTCGGCCGGGCACTCCAGGCCTGGGCAGAGAGATCGGGCAGATATATCATTTATTGAGGGTTATCAGCTGGCAGGGGAATCGGCTAGGCACTCGACGCGTCAGCAGGGAATCGGCTGGGCACTCCACGCCTCGGCACAGGGATCGGCCTTGCACTCCAGGCTTTGGCAGGGAGATTGGCCAGGCACTTCACGTCTTGGCGGGGTATCAGCTGGCAGGGGATCGGCCAGGCACTCCACGGGTCGGAAGGGGACTCGGCTGGCCACTCCACGCCTCGGTAGGGGGATCGGCCGGGCACTCCAGGTCTTGGCAGGGGGATCGGCCGGGCACTCTAGGCGGTGGCAGGGAGATTGGGCAGGCACTTCACGTCTTGGCGGGGTATCAGCTGGCAGGAATTGGCCAGGCACTCCACGGGTCGGCAGGGAAATCGGCTGGCCTCTCCACGCCTCGGTAGGGGATCGGCCGGGCACTCCAGGTCTTGGCAGGGGGATCGGCCGGGCACTCCAGGCGGTGGCAGGGAAATTGGCCAGGCACTTCACGTCTTGGCGGGGTATCAGCTGGCAGGGGATCGGCCAGGCACTCCACGGGTCGGAAGGGGACTCGGCTGGCCACTCCACGCCTCGGTAGGGGGATCGGCCGGGCAGTCCAGGTCATGGCAGGGGGATCGGCCGGGCACTCCAGGCGGTGGCAGTGAGATTGGCCAGGCACTTCACGTCTTGGCGGGGTATCAGCTGGCAGGGAATTGGCCAGGCACTCCACGGGTCTGCGGGAAATCGGCTGGCCTCTCCACGCCTCGGTGGGGGATCAGCCGGGCACTCAGGTCTTGGCAGGGGTCGGCCGGGCACTCCAGGCCTGGGCAGGGAGATCGGGCAGATATATCATTTATTGAGGGTTATCAGCTGGCAGGGGAATCGGCTAGGCACTCGACGCGTCGGCAGGGGGAATCGGCTGGGCACTCCACGCCTCGGCACAGGGGATCGGCCTTGCACTCCAGGCTTTGGCAGGGAGATTGGCCAGGCACTTCACGTCTTGGCGGGGTATCAGCTGGCAGGGGATCGGCCAGGCACTCCACGGGTCGGAAGGGGACTCGGCTGGCCACTCCACGCCTCGGTAGGGGGATCGGCCGGGCACTCCAGGTCTTGGCAGGGGGATCGGCCGGGCACTCCAGGCGGTGGCAGTGAGATTGGCCAGGCACTTCACGTCTTGGCGGGGTATCAGCTGGCAGGGAATTGGCCAGGCACTCCACGGGTCTGCAGGAAATCGGCTGGCCTCTCCACGCCTCGGTAGGGGGATCAGCCGGGCACTCCAGGTCTAGGCAGGGGGTCGGCCGGGCACTCCAGGCCTGGGCAGGAGATCGGGCAGATATATCATTTATTGAGGGTTATCAGCTGGCAGGGGGAATCGGCTAGGCACTCGACGCGTCAGCAGGGGAATCGGCTGGGCACTCCACGCCTCGGCACGGGGATCGGCCTTGCACTCCAGGCTTTGGCAGGGAGAGTGGCCAGGCACTTCACGTCTTGGCGGGGTATCAGCTGGCAGGGGATCGGGCCAGGCACTCCAGGTCTTGGCAGGGGATCGGCCGGGCACTCCAGGCGGTGGCAGGGAAATTGGCCAGGCACTTCACGTCTTGGCGGGGTATCAGCTAGCAGGGGATCGGGCAGGCACTCCACGGGTCGGTAGGGGGACTCGGCTTGCCACTTCACGCCTCGGTAGGGGGATCGGCCGGGCACTCCAGGTCTTGGCAGGGGAATCGGCCGGGCACTCCAGGCGGTGGCAGGGGAAATTGGCCAGGCACTTCACGTCTTGGCGGGGTATCAGCTGGCAGGGGATCGGGCAGGCACTCCACGGGTCGGTAGGGGGACTCGGCTTGCCACTTCACGCCTCGGTAGGGGATCGGCCGGGCACTCCAGGTCTTGGCAGGGGATCGGCCGGGCACTCTAGGCGGTGGCAGGGAGATTGGGCAGGCACTTCACGTCTTGGCGGGGTATCAGCTGGCAGGGAATTGGCCAGGCACTCCACGGGTCGGCAGGGAAATCGGCTGGCCACTCCACGCCTCGGTAGGGGGATCGGCCGGGCACTCCAGGTCTTGGCAGGGGGATCGGCCGGCACTCCAGGCGGTGGCAGGGAGATTGGCCAGGCACTTCACGTCTTGGCGGGGTATCAGCTGGCAGGGAATTGGCCAGGCACTCCACGGGTCGGCAGGGAAATCGGCTGGCCTCTCCACGCCTCGGTAGGGGGATCAGCCGGGCACCCAGGTCTTGGCAGGGGGGTCGGGCACTCCAGGCCTGGGCAGGGAGATCGGGCAGATATCATTTATTGAGGGTTATCAGCTGGCAGGGGAATCGGCTAGGCACTCGACGCGTCGGCAGGGGAATCGGCTGGGCACTCCACGCCTCGGCACGGGGATCGGCCTTGCACTCCAGGCTTTGGCAGGGAGATTGGCCAGGCACTTCACGTCTTGGCGGGGTATCAGCTGGCAGGGGATCGGCCATGACACTCCACGGGTCGGCAGGGAAATCGGCTGGCCACTCCACGCCTCAGTAGGGGATCGGCCGGGTACTTCAGTCTTGGCAGGGGGATCGGCAGGGCACTCTAGGCGGTGGCAGGGAGATGGCCAGGCACTTCACGTCTTGGCGGGTATCAGCTGGCAGGGAATTGGCCAGGCACTCCACGGGTCGGCAGGGGAATCGGCTGGCCTCTCCACGCCTCGGTAGGGGGATCGGCCGGGCACTCCAGGTGTTGGCAGGGGATCGGCCGGGCACTCCAGGCGGGCAGGGAGATTGGCCAGGCACTCACGTCTTGGCCCTGAAGTCGGGGAAATCGGCTGGCCTCTCCACGCCTCGGAGGGGATCAGCCGGGCCTCCAGGTCTGGCAGGGGGTCGGCCAGGCACCCAGGCCTGGGCAGGAGATCGGGCAGATATATCATTTATT